>OY747705.1:47742797-48122797 GCA_963556495.2 Valencia hispanica | reverse complement strand
ATCATACTGCCAATTTGAGTTTAACTTTGGGCTTTGGTCAGATGAGATTATAGATTAAGGCCTTAAGTCTTTCTGCATGGAGTTCCATGCTCTGCTATGCATGTGTGGGTTCTCTCCAGGTACTCTGGCTCCTCCCACAATCCAAAAACATGCCTGTTAGGTTAATTGGTCTGTCTAAATGGCCCTTAGTTATGAGTGGGTTTTAGTGGTGGGCGATATAAAAGGTATTAGATAGAAATTATATAAATTTAGCCAAAGGTATAGATTTTGACTATACTGGCATGCCGCGATTTGTTGTTTTCCATTTAACGGAAAAGAAACCTGTTGAACTTGAAGCATTTTTAATTCAAATGTGTGCAGGTTTATTTTTGTGCGAAATTATATTTATAAACAACAACAAATGACCAGGAAAGCAGACAATTTTGAATGTTGTGTTTTCATAACATTTAGCTTTTAATTTATTTAAAATATGTTTTTTTTAATGTTATTAGAATTTTTCTGTTGCATTTTTTGGGGGAATTTTATTTTATTTTATTTTATTTTTTTATGGCATTCTATACTTTTTGAAGTTCTGCTGCAATGTATCTGGAAAGTGAGAATGTTCATAAACTGTTATGTTGACAAATATAAAGAAAAGAATATATTGCAATAGATATCGTTACCGCACATGCTTTAGATTTTATCGCGATATAGATTTGAGGCCCAGCCCTAGTGTGTTTGCTGCTTAACTTTATCTGTTGACTTTGCACACATTTATTCTACACAAACGGAGTGCATGTATTTGTTTTGATGCTCTGTTTTTTTTAGATGCTTTTTGCTCTTTTTTTGTTGCAGAGTATCCAAACAAAATGTATTTATGTCTTAACATATGACAATAATTGATTCTTGAGTGGTTTTCGCGCACGGTTTCTTGTTTGATTTCCAAGGTGTACCCCGCTTCTCGCCCAAAGACACCCCCCCCCCCCCAATGGATGGATGGACACTCCAGCTCAGTGAAACAAAGTGTGGATAGGCTATGTAAGAAAGCACAACTACTTTTAGGTATGGATAATGATCTATGATTCTAGGAGCCTGTTACTCTTTCAAAGGCCCTGGGTATCTTGAACTACCTGAATACTTTAAATAAAAATCTGGTAGACTCTACCAGTAGGCAGACACTGTCCAGTCATTTGGTCTTTCAGCAGATTAAATAAACCAATTAAGTCAGAAATGGTTTACTTGACTTAAAATTAACCTTATTTTAAGGTCATTTCAGCCTCCATATCTAAATTTTACTGGAAACCAGTGGGTAAAGCTAAAGAGAGGAGTGCATATAAGATTATCCAGGAGTATCCAGATGGATTAAACTAAAAGGAATTATCAAAGGTCTCATTCTCTTTGTATACTCCAACCTTGTAAAAGGTAATAATAGTAGACTTAATTGTTGAGTCGGAAAAGGATAACCGGTTATACAACATAGTGACAGCATGAGTGTGGGAAAGGATTTCATGTAAAAATATATTATCCTTAAAGTCCTCTCTCAGAATCAGTGTGTGGCTTTAGGTGGCGCAGTATAGCACTGTTGCGTCTCAGCAAGAAGGTCATTTTTTTCCAATCTCAGCCTGGAGTTTTTGTGCATCGAGTACTCCAGCTTTCTCCCAGACTAAAAAAAAAGATTGTTAGGTTATTTGGTTATTTCTAAATTGACCTTAGTAATGAGTGTGCGTGTGCATTGTTGTATATCCTGTGTGTCTTTGTTTTGCCCTGTGATGGACTGGTGACTGCACCCTGCATGGAGAAATGAGTACACCATGAGTATACTTTTTTTCAGTCTGGATTATGGCACTACAATAAAAAATATTTTATTCTTAGTTTTTTTACACATTTTTACCAAGAAAACCAATAACTGTCTCTCTTTAATTTCATGCTCTCTTCATTTATTCACCTGCTCTACCGGAGAGAGATGTTTTGCCTAAATGGATTCCTCCACCTTACATAATACATTGTAATGCCGTCCAGTTTACAAGCTACAAAAAGGATTCTGAAACTGCAAAACTCAATGCTGTAATCAAATCATCAAAGACATTAAAGTTTTGTTTTTTTTAAATCCATCTTTGTTTAAAAGAAAGATAAACTGTTTAAAACTAAACACTGTCTGGATCTAAGCTCTTTTTGTTACCATGGCTCACAAACTAAGACACTGTCGGTAAGCCCGGCAGCCCATTCTTCAACCTCTTTTTTCTGTTTGCTATTTGAAGTAGAGGGAGGATTATTTATGTTGGCATGAACCAGACCTGAGCCCATCGTGGCTTTATTGCTTAGAAAATGACCTGGGCCCAGTGTAATGTGTTTAAAAGAGAGATGCTGTGTACAGTAGAAGGAAGGCTGGAGGGGGCAGACCTGGAAAACTGGAAATCCTGCAGTGGTATTGAAGAGAAGCAGCATCTGCGTTGTTCTCAAACAGAAGAGAGTAAAAATTAGGAATAACACTTTTGATTTTGCTCTGGTTTACTTTCTCGCTTGTTGTTTTATTGAGCAATGCTTCACTGAGACAAACATTTGATCCTACTGATGTTTTGACCTTAAGACAGAGGGAGGGGATGAAGAAGAGCGTTAAGGCTGCATGTGTCACCAATTACACCACAGAGATCAGGCAGGGTAATTCACTGCTCCACTCAGCGATGGGTGGACGGGCCTAATGAAACCCAGAATATCCCCAGTCTGCTGCCCCTTTCACACAGCTCACCACATTTAAAAGCTGATATTCCAAAGATTTTCTTACTCTTTTGTCCTTCTAGACCGCAATCATTAAATCATCTTGGAGTGCTTTATCTGGTCATATCAACAGTGAACTATTCTGACTTTGAGAGAACATTTTTTGTTTTGCTAGAATGCCAAAGATACCGAATTTTGACACAACTGTGATGATTTTTGCTAAATGTTTCGATTAATTTTTCATTCTGTACCAACGCATATACCCATTATCAGGAATGTTTCACTCCAGCATATCAGCCAGCATACCCAAAACAACTTGGCCTTGTGTGGCCTCAATCATTTATGACAACTGGCAATTAGGCTTTTATATTGTTGAAGAGCCCACTCTTTCAAAAATAGTTTGATAAGAGTAGGCTAAAACCTCTCTCACATTGGAGGGTTTTTAGAGCAGGGAATGCCTGTTTAGGATCACAGCTCAGCGTCTCAAATAAAAAAGTAAATAAAAAGATTAAAGTCTGGACTTTTTAGAACTCTTCCATGTTTTCTCCTTTTGAGGATAATGGTTCTCACTGGTTTGTGGAGTCCCAAAGCCTTCG
This sequence comes from Valencia hispanica, assembly GCA_963556495.2. Classification (NCBI taxonomy): domain Eukaryota; kingdom Metazoa; phylum Chordata; class Actinopteri; order Cyprinodontiformes; family Valenciidae; genus Valencia; species Valencia hispanica. The sequence goes on along the minus strand of OY747705.1, from coordinate 48,119,507 downwards.
AAATGGCTTTGTTACCCTTTTCTGACTCACAGATGTTAATAAATTTGTTTTTTATATGTTTTTGAATTTCTTCAAATTGGGGCATTGTGTGATGCTTTTTAAGATATTTTAGTCTACTTTATGTTGTCAGACAGGTTCTATTTTACTTCTTTCTTAGTGTCACTGGTCTGTTGGTAGTGAGGTGGGGGTGTGGCTGGGGGCAATTAGTTTTTTACACTAAATTGCTTTGGATAGCTTTTTTTTCTGTTATAAAGAAAAAAAAACACCATTTCAACTTTGTATGGTATTAACATTAATTTGACCTAAACATGAGTCTGACAAAAAGGCAAAACAGAATAAATATGGGCAAATACTTTCTTTACAGCAGTATGCACTACGTGGATTTGAATAACTTTGTATTCGAGTCCCAGTCCTAAACTACATTAATTTTAAAATGACTTAAGTCTGTATTGAGGACTTCAGAACATCCTTACCAATTACTTTTACATTTCAAAGTAGTTTGCTGTATTTTTGACAATGTTGCTGGTATGTATTACATCTCAGTGAACCAGAGAGTTCCAACTGGGAATTGGGTTTTAAGTGAGGAGGCTTATTTGTGGCCTCAATGTCTTTTTTACCTGCTTTTCTGTCAACTCTATTGTAGTTATATTACTGGAGAGTGGCTTAACAAAGTAAGCCTATAGTCTTGAAGTCATTATTAAGATTTATATATTATATTTAAACACTCTGATGTGCAATAGAAACATCAAACTTGACTGACTATCCACTGAAATTTTCTGCAGGACATTGTAAAGGGGGTGACATTTTACAGAAGCAAATCTTAGGCAGTGATGTAACTATGTAAGTCCAATTTTGTGGAAGCATGACTTGTGAGAATCAGAGATTTCCAACTCTCTAGAATGGTATGTTTATGGAGATTCATTCAACCATCATACAAGAGATCTTACCAGAAAATGACAATTTCTTGGGAGGTTTTATTGTTTTTTTGTACAGTTAAAGAAAAGGGCAAATAGGTAAGGGCAAATAACAAGTGTGCCTACTATGAAGCCATTTGCAGGATTTATGATGTATTTTTAGGACACTAGTGGTTAAGATTTGGCTGTTGCAGCCTTTTGATTTTGTAAGCAATAAACTGTATGTATTTTATACTTGGTATTGGAGTGGAAATTCCATGCAAGATGCAAACATATAGGTGACGACAAAGGTTTTATATGAAAGGTATCAAATACGAATTTTCGGTAAATGGCACAAATGCGCTTTACGCAACAAGTAAGTGTTTCCTAGTAAGTGTTTCCTGATAGGGCAAGCAGAGATGTTGCTGTAAAAGTTTAAACAGTCAATAAAAACTTGCACATAGAACATCTGGTACACTAATGAGAAGTAAGGAGTGAATGTGAGTTGTACAGCACACTACATGTTAGTAAGCCGAAAGATCTGAACCGGAAATGAGCTAATCCAACAGGCATCTTCCTGTTCTGATCTGCCCACCTTCCTTTTTATTGACTGTGTTGTAGGTGGAAAGGTCATGGAAGGTGTTTGAGGGAAAATGGGTTAATAAGAGATGTGGTGAGACTAGGGGAGGGAATCATTCTGATTGCTGCCTAGGATGAGCTGAGTCAGCCTCCTCACCAGACGTATAGTGAAATAAAATGGTAATAAGGAGAACAAAGTATGTCAGAATAAACAAACAGGTGTTATCCTTGCAAAAAATTAATTCAGACTTTGTTGGGATTTTTTGTTCTGACTATTACATATAGAGAATTTTTACTCCTTTGCCACTTTTTAAATTTGCTTCCATGATCTTTTCCTCTTCATGCACCAATAATTCCCAAAACACATCAAATAGTCAATGTTTCCATTCCACAAGCTTCCCACATTGTTTAGTTTACTTTGCATGTTCTCCACAGTTTTATTACTTTCACATGTCCAACATTTCTTCTGCATTTTCCCCTTTTTTCATCTCCACATCATGTGGTCCCCTTTTGGCTCTCATTGAAAACTAAGCAGATCCAGCCAGGTGTCTTCGCCTCTGCTGTAGTTTTTCATTTTTCCAACATTAGTGGTATTTAAAAGAAAATTTACACATCAGAGAGTTTGAGTTTTCTATTAACTTGCAAACATTCTTTTTCTTTCAGAATACATTTTGACATTAATGCCCTTTTTCTGCTTTCCATCTGCTTTCATCTGTTGGTTCTGGTTTTGTTGGCTTTTTTATAGAGCAGTTAATTAATATGGTTTACTTGTAAATTCTTTTTAAAATGGTAATTGTGAAATTTTGCCATGTTAACTGATAAGAGTTAAATAGCTCAACTACAGATTTTTTTCTTTGATGTTTGATGCATCTAAAAGCACAGCATATAATTTTATTCCGTTTTACAGTTGTTAAGCTCACGTGGTTATTTTTTTTTACATGTGTCAGTATCTTATTTTGAAATCCCACTCTGCAGATTGCTGGTTCTTCAAACTTTTTCCTGAATAGTGGAAAGATCTTTGGATGCCGACTCTGTGGGTTTGTCACTCTGCCTGATTTTCAGCTCTTTTCCAGTCTTCCTTTCTCCTCCATCCTCCTGTCTTCCTCATTATCCGCTTTTTTGTCCAAACATGTCAAAGAATGCTTGCTTATTTTCCTGACCTGCGACAAGGAGAGGTTTCCTGCGGAGAACATCTGTGTGATTGACAGGTGAGCCTGTGCTACAAACGCTCAAATGTTCTCTGCCAGATGATCACTGTGGAGCTTTTTCAAAAATCTGAGACCAAGCCATGGTGGAAAAACCAAGTTACCAGAACAAAACTGCATGCATTTATTGATTAAATTTTTCTTACATTCTTCTCCTTTTTCATGCAATTTCGACGTACTGTGCATGTCTCTACAGTCTTATCCTTATCCTCTTTTCATGTGAATTGATTTTTCCCTATCTGAATTCCCTTCTTGTCTGAAGTCCTGGAGTCAGATTCCTAGTGTCTGAGACTATCCTTTAGCGTCAGGCACTGGGAGCTGACTCAGCTATGACTCTGTGGAGACAAGATGTCTCACGGCCAGTTTCCCAGAAGCATCTGAGAATTATTCAGATCTTATTAATGCAGCTTAAAGCCATTCTACTGTTGTTCATTGAATACATTTGTGGATTTAATTGCAATCATTGTTAATAATAAAACAATAATAATAAACCAACCACACTGGTTAAACTTGTACAATACAGTGTAGCATTAAAAATGTCAAATTAGGTCTTCTTTCTTCAATTTATTTTGTCTGCGCTTTGGCTCCAGTGCAGCACATCCACCCACTAATTGCTAAGAGTTTCAGTTATTCTAAGAATGACTAATGTCAGCTTAAACCTCTTGCCAAAACAAACCATAATGTCTCTTTTTCTTTCTTCTGTGGCCAAAACAGTTTTTAGAGGCAGAATTTCTTTCCATGTATGTGGCACCACTCCCCAACAGCTATGAGTTGTGGCTCTGTGCGTAAAATCTATATTTACCGCGTGGGAGAATCCTCCATTTGAATTTATTACCGTTTAGAATAACCAAGTCTAGGGTTACAAGATATTAAGAAATTATCTGCAATATATCTTTTAAATACTCTCATGAGAATAGGGGTGCATCTCAAGAAATCAAAAAATCTATTTAAAAATGTCACATTTTCATTAATAATTGAAACTCGTATACTATGTATTAGATTTATTACACAAAGATTGATATCCTCCATGTACTCTTGCTTACTCCCACAGTCCAAACACATGACTGTTCGGTTAATTGGTCTCCCTAAATTGGCCTTAGGTATGAGTGTGTGTGCATGGTTGTTTGTCCTGTGTGTCTCTGTGTTTCCCTGCGATGGACTGGCGTCTGTCCAGGCAGTACCCCGCCTCTTGCCCGATTTCTACTGGAGATAGGCACCAGCTAATGACAAGATGAAATTTAGTTAATCAGAAAGTTTGAATAGGTTCTAACACCTGCAAAAAAGGATTTGAATTACAGAAATGTTTTTTTTTTTTTTCATATGTAGAAACGGCCTATCCGTTTGAAGACTGCCGATTTGACATTTGGCCAGCAGACAGTAACTGACAATCTCCACAAGGAGGATGAGCCACAAAATGGCATTGCCAAAGAAGCTGGTTGTTTACAGTGAGCTTTGTTCAGGTATATCAAGGGAAAATTAAGTGGGGGGGGGGAAACAATGCTGTAAGAAATATTGCCAAATCAACAGAAATAACCACAGCTTGAAGGGGACTATGAGACAGAGCCTGAGTTTGAGGGAGATTGACAAGGTGTGAACGGTGCAGTTTGGTCATACTTTGACATGTGCTGATGTCTCTAGAGCATGAGCTACAACCGTCACATGCCTCATTTAGCCAATTTTGAACCAGAGATATTATCCAAAGAGTCTTTGGATAATAATAAAGAGGGCTTAGGAGAAAAACAGTGAGCTGTTGCTGGTGGGTCCAAAGTCCTCCTTTCAGATGAAAGTACCCTTTGCATTTCATTTGGACATCAAGGTCCCACATTCTGAAAGAAGAGTGGAGAGGCACAGACCTCAAGCTGCCGAATGTCCTTTGAGAATTTTCAGGGACCATATAATCTACTGATTTTAGTCCACTGTACTTTATCAAATCCAAATTCAGTACAGCTGCCTACCAGGAAATCGCATAGTACTTCATGCTTTCATCTGCTGACAAATTTTGGGGAGATGTTGATTTTATTTTCCAGCAGTACTTGGCACCTGCCCACACTGGCAGAAGTACAAATACCTGCTTCAGTGACAATGGTATTAGATTGCTTGATTGGAGAGAAATCCCCCCTGACCTAAACCACCACAGAGAATCTATGGAGTATTGTTAATAGAAAGATGAGAAGCAACAGAGAAAATTCATTAAGTGGGTATAATTTAAAGGCCTATAGTGGGTATGATGATGTATGTTTTTCAAATGCCACAACCACTGCATAGATGTCATTTAAAACAATCAGTGTTATTATTTCATGTTTAATTTAGAACATTAATAATTCTATCTTTTACCAATTTAAGCAGGTTTTGTCATTAGTTCTGAGTCATCCAATCAGAAAAACAAAATAGATTTGAAATTCTACTGAACAGAAGTAACTATGTCATTTTGACATCCTTGTCATATAAGTCATTTTTGCATTGTCCTTACTTCTAAAGATTTAATCCTCAAGGAATCTTGGAAGTGCGGACGCAGAGCCTATGCTGTTGGTTTGGTTTCCCAGAGCACTCATACATGAGCAGGCAGACATTTAATGTGGCATGTCTATTATTCACACCATTTAGTCTGTTGGCATATACGACACCAAGTTTACAGAAAAGTCATGCACAAAACGTCAAGAAAGATGATTATATTCCCGTCCCACAGTCAGACAGCCTGACTGACTTTGGCTTCAGGTCTTAAATCTTACTTGACGCTCATGACCTGTGACAGACCTCTCAACCCAGGGGGAAAACTAAACCTGCCCCATATTCCCTGTCCCAGCTTAACATGAAATATTCTTCAACTTGCACTGCCTGAAAGACAAACATGCAGGTGTGACCACTCTCTTCACGATGCATGGACGGAAGAAAAATGCCACCACCGCAAATTACGTCAGGGTCTCAAGGCTCGATGTGTCAGCTTTGGAAACGAGCTGGTTTATATAGAGACCTGAGCTGTTGGGCTCACACATTTCTACCAGACCTTGTCAGGTGAAAACAGATGAGCTGCACAGTAGGTGGTAACATGCTGGTGCACATTCCTCACCAGTCTGCTTGCACCACAGGTAACTGGAGCCAAGGGGAGCCTTACCCAAAAATGGATTAACCAGGTCCATTTTAGATCAGTGCGGCCTCCACTGCACAGCCTTAGAGGAGCGGTAGGGGCTTGTGCACCAGGAAACAGATAGATCAGGTTTTAAAGCCATGTTCCTGCATTTAACACAAGTCTACCCACAAATGTCACTCTTGTTGTGGTATTGTCTTGATGTATCTGATATTAATCAGTATAAAGTTATTTTGGGACATTTTCCATCTAAAGTTATAACAAGGACAAAGTTCAACAACTCCACTTAAACTTTATAGAAACAGGGCAGCACATGATGTATAAAACCGATTAATTCAATGCTGTCAAAAGTGTGAAAAGATCTGAACTTATTCTGGACTTTAGATGCTATTACAACAAAGTCCCTATGCTCATATCTTTTCTGTGCATTCAAGAGCCCATTCCGCTTTGGTGACTTTTCAAGATACATTGCTGCCTGGTGACATATTTACCCAATGCAAAGAAGGTATAGTGGTTTTCTAGTTTAGAATAAATTAAGGTAGGATCCCTTTCTTTAAATGCCTGTTTTGGTTGTTTTAGGAGGAAGAAGCCAAGTGACATTCACGATTCCCCATCCAAGTCAAGTAAAGAGGAATGCTCACCAGTGGCATCAGAAGTGCATTAATAATCATATGTTCCTATTATTTCTTGTTTAAAGAAAAGCTCACACTAGCCCTGTCTTGTAAGTGTCAAACACTCCACAGCATGGTGCCCAGCACTTGCAATCAAAAACCTGTTCAAATCAGGGGGGTTGACAAAGACTACCACTATATTCCAGCTCTCATAGTTGCTCTTGTTTTGCGTAGCATTAGTTCTTCTTCTGTGGTTGTATTGTAGCATTGTTTCTGATTAAAAACTGCTCAAAATGCAAGAGGAAGGATTCATTTTATTAGGCAAAAAAAAAAAAAAATGCCCAGAGATAAATGACCCACAATTCCGTCATTATTAGGATAATGGCAAAAAAAAAAAAAGGTATTGGCTGGCAATCGGTTTCTTGCGAGATTGACTAGTCTGGTTAGAAATCTAGTTTAAGTGAATTTATAAAGAAGGAATGCTAAGCTAATATTTTAAAGTTGTTGAAAAATTTTACATTGTAAACTGTTTACTAGGGATATGTACTGGTAAAAATCTGGCGATACGATATGTATGGTGATACAGGGGAGACAATATGATATATTGTGATATATTGCAATACTATCAGTAAGGTAATATATTGTGATTTTTTTAAAACTGAATTTAACTGTAGAACAACTATCTCAGCATTCTAAACACTCCAACCTGTTTCATACTTTAACACGTGTAGTTTTATTACTAGACCTAGTTGATCCACTGGAACAAAGTTTAAAATACTTTTAATTTTACTACAAAAATGACTGTAATCATTAATGGTTCCATTCAAATCCTAAAAACAAAAATGTATACTTTGCTTTTGAATATCTATACTATATTGGGAAATAAAATATCGTGATATATTGGTGTATCTATATTTTCTTACATCCCTACAGTTTACAGTAATATTTATTAATTCACTGTATTAAAAGTCCTCTATTAATATTTTTAACGTTTGGCTGCCACCTGCCAGCATAAATAGTTGAACTTGGATATGTTTGCAGAAATAATAATCTCTTCCATTTCAGTGCAACTCTTCAGGATTTATAAAGGTTCTCATGAACATACTTTTTTTTTACCTTTCTGAGTGCTAATTAAAACCATAATTGGATGTTTAAGATTTTGTTTAAGCCTTTAGATACAACACTGTTCCCATAAAAGGCTTTGCTGTAAATCTTTTCATCTTTGCACCTCCTTTAGAGGTCAGAGGCTTTAGAAGGTTGTGAGGGGTCAGTGTTTCTTGAGTGTTGCATTGCTCGTTGTTACTCAGCTTTCTCCAGGAAGCGCTGAGGAATGGCGGGTGGTGACAGTTGTCACTATGGCTCTTATGGTCTTTAAAGGAGGTCTTCTCACCACTTGTATGTGTCTGTCACTTTCAGCTTCTTCATGATGTGTCAGATTTCTCTCAGGTAGCTGTGTAGCAGTTCAACACCACACCACGGCACAGTGGCTTGCTTTCCATTTTTCTTGTGTGTATGGGTCAATTGACAACCTAATGTTTTAGGTGTAACAAAGCATGAGTTTCAAGGATTGCTTTGATAAATCATCAAAATATACTGTCATCTGACCCGTTATGATGGGCTTTATTAAAAAAAATGTAGCATGGTTCTACTTAAAAGGTTTTTTCTGACAAGTAGTTGTAATAAAGATCATTGGATTCCAGCCTGAGCTCTGTCTTTCTCTCATGTCTTGTTTAGATGTTCTGATCCAGAAAGTGCCTTTATACACAGCTTGCTATTATCTGCCGTGCTCCTCCTCCCTTTTGGACTCACGCTCACCTCTCCGTCTGTGGTCTTATAAGGTTACAAAGCGGGAGTAATGCAGGAGTGAGTGTATGTGTGTTTGTGTTGGTTCCTGTGTTGTGAACAGTGAACAGTTCTGAACTGGGCCGAGTTTGTCTGTTTCTGCTTCAGTTCATCCTGGGAACAAATACTTGCACACTAACCTGCAGGTGCAGCTGTAGAAGCGTATGCACCTATAAAGCTTTATTTGCTCCACTGTCTATTTCCTTATTCTCAGTACTTAAAGGATTGTTTTCATATTATAATGTTAATTATAAAGCTCTAGATTTGCCAATATTTTTTCTTTAAAGAGAGTTTTGAAGGTATTTTTCTGATGATAAATAAAAAGGAGGCTTTCTCCCTAACCAATATTTATTGCAACAGCAATGTATTTCATCTAAAGTACTCTGAATCAACAAAGTGCCCTTTAACATGTTTAGAGGTGCTGTTAAGCACGCTAAAAATGTGTCTCTCTTTATCTTTAACTGACCCACTCACATATAATGATGCAATAGTTTATTATAAACCTAATCACAATCTTTTCCTTAACCAAGTTATTTTATTTAAATATAATATAGGAAGATATGAGAACCATGTTCACTATATTCTTTGAGCCTTTCAGCTTACATTTCAGTTTACATCATAGACTAAAGTATTACAGAACTGTCTGTGATTTTTAGTCTCTTGTATTAGCGATTTGCCAGTTAGCATTGCTAAAACTGCATTCTCTATCTATGTATGCTAGTGAATGCTGAGAATACAATCCAGTGTGTTGCATGATGGACTGAGGCTGAAAACTCATTGATTAAACAGATAACACTGTACTCTATTTAGCCTTCCTGTTGTCTCCTTAAAGTTCTGCTCTCTCTCACTCTCTCACAGCCTGCATGTAATACAAACATGTCTTAAAGGTACAGTTTCTTCTGAAATATAATATTAGATCTTGGTGCTTCTTTAGACCTCAGATTAAATACCTCACTGACCTTAGTGAAAATAGCTAACAAGGTTTTCTTGACTCGGAGCTAAGGAAGGTTGTTGCTACTGCAACCTGGTGGTGCTTACATGTTGTGTGTTCATTGATTAAACAGAAAAACTGATTTATTTTTTTTTCAATGCCCGGTCACTGGTTGGGGCCGAACAATCTGAAAATCATCCCATTCTGGTCATTCGGCAATGTTTTTTGTTCACTTTATTAAAGATACACACACGGGTCCATAGTAGGGATGGGCATAATTAATAGACGATTGATTAATTGATCATTAAGAATTTCATTGATGGCTTTTTTTTACTGATCAATTAATGAATGTTCTGTTGCGTAGTGGGAGTTTTGAAGGAATGCAATTAATTTTGCTATGTGGCAGTAATTAAACAGTTGTATATAAGTTACGGTTTCTTTTGTTTTTGTCTTTTGTACTCTGTTAATGAGCCTAATTCATTGTTAGGTACGCTGATCTCTCTCATCCTCTTTCTCGACTCTTTTTGCCAAATGTAACGATAAACTATCAGACCTATAAAAGCATTATATTTTTTTTATTAAGTTTTTGTTTAACATGACTTTTTTTTTTGTTGACTTTTTTGGAGAAGAAAACAAATATGAGCGTCAGTTGTGTTAATGACTACCGTCTTTTAGCTGTCGGCTCCGCTGCTTATAGCACATATTTTCTTTGTGCAAATACCATGAATTAACTGCCACAGAGATGTCCCACTTGTAATGAAGATCACAATGAGGAAACACGCTATTTTTCTATTCTCACTGCATTTTAATATAGCCTATGAACACTGGATTTTAATATAAAAATATAAATGATTAACCGAAAATCGATCGTTAATTCTCCCGATATAATCGATGAAGACCGTTTAATCGAATGCCCATCAGTAGTCCATAGCAATAAATAAAAAAATAAAAAAAGATAAATATTTATTTGTATATTTCTAATGTTTACTACATTTACTTACCTCAATGCTCCAACCCTGACATTAAATTATCACTTTTTAAAATTTAAGTCTGTGGATTTTTTTTTGAAGAAAATGTCACTAAACAATTGAGTTGCTGTGATCTTGTATTGTTACATTTCTTTATGTAATCCTGTAGCTGTAATGTAAGTACTTTTGTTATATGTCCAGCAATAGAATGGGGTGACTACAACAATGCAAATTTTAAGTTTTTACTTTTGTAAATTCTGAACCTAATTGGCTATTGGGCCAGGTATACCCAGGTTTTAAAACATTTTAGTTTTGAGGCCACTAAAAGTTTCCATCTTGCTTGTACCTACAATTTAAAGTGCTATCAATGAGGTTGCCAAATAAATACACTAATACACTCTAATACACGTTGTACTTCTTACAAGCAAAACAAATTTGACTGTTTTTGTCCAGTCATGAAAAACATGGACAGTCATGGTGGGGTAACCATAGGATTTCTAACTAGAACTCCCTTTGAGGAAATTCTGTGATACAGTTGTCAAGCTATTAGGTAAGCCGACTGCTGTCTGGCTACTTGAGCAGATAGCCCGACTAATCAAAATGACAATATACCTGTTTTGTATAACATTATCATAACCATATTATTCATGTTGTTATTTTAGCAGCAGTTGTAACATTATTTCTTTAAAATTCACTCATTTAGATCACATTTTGTTTTCATTTTTGTGATGATACAATCAGAAAACGGTTATCATTTTGGCCTGTGCCTTACCACATATTTTTTGTCTTATCGTCTTACTGTCCTTTCAGTGATTAGGCTCCAAGATGTCCATGTATGACTATCTTTTAGGCTCTTTTCATCCCACATGATGATGATTTATACTCATTGCAGTCCATATAAACCTGCACTGTTCTTAGTGTGACGTCACTGATGTATTAGATTGTGTCTTCTCTCAGAGTTTACCTCGGAAGTTTCCTTGTTGCTGTTTTCCTAATTAAACTCATACTTTCCAAGTATTTTTCCAGTTGTTGTATTTTTTTCCTCCGTATTCATTACCCCATTATACTGTGTTCTATTTCAATAACATGAAGCTGTTTTATTTCACCATTATTGTAGTTTTCCATTATTTGTGAGTGGAAGGCTTAGGAGACATTAGTCAACATTTACTCTCCCAACGGCGTCCTTTAGGTAAATATAAGAAGCACTTTAGATGACCCGGTTGATAGACAGGAAAATAACCGTTTCTCAAGAAGAAACATCACATTTTATAAGATTAGAAGAGAAAGGAGACTGATAAAGATAAATGGGAGGCAGAATTCCCTAATATTCAGTGCATATGTGTCTTTCATCTCTTTAAGGCAGAAATATTGCACTGTAAAAATGTTGAGTTTGCCCTTGTTCCAGATAACCTCCAGTTAGGTCAGGTTTCCAGCTAACTGGGATGGGAGACGTCTTTGAGAGAGGCCTTAATAACAGAGCGGGAGCACTCATACATCAGTCTTTCTCACCACACCAACCACCCTGGCTCCAAACACAGCCCCCAGACCATATAACAGCATATTAGTTGGTAGAATATGCATAACAGTTCAAATTGAACATTTCTGATTTCTGGTTCAGCTTTACCCTCCAAAGCTGCTCTTGTTTCCCATTCCTTTACACTTCTTTTACTCATGGCTCAATTCTTTTTCCTCGTTCCTGAGCCTTCGAATCAAAGCAGAGCTCTTGATTCCCATATGTTGCTGTCATAGCAAAGTCATACTAAAATCTGATAGGTTTATGGGGCTTAAGCTTGTGTCCCTGCCTGATGTTTATCTTCAGAAGCCAAATACAGCTGGATGAGGATGAAAGGCTGTTCCCATTTCACTTTCTGTGAACTTTGGATATCTTATATCCAAATGCAATTTTAACCCCTGAGAGAGTGGTGGCACTCAGCTGCAAATAAAAGATAAACTTTCCAAGTCAGTGGAGATCATTGTTCATTTCCATAGCAAAATCCAATGGAAATATTTTTAAAGCTCAGTTATTCACATTCCATTGCTTTTAAGTCACTGAAATGGAAACTTAAGATATAAAGTTGAAATAAACAAAACAAAGTAAAACCTCAATTCCTCTTTCTCATACTTGCCTAATGAGATGTTTAACCAAATACACTCCAAAAGCTAAAATGTGGCATTTCAAAATGTCAAAAGAGATGACCCTAGAGATAATTTATAATGATATTAACTTAAGACATGGTTCTGAAAAAATATGGAATTTCACTATAGTATTTTTAAAGCTGGATAAAAAATTGTTCTGTATGTTTTCAGACTTTAAAAAAAATGGGACAGAGAACAAAGTGGCATCCATCCATCCCTCCATCCATCCATCCATCCCTCCATCCATCCATCCATCCATCCATCCATCCATCCATCCATTAGCAGTAAAGCAAAGTATTCTTATTTGCAGGTGCTGTTCCTGATTTGTAACAGGAACATGATTGTAGCTCTACAGGTGAAACTCAAAAAAATTGAATATCGTGCAAAAGTTCATTTAAAAGGTGAAAATAAAAGGTGAAACTAATGTATGGTATAGACTCATTTCATGCAAAGCAAGATATTTCAAATCTTTATTTGTTATCATTTTGAGGATTATGGCTTACAGCTTTTGAAATCCCCAAATTTCAAATATCAGAAAATTAAAATATAGTGAAAAACATCAGCAACAAAGAACATCAGAAGTGAAGTACCTGGGCTAAAGAAAAAAAGAACTGCAAATATTGCATCTCATTTGGAATCCAAGGTCCCAGAGTCTGGAGGAAGACTAGAGAGGCACAAAATCCAAGATGCTTAAAGTCCAGTGTGAAGTTTCCACAGTCTGTGTTGATTTGGGGAGCCATGTCATCTGCTGGTGTTGGTCCACTTGGCTTTATTAAGTCCAGAGTCAACGCAGCATCTACCAGGACATTTTGGAGCACTTCATGCACTTCTGCAGGCGAGCTTTATGGAGATGCTGACTTCATTTTCCAGTAGGATTTTTCACCTGCTGCCCACACTGCCAGAAGTACCAAATCCTGGTTCAGTGACCATGGGATTACTGGGCTTGATTATCCAGTAAACTGGCCTGACCTGAACCCCTTAGAGATTCTGTGGGACATTTCCAAGAGAAAGATGAGAGACCTGAGGCTGAACAATGCTGAAGAACAGAAGGCCGCTATTGAAGCATCCTGGTCTTCCATTATACTTCAGCAGTGCCACAGGCTGATAGCATCCATGCCATGCTGCATTGAGTCAGTAATTGTCAAACCAATTACTGAGTACATGTGCATAATTATGTTTTTCAGAAGTCGGACATTTCTCTGTTTAAAATCCTTGTTTTATTGATTCATGTAATTTTCTAATTTTCTCAGATTTTGAATTTGGGGTTTTCATAAGCTGTAAATCAGAATCAGAATCAGAATCAGCTTTAATGGCCAAGTATGACACATACAAGGAATTTGACTCCGGCAACTTTTCTCTCTTAATCATCAAATTGATAACAAATAAAGGCTTGAAACATCTCACTTTGCATGTAATGAGTCTCTTATATATTAGTTTCACCTTTTAAGTTGGATCACTGAAACAAATTAAGCTTTGCACAATATTCAAATTTTTTGAGTTTCACCTGAATATTACTGTTAAAGATGTACTCATACAGTCAGTTGATTTTGCATTTAAAGTGTGTTGGCTAGGTTCTGGTTTATATATTATTTTGTATATGTTTACATCTATTCACACTATGTAAGCACATTGGGGAAAATGGTGTGGGTGAGGGTTACAGAAATACTCCGTTAAAAAGAACAAATGTCACCCAAATAAAGAAAAGGAAAAAAAAATGGGCAACCATAGGAATAACATTTCGGTTGAGCATTTTTTGTCATCTGTGTCTCTGATCCTAAAGAAAACTTCCCAATTTGCCTCCACCATCACTACTCTATCGCCTTTATTAACACGTCGTTCAGTACGTCCTTCTGTCCCTCTTCCCCTGCTTTTCCCATCACCAGCCCTGACTGCTGAGTTCTCATATTACTTCTGCGCTCGACATGTTCTGCCTTAGTCAAACCTGTGAGCTGCAATGCTTCTTATCTTCTGTCTTTTGTTAACCAAGGAGCTCAAGGTTTCTTTAATTCTGTCAGCACACACAAAGAAAATGAAAATTAGACTCAATTTGGGACCAAGACTTTCTTTGATACCATGTCATGTTAAGGAACCAACCATAATTTAGCTTTTATTCCAATACAACAGTAAACTTTGTGGAACATGTAATACTAAATTAACTGTGTAGAATAGAGAGTTCATTGAGCTCCAGATGCATTTATTGGGTTTGAACTCGTCTGATTTAACAGGGTATCAGGAACCACAGTGTCGACCATAACTGAATCACCAGCTAGTTGTTATTTAGTTGTCAAGACATTGGATGTCCTTGCTTGACAGGTGTAGAGGCTTAAAGCATTGCTTGTTAACACCAAGAACCACCACAAAGTCGCTGCCACCCTGACAAAGAACGTGTGATCCAACACATTATCACCTAATTAGCATGGCTCTGCGTTTGTTCCCGGGGCACATTGACTGCACACTTTTCACCATCTGCTCCTGTATTTCATCCCACAGTCGTGAAAATACATTTCTCTTTTTTTCTTTTAAATTTCCATGTAATGTTTCTTATTTTTTACAGTTTCTTGAATACAATTTCTAGTTAAGAACTATAACGTGTTAAAGAACATATTAGAACTCAATGCAAATACGTTTTCTCCTAGTTTTTTAGTTGTGAGCAGTCACCTATAATTTATATCTGGAGCTGCTGAAGTCACTTTAAAACAGGCTTTTACTATTTGTAATTTTTTTTCAAAGTTTTCAAACTGCTTTATTTAATCACTTAGCAAAGGCCAGTTAGTTTATGTTCTAGAAAAGGAAGATCCTTACCTTAACTCCGGTTTGGGCCATCAACATTTCCAAATCCAGCATACTCTATAACTCTCTGACCCTGAGGTGTTTGAGTTTTCATTTGTGCTTCTGTTTTGATACTTCTTTAGTATTTATTTACTTAGATCCTGTCATTTTTGTTCATTCCTATGTGTTAGGTTTCTGCTTTATTATCATGCATTTAGGATTGTTGTTCTTTTATTAAAGTTTATTTCTGTTTAGTATGTTTACCTTTCCTTTCTCTTTTCTGTTTTTCTCTCTGCCATTCTGCTTCCCTTCCCAGCTGCATGTCTTCTCTTAATCTCCTTCTGCATCTGTTTACCCACGATTGGCTCCTCTGGTTCCTTTGTCATTCTCCGCTCCTCAGCATATTTAAGCTCTCTGATTTTTGTTCTTCTCCGCTGGCTCTTAGCATCATGCTATGCTGTTCTGGGTCATCAGTTAGTATTTGCTTTAAGTTATTTCCCCTTTCATCATTGAGGGTTTTTCCACTGAACACAGATATCTGCATTTAGGTCCTACTTAAAACACTGCATTATGAAAATAACTGACAGCAGTAGAATGTAAAAAAGAGTAACTTTACTGTACTCAGTTTGGCATTTCTGTAATCTGCTTAAAGTTTTGCTTTCTCTCACTCTCACAGCCTAAGTGAACTGTAGATATGTATTCACATGTAAATTAAGATCAAATGCCAATTTCTTTGCGCATCTCTGTTTCTATGTGTAGAACAAAAATTGAAGCATTTATTCTGAGATGTTTGCAGACAAATCTATTTTCTTTCATTGCACAAGCTTGCATTTTCTGAATGTGCTTGTTGCTAACAGCCATTTGCCTATTCATAACACACATAACGATACATACAAACATAACAGGATACTATATGTAAGGTGGATGTCAGTTAATAATCTCGGAGAATCATCTGTAGTGCAGTCTGGTGTTTCAGGAGAGTTGTCTGTCCATGTTTGGCTTTTTAACTTGCAGGGAATCAGCCATAACTCGCAGCATCACACACTGAAGCCCATTTTCTGTCTCCTGTAATGAAAAGCATAGCTCTGCTCTGTCGTCAGTTGGTAATAAAGGGGCATTAGGCCCAAATGGCCTGCTGATAGGGTCCCTGTTGTACACTCAATGCTTTGATCTGCATCAGCAAACCTGCACCATCACTACATGTATCTATGGAGTATGTTTCATGTTTCTGCAAAATTATATATAGTAAAATTCACTTTTTACTTATTCATCCAGTAATCATTCATGCTAATTTTCTTTATTTCCTCTTTCTTCAGTATCTGAGCTTCCTCAGGACCTCAGTGTACTTGCTGCCACTTCATGGAACAACACAGAAGGTAAAAAATTGTTAACCAAATTATTTTATTTTAATTTGCCAATGTGAATACATTTGTGAAAGGCAACACAGTGAAGATAATTTCTTTGTGGAGTGTTGAGCTACCTTACCGTGTTTACCGAGTGCCCAGAACTGGGTTCACTAGAACCTGGGTATTCTCCCAGTGTGACCTGCTGCAGAGGGTAATTGATGGAAAGTACTAGAGCATGTTTGCCTACAGCCACGAGTGCAGGATAGTTCATATTTTCACAAAAAAACCTTTATAACTCCATTATGCCGACGTTATTTTCAAACCTGGAAATGAGGTTGTGTTTTTGTGAATCTTCATTGCACTCTTTTTGTTATTTTTATTATTATATTAGTACTCTATGTACAGTGTTGGGAGTAACGGCGTTTAAGCATAACAGCGCTACTAACAGCGTTATTTTCAAGGTAACGGAGTAATCTAATTAATTACTTTTCCTATCGTTACAACGCCGTTACCGTTACTCTGGATATAAAGTGGCGCGTTACTACAATGTGAATGAATGACGCGCAGCGGTGTCAGGCTTTCTGACCGACACACTTGAGCTGCAGGGAGAGACAGCAGGCATTGTAAATGCGATGATTGGCTGGGTGGGCGGAGATAGTTAAGTGCTCTCGGTGCCTCACTGCGTGCTGTAAGCAGGAGTCAGGACAACGACAATGCAGAAGAGCCGGGGAACTTCTAAAGTTGCGTCTTCATCTAGTGCACCTGAGACTTGCCCAGAGACTGTTCAGCCTGGGCAAGCTGGTCTTCTCCCCAAAGAGCAACAGACTATATGACAAGAGATTCGAAAAGCTTCTCCATAGGTGTGGGGACATCAGTGTCTACAGATATATTCTTGGGCTGAGGTTATCATCAATAGATCTTGAATAATTGGTGTCAAGAGCTTTTCAGGGACATTGTTGTTGTATTTATATACCCATTTTTGTGTGTTGTGGATGTTTAGTTCTTAGTTCATATTTTTTATTTATTTTGTCAATGTTGATTTTTTTCATCTCTCTGCCGTCTTGCGGAAGTGTAGGACTGGGTTGTTTTTTTCTTGTTCTTTTTGTTCCCCTTCCTCTCTTGTATCGTCATCTCACACTCCTACCTCTCCTGCCTCTCTTCTTCATCTTCTTTCTTTCTTCTTAATGTAATCATGTTCATATCACTAAATCCTTTCCTTCTGTATTATGTCTGTTTTATTCTGTGTTGTTTTTGTTATTTGTTCTACATGTAGCATATTTTAGGTGACCCCCCCTATATTCTGTACTTATGTTTCTGTATATAAATTTGAAAACTATTACAAATATTAACTAAAAATAAAGTTGTCCTCCGAAGAGGGGGGGTGGTGGCAGGCCCAAAAAAAATAAAAAAATAAAATGAAAACTACAATTAAACATAGATACATGAGTAAAAAAAGAAAAGAAAAGCTTCTCCTCCTACGTTATAACGAGGGGTTTAGTTGTTAGAGGAGAGGAGTATTTTAGCATTTTGTCGTATTGTTCATTTTTCACTGAGAACAAAAATGTATATGGCCATATTTTCCTGTTTCTTTTAGCCCACATTTGTCTTATTTTTGCGCAGTGTGTGAATAATTCAAATATGTATTTTTTAGATTTTTCTGCATATGACCAGCTGCACTCTTAGTGAGTTGAGTTAAAACAAATACCAAACGTTCTAAAATACCTTGTGTAGTTTTTTAAATTCTTCATTCAGTTCAAAAAATATTTGACGTTACAGTATAGCTTTTATAGAACGTCACTGCGTTATAGAACATTAAAATAACTCCACTGTTACTTTGCTGAGTAACAAATTACTTTTACAGGTAGTAACTGAGTTACTAACTCAATTACTTTTTGGAAAAAGTAATTTATAACTATAACTAATTACTTTTTTAATGTAAGATGCCCAACACTATGTATCTTATGTTGGATTTTTTTTTTTACCTTAGGCTTTTTCAACCTGCATTTGTATTTAGCACTCCCTGACTCAATGCTTGGTAGAAACACCTTCAACTGCAATTGCGGCCTCGAAACATGTGGGCTATGTCTCTATCTACTTTGCACATCTTGAGACCAAAGTTCTTGCTCATTCTTGTTTACTAAACAGCTCAGACTCAGTCAGATTAGAAGGGGAGAGTCTGTGAACAGCCATTTGGATGTTTTCTCACGGATTTGGATAGATTAAGGTCTGGACTTTGACTGGGCCTTTTTAGCCCGTAAACAAGCTTTGATCTAAACCAGCAGTGTCCAAAGTCAGTCCTGGAGGGCTAGCGTCCTGCATGTTTAAGATGCTTCCCCATTAAGGAAATCATTATTAGCAAGCTTCTGCAGTGCATGAATCTGGTGTCTTAAAGCAGGAATCCATCTAATACATGCAGGACACTTCCCCTTGAGGACCAGAGTTGGACACTTGTGCTAAACCATTCCATTGTAGCTTTAGCTATATGTTTTGGGTTGTTGTCCTGCTGGAAGGTGAACCTCCACGGCAGTCTCAAGTCTTTTGTAGCTTCTAATTGGCCTCCTTACAGAATTGGCTCATTTTTTTTGCTCCATCCTCCTTGCTATCAACCTGGCTTCCTCATTGTTGCTGAAATTGTCCCCACAGCATGAATCCACCAACATAGTTTACTACAGTGGGGATCTTGTGTTCAGGTCGATGTCTTGTGTTTAGTTTTCTGCCACACATTAAAGTCTAACAAGCTGATAAAAATGTTAGTCCTTTCCAACAATCAAAAGAGTTCAGTAGTTAAATAAAACACGACTCTTCAATCTGAAAGATGCTGCCTTAGCCAGTCAGTTTATTTTTCATACATGCCTCTGGACAGTTTGCTCGGAGTACAGACAGATCACCTCATCTCTAGCCTTCTCCCCAGAAACTCTCCACCCCCTGGACACTCTGCTCTTTCTGAAACCTCCCTGCACTCTGCTTCTCGACTCTCCGCACTCTCCTTTTAAGCCCTATCTCGTGCCCTTGTAACACACGAGGTGTTTGACAGGAGACAGAAGTTCTCCTAGTAACTTCAAGAATTCACTATATCAGCTAGATATTATTAAGCTTCAACTAGCCTTTCTGACTTCAGAACCTGATTACTGTAGACATAACATCACATTGCATATTCCATCATTCTTCATTAGCTCATAGCATCACTACATAACCTTCAACATTCCATCATATTACACATTACCTCATGTATTTTCATGAAAGAAAAATGTGTGAGTACGTGCCATATTCCCACAACACTTCTTGGTGCAGCGCCACCACAGGCAAGGAGGTAAACATGTTGCTCAAAAGCTTTGGTTCGTTTGAGAAAGTGCAGTATGAAAGCACCAGCTGCACCTGCACCACCTAAAAAAAAGGAACAGTATTGCAATTTTTGGCCCCAATCAAGCGGAGTCTACCGGAGTATCAGGTGTGAAAACAACCTCAAATGTGTTGTTCATCTGGTCCAAAACTGGTGAAGTTATCTGAAAAGATTAACTGACTCGTTTCTCTTACATCAACAACATTCTTTGCAAGATCTTTTTTTGTGTGTGATGAAAACAAATTGTCATGTCTCCTGCAGCTTGTCAGGCTTTTTTCAGCGCCTCCCATCAGAGGAAGCAGCTGTTGTTCTCCTGTCAGAGCTGCAGAGCTAACTGAGCCAAATCCATAAGGTTTTCTGGATATTTTCACTAAATTGCTGCACAATGTAATCAGTCAAAATCTGCTCCTCCCCTCGGTTTCTCCTTGAACTACTGGGATCTGCCTAAATTCCCACGATGAAATGCAGACCTGGAAGATCCGGAGTATGAAACTTTGATGGATGTGACCTTTTATTTTTTATTTTCTGCTTTTTCTCTGGTTTTAGTTTAATTCAACTCTTGCAAAACCAACACTCCCACAACATCCTTCCCACGCCGCACACACAAGAAACGACATTTTCAAGCGGACAGGCATGAAGGCAAACAGTAGTTTCTGGACATGATTGAGCAGTTCAGCGAAGATAATGATTACCGAGAGCAATCAGGGATGTTTAGAAAATCATAAATACAACGAGGAGAAGATTCAAACAAATCACAGAGCCTGCTTCGTTTTTCCACAGCATAAAACATTTAAACCTGTAAAACAGTGCGTCAGCATTTTGTGCTAAGCATCAACATCTGTTTCTGCTCTGATGAAATGGTGATTGTAGCTCTTATTTTGTCTGCAGGCAAAGAAAGTTGTGTTTTACCAACAAGGTACAATGTTCAGGTGGTGTGTTCATATCAGTGTGCCTCAGGAAGTAATCACGCTGAAAATATGTGGACAAAATCAGGGTTTAAGACTAACTTTTAATTTTATTTTCTCTGTTGCTTTTTATATTTCTCTATTGGAGAATGACTCAAATTTTATTAGATTAACCATAAAACTTAACAATTCTAATAAATTAGAATATATTTTTAATGTTTATTTATGTTAGTAATTTATTAAACCTAGTACTACTAACCTATTAATTCATTACACACAAAGTAATATACAGTGGGACAAAAAAGTATTTAGTGCAAGTTCTCCCAATTAAAAAGCTGAGAGAGGCCTGTAATTTTTATCATAGGTATACCTCAACTATGAGAGACAAAATGAGAAAAAAAATCCGGAAAATCACGTGGTCTGATTTTTAAAGAATTTATTTGCAAATTATGATGGAAAATTAGTATCGTTTGTAATGAATCTATGTATGAGTTTTGC
Source organism: Valencia hispanica (assembly GCA_963556495.2). Taxonomy (NCBI): domain Eukaryota; kingdom Metazoa; phylum Chordata; class Actinopteri; order Cyprinodontiformes; family Valenciidae; genus Valencia; species Valencia hispanica. The sequence goes on along the minus strand of OY747705.1, from coordinate 48,098,399 downwards.
TTGAGTTAAGTCCTGAACTTATTGAAAATTGTGATGCACATATACGTACAGGCCAACTGACAGCTTTGCCTGGTTCAAGGACAAGATAACCTTAGATGGGTCCCCGGTATTCTGTAACTAGTAGTAAATTAGAAATATACAGTATACCATTTAAAAATCTGATTGATGTTCTCTGTTACTCTTCTTTTGCATTCTCCCCACTCCTTTCTGCTCCATTCTTTGTTGGTTTTTTTGGGGGGGGGTTTGCTTTATTGTCCTTAATGTTTAAGTCCAAGTGCAAGTCCAAGTAACATAGGTGTAGGAGCCAATAATGTTTTTGGTTTAGATGATAACTTGGTTTAAGTTTGTTTGGGTAATTCTTTATGTATATTAAAATGTTATTGCACTGTGGCCTATATTTCTTTCGACCACTGGTGGCATTGCGGAGCCTATAAAAGTGTAAAGGTGGCAGTGCATTGATGTTTTTGGGTGAAGGGAGGTCACACGGTTTTTTACCGCTTCATTAGGTTTCACCACATGACAAATTTGCTGTTATTTCATCATTTGCATAAATTCTAGCCATAAAACGTCACTCTGGACTTTGTATTACTGAATATCAAAAGTTGACCACCTCATTAAATGGGAACACAAACCCAAACGCCTGTTTCGCCTGGACAATATCCTTGAAGCGAGTTATTGCCTCCACCCGCACCCAAAGAGTGTCTAAAAGTAGGACTGGATAGTCAGTACGATAGGATTAGTCCAATTGAGTCATTTTAACCTGAGAGAAAAAGTCAAAAATAAGAGAGGAGAGTATAGATTCTAAGACTAGAAAAATGGCACCCATAGATTATTTACTTTTTTTTTATTGTACCCAATGCCCCAATGCAGTCACCAAGCTAACACAGTAGCATGTGCAAAATGATCAAACAGGCTTAAAATTAGGGATGCACCGATATGAAAATTTGGGCCGATACCGATGTCCGATATTAATCCCGGTGTTATGGCCGATAACCGATATGCACCGATATGGTATACGGTATATTTCCCTATGCTTTCGACACTGTGGAAAATCAACATCTACATCACTTCTCTGCTTGAGTTAAACACCCCCACATTCCTGCGCCGCATCACTATCGCTGTCACATGACCAAACAAACACCACATGGATAACACCCCCCCCCCGAAACACAGACAGAAACATCAAAAAGATGGAAATGGAAACATCGGTTGTTAATATCGGCCCTCTGTTACTTATATTAAAAAATGCCTAACATCGGCCGATACCGATGTTGATGCCGATATATCGTGCATCCCTACTTAAAATAAACTTAAAAGCAATCAATAAGTTACCCGTCCACTTATTCCCGACAACTACAAGGACAATTGGGAAGAAAAAAGTGAAAAGGTTTTATGTAACTTAAAGGTTTATGTTGTTTTCACCAACAGACCTATTTTGAAAAAAAAAATTTATTGACCATAATTCGATAGTTGGAGAGCCCAGTTCTGGTACCCTCTCCACCTTGGGCCCGGGACAACAGACACGGGTGACACCCCCTGCTGCGCACACATATATTACTGTACTACAGTTCAGACTCTATATCAGCTGAAAAGGTTTAGCGAGCAGGGCAGACTCTTAGGTTTCTAAGCCTTACTGAAGGGATCCCTTGCTCAGCTTTTCTGTACGTGTGGTATTATAAACGGACAAGTTCGCTTACAGAAAACAATTTCAGGGGTGAAATGAAGAGGTACCTCCAAGCATGTAAAGGTCTGTGTCTCGCGGTTGTGTTTACGTTTACGTCCCCGCACGTGAGCGTTTGATTGCACTAAAGTACAGCAAGGGGAAGATGTGGGCCGATGACAGGGCAAGCATTTTAGTCGCCCGCCACATTAAAGGACAATCCTCAGCAAGGGTTTAAGTTTCAACGTGCCCCCTGTGCCAAATACCACAACACTCACCACGAGTCAATTACATACAGAGGCTTAGTTACACAGACACATGTTCCTCCTCTACACCTCGTTTTTGTCTCCTTTTCTTTGTCTTGTTTTGCTTTATTGTCAGTAGTTATAACAGCTAATGAAGTATGTAGACACACTGCTCCAAAAATCATTTTCTTTTCCATCAACCCAACTAATGAAACACTATTAAAGTGACTCACTGTTTTGACCCTCCTGCCTTCTGGCAAAACACCTTGTCTCATTCAAAAGCATGTGTGTGTTCAGATGCAATACTAGGTTAAACATAGAGTAGGCAGGATTCGGTCCTCTAAATGTTGACTGTACATGTAAGCACAGATTCTCTGCAGACCTCCATGCCTTTTTGTTGATGGTTTGCCACTCAGATCACAGAGACCCAGGAGTAAGCATGCAAAGATTAACAGTCATGTACCCTCATCAGGTTGAATGCAACACCCATTGCAGCTGACCTTTATCTGCACCCATCAGTGTGTAGTTTTGACACTATACATGGTGTTTGTGTTGTTTCTATAATAGGTGACTACGGTGCAACAGATAACTTGTAAGAGCTTGTCTGATCAGAATTGCACATTAGTTCCCTTTTCGACTCAAAACACGAAGTGGTGCTGTCAGTGGTTCTGTATGAACTAACAACGTTCAAGTAGCCATTAAATAGTCACCCACCTAGGTAGAAGAAATAATGGAGAATAAAAGTATTTGCATGGTTGTGTAAATTTCTATAACTGTATTACACAACCTTATGAGCCTTCTCATTGCCACCATTAAACTATTTGAGAGTCCTCTAGAATTAGCTGTAACTGGCCTGTATGGTTCTTGCTAAATTGTGAATGATACATTTATCTCCATGAGAATCAAGATCATGACTTTTTTAGATGGTGCATGGTGGCATAGTTGTTAGTACTGCTGCCTCACAGCAAGAAGCACCTGGAATCAAATCCTGGCGAGGGCCTGTCGGCATGGAGCTCACATTTTCTTCCAATGTATGCAAGAGTTTTTTTGTGAGAGTTCTCTATCTTCCTTCTGCTGTCCAAAAGCATGAAAGCGCACATAATGACCCTCAAGTTGTAGTCTGTGAAGGCAGGGTATCCACTAAAGTATGGAAATTTAAAAAAACATTTATTTGAATAGGAGTCAATGGTTAAAAAAAGGCCAAAATGCTCTATTCTGTTTTAAAGGCATATGACAGACTAAAATTAAAAGCAAGAACAGGAGTGAAACTGGGGAGAGACTTCCTCCTTGGATGTGGAAATTTTAACTGACCACCACAAATAGCTTTTTTTATTTATGCAATTTACATAACCACAGTTCGTCAGAGTAGACATTAGTATAATAAAGAAAATTCATCCATCCATCCATTTCGATACCCGCTAATACTTGGAGGGTCGCGGGGAGCTGATGCATATCTCCAGCAGTCATTGGGCAAGAGACAGGGTACAGCCTGGACAGGTCACAGACCAGTGGAAGTTATCTGCGTTTTAAATGTATCGTTCACTGTACGTTACATACTTCCAGGTCAAATCTGCCTTTTTTTGTAACACCCTTTCTTTGTAAGGCAAGGCAAGGCAAGGCAAGGCAATTTTATTTGTATAGCACACTTTCAACAGCAGGGCAATTCAAGGTGCTTTACATGATTTGGTGATTTAAAAGAAACACATAAAAGAAACACACATTATACATGATACACAATAAAGCAAGAGAAAAATAAAAAAAAAGCAAGAGAGCATGAACACATTTCATACATATAACATCAAGCATTTACTCAAAGGCAATTCTAAACAGATGGGTTTTTAGTCTCGATTTAAAGCAGTTCAGAGTTTCAGCAGCTCTACACTCGTCAGGAAGTCTGTTCCAGATAAGGGGAGCATAGAAACTCAAAGCTGCTTCTCCATGTTTAGTTCTGAGTCTAGGGATGTTTAGTAGGCTAGAGTTGGAGGACCTGAGTGGTCTTGGTGGTTGGTACCATTACAACAGGTCTTCAACATATTTTGGTGCTAAGCCATGTAATGATTTATAAACTAGTAAACTACTTGTACATATACATATTATACATCATTTGAAACCTGAGATTCTTTTGATTCCAATGATGTATGCCAATCAAGAAATCATGGATACAATCATAACTGTAGAAACAGTAAATGCTTTTGTCTAATCAATCAAATAAAAATAATGTGCAACTCACCATTTGAAGCCACTTATCATTGACAGAACCGAGCCATCTTGAACTAAAATTGTCTTTGTACATCCACAAGGATCCAATTTATGTCCTCCAGTAAAATAGTAGTCTGCAATAAGTTGTACGCCCTCAAAACCTTGATAATGCCCTTTCTTGTGTGTATTTCTCAAAATGTTTTCATCATAACTACAGTCAGCATGCTCATATTAGCCTGAAAATAACACATAGCCCTCCTTCTTCGTTATATTTATTGTTGGGCCCACCCATTGGCGCCAGAACTGACAGGTCACCAATCCATCATAGAGACACACAGAGGACACATAGGACAAGCAACCACGCACCCACACAGTCATACCTAAAGGCAATTTGGAGAGACAAAATGAAATCACAGTTATGTCTTTGGACTGTGGCAGGAAGCCGTAGTACTCGAAGAGAACCCATGCACACACAGGGAGAACATGGAAACCACATGCAGAAAGACCTTCTTGGTAGAAGGCAACAGTGCTGCCAACTGTTCCACCATGCAGCCATAAAGAAAAATGCCTTAGTGCATTGGCTGTCCCTTTCAAACGGACAAAAGACATAATTTTGGTATATGTGAAATAACCATGAGAGCCTGTGTTTTACAAACATAATTGCACAGATTGATATTTAATATCAATTTTAAGAACACTGAAAAATTCAAGCAATATTAGTAATTAATCAAAACTCCAGAAAATATCTGTTTTTAAACATTTACTGTAAAACATATAATCCAGCGAAATCCTACAAATATTCTCACTTACAATAGCAATATTAAACACAGGCATATCACATCAGGACCACATGATTAGTATATCATTACTCAGCATTCTGAAGTAAGTTTGCCCTGTTTAACCCAAGGATGTTTAGCTTTGTGGGCTCTTGACTTTCGAATTAAGTGTGAACATAATAGTGAAATATTTCAGAGGCCTTCAGAAAGGTGAATTTGGTATTAAAGAGGTCAACAAAAGAATCTGAAATCAGTCATTCCACTGTGTTCAAAATGTTCCACTAGCAGAGGATTTTCAAAACAACAAACTAATCCAACCCGTCAAACTGGGAGGTTTGAAGAATGTTTGAGAAGACGGATGCTTCTTAAGTTACAAAAAATATAGTAGAAGTATGAAACCTTTAGCTGTTATCGTATTGCAAATCACATGGCAGTTACTTATTATTGCACTGACCAGTTCGAAAGGTTTGACTCCACAGGGAGGTCACTTAACTTTTAAAGACATGAGTCTGCTAATGGAGTAGATTTATTGCACACGACACAGAAGATTATGGGAAAACAATCTAATGTTATTTAGTGCGGGTAAAAATGGCTTAAAAAAACAATGACGCAGTCATGGCTGCTTATCTAAGATGAGTTTTAGAGGCAGGGACCACACAGCCGCTTCTCAAATAGCTAAAGTCCACAAATATTTAAGACCCCCTTAGTAAAAACCTATAACTGCCAGTTTTAATAGTTCAAACACCAAATCTAACTTATTATGTAATAATAGGTACACTGGCATCTCATTTCTACCTCAGAAGTTAACATCACTTGTCTTCCTTATCACCATTCTTAAGTTGTACAGCCAGTCAGCAGAAAGGGAAAATATTGACCCTCCTGGATTGGCTGCTTTGCAAACACCAGCCAATAGCTTGTCAAGTAGTGTTGCGCTGAGGTATTTCAGTTTACAAAGCTGCATTTTCTTTCAAATATTTTAGATGCTCTATGAAATAAATCTGCAGAGGCAGATTTTCCGCAAAATGTTCCACAGAAAAATGCATGAATAGGTGAACCCACGAATACTGATCCCCGAATAGGTGGGAGTCCACTGTAGTGTCAGGTTTAATATGAAAGTGAAGAAAAAATCCCTTATGTTAAAATCAAAGCTCAGTGAAAACATAGTACTTGCACTTATTGTTTTTTTTTTTTTTTTTTTTACAGCAGCCTGTATTTTGCATTGGTTGCTTCCATTGTTTTTGAATTGTTTCCCAAAGGACCATCTTACTACTAAACAGTCATCTCATCCATTCAGTGTTGTCAACTGAGTTACGTTGTTGCTCTATGTAGTGACTTTTTAAACCCCTCCAGCTACTCTCCTCTTTTTTTTTAAAGCGACTAACGACAGCAAGCAGCCCCACCTGTCCAGAGCCAGCTGCAGTTGGAGCAGATATTTATCCCACTGCATCCCAATTGCCAATAAACAGCGCAAGTGCCTTTCCTTAAGGCCTTAAATAGGAAACTTTTTAACTGATTGGAATGTTTGTATAAATGTATTGAAATGACTTCTTGTTAAGTGCCTTGAGATGACATCTGTTGTGAATTGGCGCTATATAAATAAACTGAATTGAATTGAATTGAAGTGCAAAGCTGCCACTGACTGATTCTACCCCACCTAACTCAGGGCGGGATGAAAATTTTAAAATTTATTTGTCTTAAATATACGACAGCATACTAAAACAGTCATCATGTCGCAGTTTAATTAAACTCTTAGCAATACAGAAAGAAATTGGAATCAAACCCTGAATTTAAAGGCTGGTTAAAGCCGTTTATTGGAGATGTTACACGGGCTTACTGCCTATATTGTAAGGCTGATTTTTATTGCCACAAATGGTGATATAAAAAAACACGACAACTCAAAAACATACTCAAAAGGCAAAACTTTATAACAGTTCCAACCCAACCACACTGCCATCAAGGGTTAAAATAGCAGATTCTGCAAAATTTTATTTTAAAATTGATTCCTCTCTCCTACAGCATCTATTACGTTATGCAAATGAGGTGATGACATCATTTAGCGACTTCTAGTGACTTTTGGGACAGCAAATAGCTTCTTTACATGCTGAGTAGTTGTTAACACTGCATCCACTGTAGATCTTTGCACAGGGAGATATTTGCTGAGGTGCTTGGCTGATGTCATACATTGTTAATAATCTATCTGATACGACATGTTTTCTTTACAATTCCAGCTAATCAATCAAGCTAATCCAGCTAATGTCAACAAAACTTACAGAAAGGGTTGTTTTACTGCTTCATAAAAAGAGCACTTTGCTTTATAAATCATGATTCTTAATATCTACTGATGAAGCAGTATGATGCAGGACACATCCAGCAGATTAGGAGTATCACAAAAAAACACAGCCACTATTACTCCCTTTTTACTGTGAACATTAGTGTAAAGGGTACATTGGCTCTTTAATTGTTGAGAACCCCCAAAATAGGAACACCAAAAGGAAAAGAAAACAAGGCCTGTAAACACATCCTTAATGGGAACTTGATTTAAGAAAGGAGACCCAGGTGATCTTTATTTATTAACTGGGTACAGAGAGTTCTTTAACCATTACTAATGATGTAGAAGTAAAAGTGTTATATTTTGCTTCCCCCCCCCCGTGAGTTTACAAAAGCCTCCATGGTATATTTTGCTCGCCAACCTTTCTGTTCACAAACACTTGTGTTCATCCGACGAGAATTTGAGATTCCCCCTCCATGTGCTTCTCCTGCTCTGTTTGTCTTGGCCAGTTTGTGTAACCAGAAGCATTTCTGCATACCTAAGCTGGGGTTTTGGGGTTGAGGGAACTTTCCGGAGTTTTTTTATGACATTAAGACCAATGTTTTCCAGCACATTAAACTCTTAGGTGGCCTTCCAGGATACTTTTTTTCCTAACCACATTTAGGAAAGATATGGTGAAGATAATCTTGCATGCATTATTTTTACTGTTTTACTAATAGTATGCCATATATCAGTTTTAAACTTTAGGTTCTGGTAGATTCAGCACTTAAAATAAGTTTACACTTTATATACCTGGTCGTAAAACATAAATTGGTGGTAACAGAGCAAATTTGCTTCCTGTTATAATCTCTTCAGTTCAGCGATTAAGAGTTGACTTTGGTTTGTATCCTATTGCTTTTAAAGCTATTGATGTACATTTTAATGAAGTTAAATTCATGTGTTTTAGTAGTCTTTCCAAGTTAATATGCAGAGTTTACAAATACAGAACAAGATTTAGGAAATCAGTTAAGGATTGTTCAAATATTAGTTGTTGCTGCTCAGTGTTGACTGTAGTTTCAGTGTGTGCAAAATCACTTGGACTCCTTGGATGCAATATTTGGTTGGATATCATATTTCTCTGCATGCTAATAATATATTTTGAAAGTTGGATGGTCTCCAGCTGTCTTCGATACCCACCATATGTGTATTTTAGTACCTGAGATGCTACAGCTGACATAAAATGGTTAAGAAACTGCAATGATGGAAAAGGAGGAACGAAATCACTAAAATGTGTTGTTACTAAGGGATATATCATCCCAGTACAAGTATTGCAATTACACATTTACATTGATATTATTATTTTGATTACAGTTATCTAGCCTATTATTGAATGGATCAAGGAAAAACATGTCATCAGGGTTTCATCATTATTAGTTTATATGCATCATTGTCATTGCAGTATCACTGTGTGCAATCAGAAAGGACTACTTGGGTTCAATATTTGACAGTTTTTTATATTTCAAGTGCCGTGCATGCGTCTGTTGCATAGATATTCATTGTCCTCACTGCCCACACCCTTAGGATATAGGAACAGAAATATGGCTTTGGATTTCTTTCTTTAATATGAAAGCTCAATTCATAACAAAATGAGCACAAAAACAGGTTTGGGAGAGGATGAAATTATATTGTGGTGCCTAAAACTGTTATGAGCGCAACTTTCTAACAGGGTGCAGACAATGAACTTTTTTTCCAGAAATGCTTAAGATAAGGGAGATTGGTACAGAACTTGTGATAATGGGAAAAGTAGTAATGTAATGTAAGTTAGTCGCAACTGATATCATCATCATCACAGCATTGAAGAACAATAATTTAATTGCATGTTTTTTCTGGTATTGTTTAACACTATTAGCAATACAAATTTGGGCCCCAGTGGGTTATGGAGTGGTTTTGTTTTTTTATTGAAAGGGCACAGTCTCAAGTCAATGACTTGATGCAATCTACTGGGATTCCTTAAAAAGAAAACTTTTAAACTGATTGGAATGTTTATATGATTGTATTGAAATGACCTTTCTTGTAAAGTGCCTTGAGATGACATCTGTTGTGAATCGGCGCTGTATTAATAAACTGAATTTAATTTAAATGAAATCGAATTTGCTATAGAAGAGTTTTGTTTGGTCTTAAAAGAAGTTTAGATATGCGTGTCAAAGTAAGAGCCATGTGAATGCCGGGTTGTAGTTACTTCTGGCAAAACATTGTAATGTAACAAGAGGGATGATGTTATTGCTTACTTTGCATCATAGTTGGTCCTGTCTGCTCAACTGTACATGGCTTTCATATTCAAGCTCTATTCAGACTAGTTTTTTTTGTTATTGTTTATTTTTAAATGTCCAGTTGCGTGCCGCTTTTTGTGTAGATGGTAGAATATTCAGAGCAATCTCAGTATAATTGTTTTTAGTGTGTTCTGTAAGTTTTCGCATTTTTGTGGCACCTAAACTTTGTACTAAGAGCTGTGAAACAGCAAAGTAATCAGAGAAGCTGTAAGAAACAAAGCAAACTGCTGCACAACAGGGCTGAAACCCAGCTTGGTGCTGGCGTGAACCCTAAACCTGTTTTAATGGGTTACATAAACACCTTTACCCTCGTGGTTGAACCAAAGTCTACTTTATGATGTGGATGTGGTAAGATGTTAGTTAGATGGTAACCTCTGAATTTAAAGGACTTTAATTTAATTTAAGGGATTACTTACATTTTCAAATACTTAGCAACTATTTTTGTGGTTAGAGGGGCAACATTACTATGCTACTTGCATATTCTAAATGTGTGTAAACCAGAGTTTGGATCCCCATTTAATTCTTCAACTACAAACAAAAGGAAGATCTGCTCCTTAAACAGCGTTATAGATTAAACAGCATTTCTCTGCACTAACACTGTTTGCCTACATTGTTAATTAAGGATCATGCATGCAATAACAGAAAAATCTCCTGTTTTCTTTTTTTTTTCTCTTATGTTTTGTTTTGTTCGACCTTGATTGGCACATTAAAATTAGCTACATTATGTATTGAAGTGGAAACCCGAATCTGGAAATAATTTTCTCCCAGATACCGTCAGACGTTTTTTGCTACATTTTTGGGGGATACCTAAGTGTTGTCAGGACCTGGAGCAATCTGTGCTTGGACATCTGTGACCAAACACAAAAATAGATCCAAATTACTTAAGTTTTTGGACTTAATGGTAATATTTGTAACTGGATGCAGTTACTGCAACCCCTTTGTGAATGCAATGCAGAAATGAGGCAAAGAGCATATGCAAACAATGGAGTAAATAGCAGCACTTTGTGAATGTACCCCAGAGTTGTCTAAATAATCAGGTCACTGCTCCTGTAAAGAACTAGTTGCTTGTTGTACTTCTTGTTATTTGGAAAAATTTGTCAGAGGAGAATTTTCTTTTAGCTTTCTGAGAGCAAGCTCTTTCGTTTACACACTAAGTTGTACATGATTGTCCTGAGATAACCTCTCATTACTGTTAGTTTAATTGTGAGATGTGTAACAGCAACGTGAAAAATATAGGACAGTTTAAAATTTAACAGTTGAAAATTGAAACTTCAAATTTGGCTTTTGCATTTTAACTTTTTAGAAAAAGTGCTTTTGCAATTAAACTTGTTTTTAGAAATAGTGCTTTAGAGATGTAAAATTTATCTTAAAAGCAAAAGGAAAAGAAAAGCTGGTAAAATTCTAGTGAACATCCTAACTACCTCTAAAAGCAACTTAAAGTGGGCTCAAGAACTATATTTTGTGGCTTTTTGAACTTTACCAATAATTCCTGCTCTTTTTCTTCATAAGCTTCAGCTTTAAATAACACACAACCTCAGGGAAATTAAGTGTTACAGCTAAGGTGACCACAAAACGATGTGCAAAACCAACCTCTGATCATTTGTGACTGAAATCAGTAATTTCTTTTATCTCCATTTTTCATGAAGTTTTTCTTTATTTTTGGACTCTTCTGCCTTTATTAAATACACATAGAGACTTGTTGAACAGTCTTACCGTTCTGTTATTGTTGTTTTTACCATCTCTCTTTGCTAATTATTACTATTTTGCCTCTTTTCCTATTTATTTTTTATCCTATTCATCCTATCTGTCTTCCAGGGGCGTTTATTCGTCTTGAAGCTCCCATGAACAACATAACGACGTCGCTTGGTCAAACAGCTGAGCTTCTTTGCCGTGTCTCTGGGAACCCGCCGCCTGCCGTGCGCTGGCTGAAGAACGACGCCCCAGTGGTGCAGGAGCCAAGGCGGATCTCCTTCCGGTCCATGCCGTATGGATCACGCCTGCGTATCCGCAACCTGGACACTACAGACACAGGCTACTTCCAGTGCGTTGCGACCAACTTGCATGGCACCGTTTCCACAACAGGGGTTCTGTTTGTGAAATTTGGTAAGAACATCTTGAGAGATCTGTTGAGTGATTTAAAAAAAACTTACTGGCAGACATGTATCATGTTACAATGACAAGGCTTTTCTTCCTCTCATCCTTTCCAACCTCATCACAGCAACACTTATCCCAGCTGATTCCTCTCTTAGTTGGCTGCTTGCACAGATAAAAATCTGGAAGCAAAATTGCTTATCCTGTCGTAAAAATCCCCCTTGTTTCCTTTTCCAGATCCACTCCCTACACCTCTGTCAGGAAGGCCAACGTAAGTTGCATGTCTTTTATGCATTTTTCTTTCCAGCTGTCTTTTCATGCAGTATGGACTACTGGAAGTAAGGTCGAAATGATTTACATTTCAAAAAGGACAAATGTAATGTAAAAAGAAACTCTACAAGCTTGTTTGATGAGAAACTGAAAATAGTCAAATTAATCTGATTTTAAATGATGAAGAAGTTAAGAATGATAAGACAGTTGTTCCAGTAGCTACAGCCACTCTTCAATAACTAGAGAGCTTATTCCAGATGACCCGAGTGCTCCAGCTGGCTCAACAGCTAAAAGTACAGCCAAAAGAAATGTGTTTGCCAGACAATGCTTGGGCTTAGAAAGGATAAATTTTACTATAAAGTCTTCATTTTAGTGGAGGGCAGTGGGATGTCCCCGGCACAGGTCTGATGTGATCTCTCTTCCCTAATTCAAAGGGGAAGAAAATAACATTTTGATTCAGATTTCTGGTTTATCCTGAATGCAAAATACTGCGTTCATCTAGTTGACTAAAAAATGAAAGCATTTTGGGTGTTTTTTTCATTCAGCTCTTTAAGCTCACATGGTTCAAATTTAAATAGTTACTGTTTACTCTTAGCTAACATTGGAATGTGGAATCAAGTAGACCAAAAGATGCAAAAAGGTCTGCACACCAGTTGGTACAAAAACATAATGTCCAGCTTCTAACCACAGACTGTTTGGATAATTAAGATCAGCAGGCAGGACATGAAGTAAAATATTAACAAATATACAATGTGTTGCATTGGTTTATGTTGAGGCTGTATAAATGTTGCCTTCATGAACTCTCACTAAAATGTTGCTCCCTAAAATGCACAGGATGGGAGAAAGACCCACATCTGTCTCTATGGTTTGGATTTTATTGCCTTAGATAGTAACCCAATTAGCTGCCAGCTGTTTGAACGTACTGCAGAACCAGCCACAACACCGATTGCTCAACATGAACAGAACATAGAGGGGGCCTTCAGGGTGACAAACGAAGCCAAACGGAGAACATTTTTTGGCCACTAGAAACACTGTTGTCAGTATGAAAATTCATTTTGACTCTGGCAGTTTTCTTTCGCTTCGTTTTGACATCTCCTCGACTTTATTGACTAAAACACCATGAACTCTGTCTGTTGATTTGATTCTCAGAGGATCAAAGGACACAGCCTGAATGATTTTCCCCAGTGACATTATGCCGCGGCTCACTGCCATGTTCCATGCAGCGTTCAGCAGATCAAAACGCCTGCCGCTGATCGGTTATAGCACACTTACTAAATCCACCCCCTCGCTGACATAAATGAATGCACAGTCATATACATGCTTATGCTAAAACGTGGTACTCCAGCTATGGGCTTTAGCTGTTGTTTTTTCTGAGGCAGTCACAGGCATTTGCCTGTTAAGGCTGTATAAATAAACTTAAACGGAAACATAGAGGAGAAGATGTTTGCCCCCTCATTTAGTTTTATGTTGCTTCTTGATTATTAAATATGTTTCCAGGTGAGCATGGGTTACTATCTTTGCCAAGCTTTTCAGATCAGCAAGAATGCTGAGGCACCCTTACTTAATAGCCAATTACTTTAATACATGTATCTCTGCAACTGTGACCTGATGATCAAAAGTCTTTATTGACTTTAGTCATTGTATTGCAAAGATATTGGTCTGGCTTGTCTTTTTTTGGTCTTTGTCTTTTTTCTTGCTAGGTGTCAAAGCCTTTTGCCTGTAATGAAGACAAAAAATGTTTAACCCTTCCTTAATTGGTTATAAAGTTTAAATACAGTGAGTCACCACATATTCACGATTTGATATTCACGGATACTGCTACACACATTTTTCTGTGGAACATAATTCCAAATTATTAGCAGAAAAATCGCCTATTCACGGACTCTTTCATACAGCATATCTAAGATATTCTAAACAAAATGCAGCTTGGGAAGCTGAAATACTTATATGCAGTTCGACTTGACATGCCATTGGCTGGTGTTTGTAAAGCAGCCAATCCAGGAGCGCCATTCATTTTTATTTTCCCAAAGAGCGGCGATAAGTAAGACCGGTGATATTAGCGTTTGCAATTGTGCTGGAACGGTTTCTGCTATGCGCATTAATGCATACTAAGATATATTTGGTGTTTGAACTTTTATAACGGGCAGTTAAAAGCATTTTCAGAGGGTGTCTCAAGTAATCACAGATTTCGGCTATCCGCGGGCTGTTGTGGTGCCTAACTCCCACAAATACTGGGGCTCCGCTGTACAACAAAATGAAACACTTTGTCGTCTTTGATGGTTGAAGTATTCCTGTTTACTTTCACTACTTTCTTCTTGCATCTGCTGTAAAGGGACAGAGATGCTATGTTTAAGGGATAATTTAAAAAAGTTCTTAAAATCACATTGAACAGACCCTTACCATACAGTTTTGCCACTTTACCAAAAAATGTGAGTAAATTAACATTTACTGGTATATCTTTTTTCTTACCCTGACATGTTTAAAGTGTCGCAGTCAAGCAAAGACCACTCTGAGCTCGTAAGCCGTTTCAGTCATTACAGACTTCATTTAAAGAGACAGCATCCTGTTTGAACAGCGGCAGAACAACAGCGATATTGTGCTGATTGTCGCTGCTGCTCATCGTTAGTGTCACGCCCGACTTATTAGCCGTAGAGTCAAGGTGGCAGCCGTCACTGAGATGAGGTCAGCTAATGATGACAAGGGAGGACCTGCGCCCGCTTATTAATACCGCAGCTGTTCGAGCATCAGAACTTCCAACATCTGGTGCAGAACCTTGGAATTTAGAAATGTACAAGTATACCTTTCACCACTTAAAAAAAAAAAATCCTTGCTTCCAAACAGGTAAACAGAGGGACTAAGATTTTCCCGGTTTATGCTATCAACAAATATTCCTCACAAATTTGGGGGGAAACTTTTCCCACCACCCACTGTGTTGAACCTGAGTACAAGGCGAACTTCAGGTCTTGTGTTGTCTTTGCCATGATCCATGCTCTGATTTCCATCCCCTCCACACTGGGCTAAAATATACACTCTGTGGTGAGCAAACGTCACAGTTGTGTGTGTGGGGGTGTTTGTATCTAACCTGAAGCATGGGGTTTCAGGGTTAGCCACGGGCAAACTGACAGCTCAGAGGTTTGAGCTCAGAATCCAGGCAGCCTGTGTTCAGAGTAGCTTCTTTAAAGCCAAGGAGAGAAGCTTATTAAAGCAGATCTTAATTACAGGAATAACAAGGTTTCTATGCAGTCGAGAAAAGTATCGAGTTTGTGTTATGAGCCTCAATAAGTGTGGAGTAAAGAAAATAGAGTATTGAAAAACATATGTTATCGTCAGTGTTGTTATCTATCTATTTCCTAAAAGTGTCATCCATTCATTTATCTTCCCCTACAGTCTGCTTATTGTAGGTTTCATTCAGTGATTTTCTTATTTATAAGGGTTTAAAGTACTAAACCCTAAAATTTAAGTCTGGAAAAGTATTAACTGATTACATCAACAATGTGTTGGTGGAAGCCTGCCACCAATCACAGGCTGGTTTGATTTTTGTAGTGTAAAAACCTTGAGTAAAAATACAATTGTATTCAAGCATTAATACAAATATCTTTAAAAAACGAATTGCATTTGTTTAAAACAGACAAGTAATGATTATTTTTACTGTTATTAGAATAAAATATTGATTTATGAAAGTTCCGATAAGGTTATACAATTTATTGCTGAAATGATACGTAGAATTAAGCTATAATTTGGTCTAAAACCCTATAAATAGTATTACAAGCAACTTTCTTATTGGACAGAAAATTATCCCTTGCTGTAGGAAGAAAATATCTTCTTCTCTTCATATAGATGAGGCTGGTGTCTTCATCTGCATTTTTCATATGTTATTACGGCCAGTCTTGTACTGTACATAAGCCCGTCTGGGCTTATGTACAGTACAGTAAATTTAGTGTTTAGAGATTCTTGTGGAGATTTATTTATAAATTCTTTCCATCTAAATTTGCCTGCATTTCTTTTCTATATCTATCCAGAGTTCTGTCCAAAGGTAAAAAGAAACAATTTAGTGGTACAAGGTTGGAGAATGAGAAACAAATGCTAAAATCAAACCAATATGAGTCAAGTTTCTTTCCGTTTTAGCTGAATAATTAGATATAGAAGGCATGTGGCCATTGCTAGATCTGTTGATTTCCACTGTCTGGCCATTTCTTATTGTTGCGTGATTTGAAAAGGGCAAACTCTGATGTCTTTAAAGCTAAAACATTCCAGTGAAGTCAAGATTTAATTTGGGGAAATTCTTTGGTTTTCTGGGAAATGTTTGTCACAAACCAGCTTACTATATGTCACAAAAATAGATATGATACCAAAGACAGGTTCAAGCTAAATGAAATAGCTGTTTAACGTAGGAAGATTACTGTAGATATAGGGGAAATTGGAGCTAAGACAACAAAGGAAACAAGCGAATGGGGATAAGTGTATCCACAAAGATGTTAGGGATGAAGTTGATTAAATTCAAAAGATTTCATTTGCGGATTTTGTTTTGCACATCTGCTTTGCTTAAGTGCTTCTGAACTGATTAAAAACTTGAACCAACCAAATAAGGAGCAGCAGGAGCCAGTTAAGCTCAGCATAAAGACGACAGACATTAGAATTTTGTCTTACAACCCTGTCAAAAAGCAGCAGACTTTACCAAATGTTAAAATCTAGTGATTGTTTCTCGGCTTTGCGCCTGGCAAAAGTCTTCATACCTGTTTAGCTTTTTCCCATTTTGTCACTATACAACCACAACCTTTAAAGTATTTTATTGAGCTTTTATGTGACTGACCAACACAAAGTTGTGAAAAGGAAGGAACAGGTTTTTCTTAACTCTTTTCAAGCAAAACTCTCATAAGTGTGGTCTCTTTGTACTCCACTTACCTGAAGCAGTACTTTGGATGGAGAACATCTCTCAACATCAGTTTCCAAGACTTTCCATAGATCAATTGATTTTGGTCTGGACTTTGACTGGGCTGTTCTAAGACATGAATATGCCTCGATCTGAATCATTTCATTGTAGCCCAGTCTTTATGCTTACCCCCTCTGTTAATTATCTCTCACATAGCATTTTGTACGTTGCCCTGAAAGTTCAGTTTTGGTCTCATCGGACCAGAACACCTTCTGTCACCTACATGGCTTTTGGTAAACTGCAAACCGAACCTCTTATGGCTTTACTTCAGCAATAGCGTTCTCTTTTATTCTATTCCAAAGAAACCACCTCTGTGGTGTGCACAGCTTAATAGTTGCTATGTCAACCTGTTTTACCTGAGCCCCAATACTTCAGATTTGATTCAGGTCTTATCAACAGCTACACTATTTTATTCCTCTCGCCTTTTGCTTTGTAAAATATATATGTTTCCCCCCAACTTGCCTTATTCTTTTTCTTTTACTCTTTGGCTGCCATTTTCTCTTATTTGCAGAAAAAAAGGTTGTGATAGAGATGTTAGGAGGCTGCAAGGAGGGAAAGAAAAACAATGTTTTCAGAAAAGGAGGATGGTATCATCAATGCTGCATGTTTTCCTTTGATTCTTGGGTCTTGTGGGGTCGGCGGCAATCAGGTATGATTAGCTGTGTTAGCTGACGGGAGGTTTAAAGCTAAACTCACATCAGAGGCAGCTAATAACTCCTACTATTTGGACAAGAAGTCTGAAATGATTTTTTGTCATTGGTATCTACATTTTGTTCATTTATCTGCTTTAGCTGGCTGAATTTAGTTTTATACTGGAATGTTGAAGTGGCTTTAACGGTAAAGGTTTTATTTCTGTATCATACCCCAGCTGTCCCCAACCTTTTTTCTGCCACGGACCAGTTTAATATCGGACAATATTTTCACGGACCGGCCATTAAAGGGGACATATCATGTAAATTCCACTTTTTTAGCCCTTAAATGCTTTGTGTAGTGATTTAGTAATTTAGAGTGTCTAGGAGTGCAACAAGCATAAATTTGTCACTCCGTGTGTTGTTGAGATATTTTTGTAAAATGTTTTGGGTCATATTTTTTAAGCCGTTTTCTGCATTATCTATTACGTTTTTTGAACTACTGTATTACGTCACAGTACTTACACTGGAATTGCCAAACTTGGTCATGGATTTCTGCCTAAACGCTGAGCAAATCTGCCATCTTTATTTCTCGCTGTGAGTTTGTAGTCCAAGTTTAGGTATGCCCAAAGTGCAAGTGTCAATATGTTCTGTTGTTGGGTGTATTAACCCGCACAACTCTTTACTCCGTCTCCCAGCATCAGAACTGCTTCGAAGTGCAAGGTTAAGTTTTATTTTTTATGGTAATTTGCCCGAATCTGTGGCTAAAGTGGTTTTTAAATAAAATACATAGATATAAATTGAATGTGTTAAGTAATCATTTCAAAGACACGGCCGCTGGTGTGGATGGAGATATCAAGATAAATAGAGTTATAGCACACCATTGCAAGACATTCATTTGAAGGCGCGGTTCGTCAGGTTCATCGTCTTCCTTTTCCTCTCGCTCAGGGTCAGACTCTGGCTTGAACATGTACAGCTGGATGGACAAGTCTTCCGACATAAAAAAAAAAGTTTGATGAATAAAAAGTTTCTGCAGTGCTAGGTTGCCGGTTCTCTATCAAAAGACAAAAATGGCTGAATAGGGTGGAGTGGAAGGTTCAGCGACCTTGAGGGGGGCGTGGCATGCAGCATGTCCTACACATTTAAAGGGACCGCATCAAAACAAGTCATTCTGCAAACCCTGTTCAGACACCTCTGAACAGGGGTAGAAGAGGAGCCTATAGGACTACTATAATAACAAATTCTGACCTTATAACTGCAGTTTCACTATATATAGACCACAACTAAATTATTTAGATGTGCAAAGGAAGAATTTAAAAGCAGGATATGTCCACTTTAAGGTGTGGCGGATAAATGATAATGGACGGTATTGAAACTGTGTATTTTTAAAATTATAACATTAGACGTAAATCCATTGTGTAGTCGCAGCTTTATTAAAGGCGTCCTTCTAACATCGAGCAGACAACATAACACGAGTAACACTCAGCCCCCTAACCCTCTCTGGTCGCCATGGTAACATTTAAACATACCTTTAATAATTCAAGATTTACCACAAAAACAAATAGTGTGCATGAAAAATCTAACTCACCACAACGCTGAATCAGTGAGAGCCTTGGGCTTTTCCCCTTTCCAAAGAAACGGTCGAGAGACATTTGTTTTCTATCCATCTTGCTAGCTTGTGGGATTAATGTTTAGCGGTAAATATCACGTTACCAATACAAGCCTCTTGACGTGTCAAGACTAAGCTATGTAGCGGGGATATCTGGTCATTTTTCAAAATAAAACTGCAGTCACACTCGGATAATAAATAAAATGGAAATACGGGAAGTTATTTATTCTGTGTGGCCCGCGGCCTGGTACCACATGACCCACAGCCCCGTACCGGTCCGTTGCCTGGGGGTTGGGGACCCCTGTCATACCCCGTATTTACAGATTTAATTATAACTCTTTCTGGCTTATATGAAAAATAGCTTTACCTTATCCTAATACAGTCCCAGGTTTAGATGGGAATAAGATCGGAGGGTTTGGTTCGTTGCAACAGAATAAAAAAATGATTTTTAAGTATCGAGACAATACAATGTATTTGGCTCACAAGAATGGAAAAAATGAAGATTACCCATTTTTAACAGTGTAACAGGAAAAACTTGCTTGCATTTATACAAAATAAAAATGTGAAAAAGTTACATATGGTAAGCAGGTTTTTATTGTTCATGGCCCCTCAAAAGAAACTCTTTTGAAAAAGCTTTCCAGCAAGAAATGTGGCCAAAAGTTCCCAAAAAATGACTCTGTAAAAATGTTGTTAAAGCTGCTGGAACATTAATAAACAATAAAGATCAAAAAGCTAAACCATGCCATTTTGCCTATGCTTTTAGCAGATTCGGTCCAGCATTAAAAGTATTGCAATGTTTGGGATTTGCTTGATCTTATTTTTGTCTAGTTGACATAAAAAGTCTGTTTCATCACGCAACAGACAGGCAGGCTTAACAACTTCCTGCTTATTTTCTTCACTTTAACTGTGAAGGTATGAAGGGAACACTGATCTCAACTTGAGTAGAAACTGTGTTGTGTCTGCTGTCTTAACGTGTTTAGGATACCAACACTGGGTTGCATTTTTCAGATGTATTATATTGTAATTGTCCCAATAAGTCTTGTTACCATATACATAAATGAACAGTTCCAGCTTTAAAGACATAATGATATATGTGCAGGATTTTTTTAAATTTAGTTTCTGCTCAACGGGTTTAATTTTATTATTTTGTGTTTCCTAAAATATGGTTATTTTGAGGATATAGAAGTTCCTAATCGGACAGCAGCCGTAAACAGACTTTATGCAGCACGGCTGCTGATCCCGGAGTCTCTGTCTGTGTTTATAATACAGGGGTTTTCTTGCCGTCTGAAAAGATTAATGCCACTACACCCAGGCTGTCGAGGCTGTTTAAATTTCTCGAAACTTTCCCCACCACGTTTCTCTCAACACCGGCTTAAAAAAGAGCAATTACAAAAATAGCTGCTTTGCTTTTTTTTCCATTTTTCCCTTCGCTGTGCCTCTTCTTCCTCTTCAGTCCACCCCATTCTGAAGAGTAAAGACAGGGCAGGTTTAACAAGGAACAGATTCTCTGTGATCTGTTTTTACTGCGTTCCTTTTTGTCTCGGCTCCTTGCTCATCCTGAAGCTTCTTTTCTATTGCTTCAACATTTCCTGTTTTTAACACACAGCCGGCTGACTTTGATGGAGCTTGCACTCTGATGTTCTTTTCTTTGCTGCTGTTTAAACTTAATCGGAGTATGTCTAGCTGCTGTCAATTGAAGGTTTCCTTAAGTTTGTGTAATTTTAAGTAGGTTTACATCTAGTTCAAAAGGTTTTAAGAGCCATACTATTTCATTTTGGATAAGCAGTTGTATCCAAACCTTTGTCTGGTATTTATGTATATCTTTTGAATCCAATAAGACCTTTTACTATTTACCGTTTTGTCAATTTGCAATTCACTTTCCAGCTGAGATCTTGTTTGGGTGTAACTTGACCCCTCAGAACGATTACTCCAATCAGGTGTGTTTAACTTTGATATAATATAAACACACATGTAGTGTAATTCTTCCTCAACTTGTGTGCGGATCGTGTGAATAGGCCCCGCATGTCTGCATGCGACCGTTAGGCAAGAAAACAGCAGTCGCGCCGCAGATGGAGCTGTAATTAGCCAGCTGTCAACACAGTGTATTAAATCGACCTTGGAGCACATGTGCGCAGCTCACTGACGATCCAATTATGCAGTCAGATTCAAAAAGTAAAAAAAAAAAACTTTGAGGGAACTTTGGCTTTTCATGGACAAGACTGTAGCCCGTGTGTCTTCACCTTCTGCAGTTGTGGAGTTGATTGACAAATTACCTTAAGGAAGTAGTTTCTCAAATGTGTGATGATTTAAAAATGTCACTAGAAGTTTATCTTTTAGCTTAATCAAACTTGCCTGAGGATATTTTACCTACGTTTGTGCAGTACTCAGAATGTCATAGGCAATCCATTCCTGAATACTGCAGTTCTTGCAATTAATCTATGATTTATTGGGACTGCTAATGGGACCATAAACAAGCCTTCTGGATGTGTTGTGAAATTGTAGGGTGATAAAGAGATACCATCAAAGGGCGTGGCCTGGCAGAGATCAACAAATTATCCTAAATGAAGCCCTAATTAGGCTTTGCTCTGATTGGAGCCACCTACCTTAAGATCTGCAACTGAAAGAAAACCTGTTCCTGCTAAATTAATGTTTAACCTCAAAAAGTGTTTAGCAGAGGTTCCTCTATATGTTTCCTGTTCATTAAATATGTCTCTTAAATTTATTAATCCCAAAGGTACTTTTAGCTCATAACTAACCTATGTTCTTCAATTCCTCTTCATCACCTGGAATACTTTAGTTAATGCTACATTCTTTATTTCCACCCCTCCTCACTCTACAAGCTCCTTAAAGGTTTACTCTATTATTTAAAGTTAACCAGGAGCAGTCAGTAGCACATTTTAAGACGCTTTCTCCTCAGAGTGGATTCAAAATACCTTTTTGCCATTTCCCAGTGAGAAGTTATTCCATCACTGTTAAATATGTGAGCCACCAAGGGAGTGGAAACGGAGCAGAGTGGGTGAGTAGGTGTGAAGTGGGGTGGTGGTGCTAGAATCCTGTACTGCTGACACCTGATGGCGTGAGGGGTTCATTTGTTTTAAAAAAAAGGTGTGACAGCTTAAAGAGCCATTCCCCCTTGGAACCATATTGTGGTGCCATCTGCTGAAAAGGCCTAGTCTTACCAGAATCAGAGAGCTGTCTATACAAATCTTCAGTCAAAAAAAAAAAAAAAAAGGAAATTAGTTCTCACCAGATCTTGAGGTAATGGCTAACCAGATTGATCCAAGCTTGTAATGAGATTTCTGGATTTTCAAACAACACAAATTGCCAAAGTTTCTTTGGTATTCATGTAAACACTGGTTTCTAAAGCTTTACATTAGTGACAATTGTCTTAGATGTTTGAGTTATTTACACAGTAGACCATTTTGCTCTGAATACATTTGCAATATTTTTTTACCAAGAACACAATGTGTTAAGCATGTCCATGTGTCAAATTTTCAGTTTTCATTAATCACTACCCCCATTTGAACCCATGCATTGCCCTTTTGTCCTTCCCTGCATCCAATTTGTACCTGAAAACAAATCATTTGCTTGAACGATAAACAAGCCTCCAGTCACTAGGTGGCAGCAGTGCTCAAACTAATCAACAGACTGCCTGTTCAACCCAGCAGAAGTAGTCTGTAGTGTTCTGGCGGCTGCAACTCCTGTCTGTTGTTACCTGGTTAAGCGGGGGTTGGGTCGGCCAAACTTACCACAGAGACAGAATAAACGGGTCAGCCATGGCGAAAAACTCACTGAACCACTGATGTCCTCCAAATAATAAAAAAAAAAAACTTGAAGCTTAGCTCAAGGCTCAGGGCTAGTGATGTTTATGAATCGGGAGAACAACCCTTCTATAAGTTCTGTCAGCCCACGGGCTGCAAGGTCTGCAGCAACATAAGAGCTAAACACAAAAACACTGACATGTCATGTGTTTCAGTGGAGTCAGGAAATAAAAATTAACAAAGGTCCTGATCATTATGGAAGTAAGCACGAGGATTTATTATTTCCAGGTCTCTTTATGAGCAGGGTTTTAATGCTGAGTTCAACTAAAGAATTTTTAAAGGGAGATTTTTTTTGTTAAATGTGAAAAACATGAAAGTTTTTTACATAATGTTGTAGTTCTTTTACAATGATAAGGAAATGCTTCATGTTATTTGTGAAAATATTTGTGAATAACAGTAAATGTTGGGTCTTTTTGGCTATTGATTTCCTAAATTATTTTCATTCACTACATAATTACACTTTTTGGTTAATAACTGATCTGAATAAAAAAATTGGAATTCAGAAAAATAAAAATTGAAAAAGTGGAATTTTAGAAAAAATAAAACAGAATTGGGAAAGTAATGAAACGGATACCAGTGATAAATAAAAATTTTTTTGAAAAGGAATAAGCTGATGAAGCTGACAACTAACCAATGTTTACATTTTAAAAAGTTTTGAATGTTGATTAGTCTAAAAAGGCACATCCCAGTAAATCATTTGTGCCTTTTCTCTTCTGATAAACACAGAATGAGCTGTCTTGATTAAATGTTAACATTTGAGTTAATAAAACTGAACTTAAAAATAGTGTTAAGACTTAAAACAATCAAATGAGCTGCAACAACTTAAAATTGAAGTTGTTACAGCTCATTTTATTCATCTGTTTTGATAATTAGGAGATTGTATCTAGAATGCTGGTGCCAGTGGTTTGTACAGGTAAGTAATTAAATGCCATCAGATTCTGAATAGTATTTTAATTTGGGGAGTGACGAAATGTATGTTCCCTAGGGGGGTCATGGCAGAAAGTAATTGAGAACCACTGCAGTAAACAATGGTATAAAGTATCTTTCTATAATCCACTTTTAAACAGCTGTGAAGAAATATGGTTATTTTACTCCTGTAAATGTTTTTTAGCAGAAGGGCCCTTTTTGATTTGATTCAGCGGTCATCTTTTAATATTTGATGAAAGTCGACTTGCCAAAAAACGGATCAGAACCACAATCAAAATAAGTAGAGTGTAAAATAAAGTCTTTATAGAAAACTATAATATTACATTAAATTAACGGTACGTTTTAAACATTTATGACTCTTTATCGCTACAGTTGATGAAAATGCTTTTCTATCAACACAAATACGTTGAAACACAATCAATAAGTACGTTGGTATGAAATTATCTGTTTACATGTGCTGAATTGAGAGCGGTTGGGGTGCAATTATAACAGCCAAGGACAAAAATGGGGTGGAAACTCACTATTGGGCTAATTTATCTGGAGATATTCTATGTACAGAACCATCTAATTTGAAATAATGGCCAGTTGAAAACCTTTCTTTTAAACTCTGCAATAAAATTAAGACTGTAGTGGTTGTAAGAACCCTGTTGTATTGCCTCATCTTCATAGAGCTACACTTTAACCCTTCTGAAGCCATAATGCAGCAACACCTCCAGCAGAAGAACTTAAAAATAGAAGATTTGATCAGTTATCTTAGTAAATTTATTTTTACAACCTAAGATTGATGTGCATATACTGCAACATGAGTATGGATATGTAGGAAATGGTTACCCCACCAACACCCAAACAGGAAAATGCACATGATGGGTCTATTCATCTGTATGGAAACCCACATCTAAAGCATACCAAGTGACGTATCTTGTTTCTTTAATCATACAAGACATTTAAAAGCAATTGGCTGTAGTATTCTCCGAAGTCACTGAAAAAATAGTCCCACTATCCCCGTAAGACAACTTACCCAGCTTTTTACAGTGTTTTTATCTGTGTAAAATCTGAGATGAGGCACAAAAGTGTCCTTTAGTCTGAGATAGATGCAGTTGTAATCCAAGTCCACCTTTTAAAAACCAGTCTCTTGACCCACTCAACAACCCCTCAGCCCACAGCATAGAGTGAGGGCTGTTTTTGGTCACAATAGGCTCTTAACTCAGACCTAGAACTTGTGTGTGGCGTATTGAGAAACTCTGGATTTTGGTTTCACTCCCGCTCACCTCAGAGCCAGTGTCAACACCGCTGTGGTTCTCAGATGTTAGCCGGGACAGATGAGGATTTGCTTCGCGCCACAAGTGCTTCAGCCATTCAGGCTGAGGGGGGATGACAGGCCCACTCAGTTTCTGAAAGTATTCCTCTGCTAAATACTGACCCACTTTAGCAGCACTTTGAGACTTTACACTTTTTAAAACTATGTTTAACTCCTACTACACTGATGAAGCAAACGGTTTACTGATAAAACAGTCTTTATACGTTTTCTCACTAATCAAGATTTCTGAGTAGAAATTATTGAAGCTTGACCACTAAAGGACATCTAAATAAATTTGCCAAATTCCTACTAATTCTAAAAGTTTTTACAATTTTACTCAAAAAAGAAAATTATTTAAATATGTTGAGTTCTAAGTATTCTTCACTTAACGTATCTCAACAGACACCTACCTGGTTTTACTTTGTATGAAGTACTTTCATGAAGCCATTTTGTTTGTCTATCATGTTACACATTTAAAAAAAGGAATTGATTTTTTTTTAACTAAGACAAAATATTACTGAAAGGGTTAATAATATTTTCAATGTCTTCTAACAAGGTTGCATTTAAACTTTTTCTTTGACAACTATAGCTAAGATGTGGCGTTCACTGGCAGCAACTGCCTCAAAGTACAAACCTCAAATTTGCTTGCATGGAAGCAAGTTTGAGCCTGCAGGCTAGTATTTACACTACTGTTAAAGTGAATTGAGCTAGACTTGAACTTAAATTATTAATCCATCAACTTTCTCTTCTACGTTCTAATAGCAATTCTGAACATCTGCTTAATTGGAATATAGTTTTGTGTATAATTGAATCTATATAAACATCCAACTTCCCTTTCTCTGCTGGATCCCAAACACAATGAATAACAATACCAGTTAGTTGAACCAACATCTTCTGTTAATTTCAAGTCAGTCTTTTGGGAGGATTAAGTAAACTATGTAGCTTATGTTGTTAGAATTTAAATATAATTAAATGTTATGT
The DNA here is from genome assembly GCA_963556495.2 of Valencia hispanica. Lineage (NCBI taxonomy): Eukaryota > Metazoa > Chordata > Actinopteri > Cyprinodontiformes > Valenciidae > Valencia > Valencia hispanica. The sequence goes on along the minus strand of OY747705.1, from coordinate 48,072,386 downwards.
TAACAAATGTAGCGTGAACTAAGATTTTCACCTTTTTTTTCCTCATAGAGATGTTTGCTCTCCTGCCGATCATACGTAGTGGACCAGCTGGATTTTATGATTTAGGCAAAATAGAGCCATTTCTTGAAATAACAGGCAGGGTTGTTCAAATAATATTTTTATGAACTTTAAAGTGTTATGCTGCTGTTAAGTTTACATAGATGCTACTGTATCTTTAGCTAGAACAGACTCAACTTTATGTGATATGTTAAGACATCATAAAGGGAAACAATTTTCTCTTTTACTTAAAAAATGTATACTCAGTCATAAGTTTAATGCTGAACTACACATTTTGTGTAGAAAACCTCAAATGAATCTAAAGGTTTTATCTGGAGCAATTACACATGTAAAATGATTAATCATGTTTTCTTATATGAAATAAAATAGTCATGTGATTAGTAATTTATTCTCATCTAAATTCTTTAGTTTTAGTTAACGGTGGGTAAAAGCGGGTAGATATATATTAGTTATTAAATATAATTAGATGTGTGTATTTAAATTCAAGAACTCATCAGTTGTTAGACTGGATTTTAATAACTAATGAAACAGGTTGTTTTAGGGACATTAAAATATTGCTAAGTACCTTAGTTTGCTACACAAAATAAAATCCCTGAATAAAATGTTAATATGAATGTGAGTGGCTAATAAGTATTACCCTTCAAAACTCCTTAAAGTGTATCAAACTTTCCAACAATTACTTTTTGTGAGATCTTCAGGTTGCCTTCGCTTTTATCAAACATGAAAAATAATTAACTTTTCTTAATAAAAAACAGTATTTTGTTAAAATTCCATTTATTCTTGTATTCTGAGAAGCGGAGACAGCCTACTGGAACTGTTTCGCCTCTGTGTGTTTTACTTTGCACATCCGAAGCAGACTGTGCCGTCTCACCACAAGCCCTTATACATGAATCACAGAGCTGGAGGACTTTGCACACAGTCCCTCTTACAAATCCATTCCCTCGCACATGTTTGGTTAAATTCTCTGTGGGGCCTAATTGCCGTCTTGTTGTGGATTCTTTTTAGGGTGGCGCTGATTGATTGGAGATTGGGGCCGTAATATAGCTCATCGGGGACAGGCCCTTTGACATGGCCTGGTCCCAGGGCACCGGCACTGTTTGAAACTAGAGATCCCACTACACCCCCCAACCCCTCTCCCAACCCAACCCCCTGTGAGCTTAGTTGCCCTCATGCTAAAAGCTGCTTACATCACACACACAGACATGCTTTCACAAACTCTTGGGGACTGTCTTGATGTGTAGACGACCTTAACTATTTTACCAATTTACATTAGTAGTTGTTACTAAGACATTAAGTCTGTCTGTGCACGCTTTGCCACACAGCCATTTCCCTACATTATTAGCAGAACCTTCACACTCCGATTGGACATGGCCCACTTCCTGTTTTCCAGTTTCCCCTGTGTCAGTCTGTTGGTGATCCTGTTGGCAGGTCTGGTCAAGGTCATGTCTGGTAAAGTCTGTGGTTAGTGTCTGTGTGTACGCTTTGTGAATCACAGTTTCTCCCAAGGGCTTCGAGGGCTACATTTGGGTATGTGGGGTTTCCCTGAACTCTGCCCTGAACCTCCTGTGAACACGCCCCTCCTCGAACACACTACTGAACAGAGAAAAAAAGATACATGTATGTGTGCTTAGCGGTGATGTGTGAAGGAAACAGACGGCCACAGTGTACCCTGAGTATTTCTTGGTATAAGTGAAAGTTTTTGTCAGAGGTTTGGATCAGAAACCTGCATGCAGAGTGAGGACATTGAGCTGTTTGTAGACCTTAACAGGGTTAATGCAGCTTGATGTGAAGAAAGTTGATAAAGGTTGGCCTTTTTCCTCCATCCATGGAGGTCAGTGTATCAATCAAGTTTATATTTATCAGCCTTGGCACCCGTCAAATTGCATGCATATGACTAGAGGCCATTCTGCAACAAAGAACTCTGAATTTAGATCAGTTTTCACTTAAAATACAACTAAATGTCAAGCTTAAGCATCAGTAAACGTATTAAGCTAACTTTTTCTGTACCTGAATAAAGCTGTTAGAAACAGTCGCATTAATTTTAGCAGGTTCTGAATGCTGTTGCTTCAGGAGAGAAAAACGAAGTCATTATTGTCACTCATCTCATGTGTGAAAAGGGGTTCAGTGCTACACTGAGGATTGTTTGTATGTTTAACTCAGAATTTTTTTTGGTTCTCCCCTTTAATTTCTACCACCATAAACGTATTATTCATTGCACACAAGCCGTCTTTGAGCTGAAGATTAATGTCATGAATTTTCTCTGATTAGATGATGGAATTTACATCTCTGTGCTGCTGCCCACATTCCTTTACTTTCATTTCTTTACTCAGGTTTCATCTATGAAACCAGCAATCATCCCTTTGTGGGCCCAAAATGTAGGACCCAAGCAAGGGTGAGGTGGGCTGCTCATTTCTTTGGACCCCGGGAGTAGCGACAAATGAGGACCACATTCGGGTGTGGCCTGCCCAGATACTGGAATGAAAACCAGGCGTACTTGTGCCATGTAGGCCCCATAGCATAAGGTGCTTATGGGGCTATGATGGGCTGCCCATTTGTGTGGGCCGCAGTACCGTTGCAACATTTGGGTCCTAATGCTGAAGAAGGGGGGGTATGGGCTGCCTGTATCTGTAGGCCAGGGTACACCTTTGTAATGCAGGTCATGTGTAGACATTACAGGATGGGGCTCAAGTGAGGCCTGGATTGGCAACCCCCTTCTGTGGGCACAGATGGTTATATACAGGATCTTCAGGTTGGGCTGCCAAAACAGGGCCCTGGTAAGCTGCCCATTTCTCTGGGTCAGTGTACTGGCATGAATTGCAGGCCATGTGTAGGCCTCACAGCACAAGGCCCCAGGTGAGGCCATGCTGGTATGTTTGCCAAAACTTGTGAAACCCACAGTGTAGGACCCGTATCTGTGGGACCTGGTACCAGTAGAAAAATTTGGACACATGCGTGCCCCACAGTGAAAGTGTAAATGCCTTGTACTTGTATAGCAATTTTATCTAGTCCAGAGGACCACAAAGCGCTTTACACTATTGTCAATCACCCATTCACACACCCATTCACACCCTGATGATGGTAAGCTACATTGTAGCAACAGCTTGGGGCACACTGACAGAGGCAAGGGTGCTGTAGACTGGTGCCACCGGGCCCTCTGACCACCATAAGTAGGGAAGGCGGGTGAAGTGTCTTGCCCAAGGACACAACAACCGAGATGGACGGAGTGGAGGTTCGAACCGGCAAACCTCCAGTTATGGAATGAACTCCTACCTCCTACCACAGTCGCCTGGTCCAAAGTAGGTCAACAGAGGGGCTGCTTATTTCTGAGTCGCCAAGTTGTGTCATTAAATTAAGTGCACACAGCCTAAAGTCTAGTTTATACATCTCCGTCTGCAGAGGTGGGGAGACACGCAGCGTCGACGCAAGGGCTCTCAGTCACTCACTCAAGGACGCATGAAGTAGAGCCCAATTTTTTTACTATCCGTCGAACGCAACGGAGAGCGCACGTCTATGATTGGTCAGCCCAACATCAGCCCAAGATCATTTCACCACAAGGGTGATCTACAGTCAATGTAATTCGTTGTCAATGCAGCTGTTGGGCACTAGATGCTTTATATTGCAAAACTGGTTTATCTAAAATGCTCCTTTGGCTATTTTGAACACTAGGAGGTGTAGAGAACAACAAAACAGACCGCTGTGTTTCTTTGTTTACATGCGTTTTTAGGGTCTATGAGCTGCACTTCTAGTTAACAGCTTTACAGCTCAATCAAGACTCACTCTCTGCCGGCCATTGCTTCTTGAGTGAAAATGCATTTACAAGCTGAAGTAAACAAACTGTCATCGACCAGAGACATCATTGCAATTGTAGGGAGACCAACATGAAAAGGTGTGCACCCTCTGCTGTCCTGGCGGGGAATTTCTTCGCAACAGCGGAGAAGTATAAAAGAAAAATGTCTGGGTCAATACGTGTGCGTTTGGGTGCAAACTTGCTAATGGCGAAGTATAAACTAGGCTTAAGTGGGGCCAAAGTGGGCACTACACATCTACCAGTTTATTTGTGCAAAATGTATTCAACTCCTAACTCTAGGGGCTATTTGGGACTACAGTGAGCTGCTCAGTTCTGTGGACCCAGGTGCTTGCATGAAATAGTGGTACTCATGAGCCTCAAAGGATAGAGCCCAGGTGGGGCCATGCTGGCCTTCCTATTTCTGTTGTTCTTGGTACTGGCACAAAAGAGCATAAAGCTCAATTTGGGATAATATTTTGGGGCAACCGCATTCCAACCTTTTTGCAATCTTTATGGGTACCCCTATGGGAAGAACACAGTGAACCCACATGGGGCCCTGCATCGGCACGTTTGGTGGTGATATTTTGAACCATTTAGTTTGTTTATGCATGAAAATGCCTAAATGCAGGTCTTAACGTGGTGAATAAGATATCTGTTCATAATTTTCTTAATTGGTTTTCTATATTTACAGTGATAAATAACTATTGTAACTGCTGACCACATTAGTACATAAACAAACAGAAACATAAAGGTTTCTGCCAAATGGTAAAAGTGAAAGGATCTTGCAAAAAAAAAAATTATGATGTCAACAGCTGATTAGTGACATTGTTTAACTACCGGATGAATGTGTTTTGATATTTTGAAAAAAGCATAAGCCTCTTCTGTTTGTTTTCTGTGTCCTTTAGACATCTTTGACAGCGGCGTGTGTAAAGGGGGATTATTTACGAGCTTCTTAGCACAGTGGTGTTTTCCTACACCACACAACCTGTCTTTAGCGTCTCCTAATCACTCTCTTCTTGGATTATTGTACATTTACCAGGAAGCCGCGCTCGTTTTAAAACATGTATGTACATGCTCTCGATGTCTGCTCAGTAGCCACTCAGCCAAAACATGTGTCCTCCTGTCATTTTACTTTTGTGTGTTCAGATTGGGATCTGTGAGCTCTGCAACAAGCTCTTGTAAATTAGTGTGCGTGCGTGCGTGCGTGCGTGCGTGCGTGTGTGTGTTGAAAAGGGAGGGGGGGTCCAGATCCGACACATCTTTGCTTCAGGCGATGGGGTTTGATTGTGCTCGTATTTTTGTGCTTTCTTTCTTTTCCTGTTATTACTTCCACATTGATGTTCCAAGCAGCATAGAGTCAATTGAAGGAATAACAAACAGTTAAGGGAAGGGACGTTTATAGCAACAAAAATGAAAAACATTAGAGGAATTTGTCAACCAGAGGTAAAGTCATCTTATATTCCCAGCTATTACTCCCACTTGCAAATGTGAATAAAATTCACATTGACAAACCAACAATGTCTTCAGTTATTTGATTTTTTTAATGTAATTCTTTCTTTTTATTTTGGCATGTGTTCATATTTTCTAGGTCTCTAGAGTTAACAAGATAAAGCAAACGTTTTTTTTCCTTCTGTGTTTGTTCATGTTACCATTTGTTAATCCAACAATAAAACTGTGTGCTCCATTTGTCTGTTCAGTGGCATGAAAAAAATATTCATACACCTTGAACATCTTCCAGGAGATACGGCAGACATGTAAACGAAGGTGCCCTGCTTAGTTCAGACCAGAATTTGACTTTTTGGCCTACATGCAAAGCTATGTGTGAGGCGGAAAAACTATTCTGTATGTCATCCTGGACACATCATTCCCTCTGTCACTCTGTGAAACAGTGGTGGCAGCATTGTGATGTGGAGGTGCTTTTCTACAATAGGGACAGGAAAGCTGGTGACAGTTTAAAGACTTGAGACTGGGGTGGAGGTTCCAGCAAGACAATGATTCTAATCTAGGGATGTAGCGAGACATGTATTTGTATTCAGATTTTTCTGTATGACCCTGTCAGTTCAGTATGCTTGTGTACCAAGCGAATATAGCTGTTTTCTACCTGAACACATACAGAATGTTTATGTGCGGAACTCAGAGCGCAGTGCAATGTTCCGCAGCGCAACTTTAAAAAGTGACCCCAAATCAAAAGAGAAAAGACTCCCAGCTATCACTAAACTCTGCTATTTGGGAACATTAATGGTTTAGCCAAAATAGAAAACCACAGTGGAAAAAGACTGATGGACCAAATCAAAACTTTTTCAGCAAACACATCTTTCAACAGAAATAAGGTACATAACTGGCTCCCCAATTACTCATGTGAAACAATGTCAAGATACTGGGGAAAAAATCAGCTGACACATGGCTACCAGTAGCATCAAACTTTTAATTTTGTATAAAAGGCAATTTGGCAGAATCCCTGTTGAGAAGAGATTTTCCCAACATGTGCCCATGCTGCATTCAAGTACAGCTGGGAGACTAAGTTATGAAATATCAAAACAACTCCAAAGGGATTTAAGCATGTTTTATTCTCAAATATTTAAGTATTATTTAAACATTTCTAAACACTGATTGTTTGCACGTGGTTATATTGTTTTCTACTCTGGCTATGTCTGCTTGTACTATTTTATTTGTTAAAAAAACAAAAGGAACAAAAAAACAATACAATTTCGAGTTAGTTCTACTCTTTTGAACTTTAAGTTATAAAATATATAATCAAATTAGTATCAGGAATTGAAAGGAAGGAATTCAGAAAAAAGGTTATTCTGTTTAGTCCTGATCAAAGTAAAAAATAGAAATATGCCCATTTGTATTTATTTTTCTTGATTAAAGTGTACCAATAATATATAGAACAATGATTTTTGTCTACCGTTATACCCCTACTCTACACAAAGTCAATTGCCTACTTAACATCCAGACTTCCATGTAACTGAGAAGTTTTGAAAGTTCTGTTTACAGATGCTCTCCATTCTATCTGACTGAACATGACCTATTTTAAGAAGAAAGCCCCATCATTTTACTTTCTAGATATAGAAAGCTGGTAAAGACATACCCCAAATGGCTTGCAGTTCTATTGATAGCAAATGTTGCTTCCGTATAAAAACTTTCATGTTTTGATTTGTAAAAAAAGAAAAATGTTTAATGTATGTATCATTTATGTCCTCTGCAGAATTATTCACTACATTGGTGTTGGCTGTCACAAATAATTTAACAAATTGAAGATTGTTGGTTGTAATTTGGCAAAGTGTGAAAAAGTTCAAGGGTTATGAATACTTTTGCAGGACGCTGTATCCATTCATCTAGAAATCACAGAATGTTGTTTTTCTGGCAGCACACATCACCTCCTGTTTTAATTGACAGGCTGATTGACTCCCCTTCCTCTCTCCAAACCCTTATCCACTGGCGCACCTCTGATTTCTTGCATTCCTCTGGGGAAGTGATGTCACCAGGTCAGGAGTTTTTGTGAGGAGTGACGCGATTGATGTTCACTTCTTTTCCTGTGTGCTGAATGTATACAGTCACCCTTTTATTAAAAGCTTTTAGCATCATATTCAGTCATGACTTCCTGCCTGCGTGGGCAAAGTCCTGCTCCTAGAACAAATTCCAACACATCAAACAAATGTGAGAGTCATTGTGGTGCGGTGTTTTAGATTAGATCAGTACTTTAGTCCCAATAACTGAAGTGCTAAACTAAATATACAATTATCAGGACAATTCAAGTGTAAAACTTCAACTTTTACTCCTTCGAACAGTAAAATCTGTGCTTGTCTGTTGCAACTTTTCTGGAAAAAATAGCTTTTTCTTTTCTTTGGCTACAGATTCATTTGCTTTTCTGAAAAAAGTCACAGTTTGCGCCATGACAGCAGGGCATCTTAAAACGTATTACAGTATAACTGTAAAAATGCAGCTATCTGATTCCCCTTAATGATGGCAGTTTGAACAAGAACAAAAAAGAACATCAGGCAACTGTTTACTTAACACTGAGATAATGTGTTTCAGCTGTTTTCCCAAATGTTTTTTAATCTTTTAAACATTTTCCATAAGAGTTGATGCCTTCATCCCAGTTCTTTGGAAGAATTGGCAGATTTGTAAGTAGCTTTGACAGATACATAAGTCAAACTGAACATTCTGATTGCAATCCAAAAAAATACTGCGATTTCTGACAATGACAGAACTTTCCATCAGACTTGATATTTTTTCTCTTTGAAATGAGAGCAGAACACATCACTTCCATCCTGTATGCCTCTTCTTGGCTTCCCTCCTTTCTTAGTTCATCCTGAAACTACTTCTCCTTGACAGAAGCATCCATTGTTGCCATCATTGAGCAGCAGTAACATGAGGACCCGGAGCGCCTTCTCTTTCTCCATTGTATCCTGACGCCAGCTCCTCTGTTGCCCTCACTCGTTCTTTATTCCCACTGTGGTCATGGGCTACTGGGAACCAGAGATCCCAGTCAACCTCGGCTTCTGGTGGCCATTTTGGCTCCCTGTCAGTGAGAGATCTTTACGCAGTGCAACCATTCGGGCAGTTCTCATAGTGGCGAGGCAGTTCATATCTGTACAGAGAGCTTTGACAGTGTATGTGTCAAACTGACAACTTACAATTTGCAGCTCATCATCTGGCTTGTTCTGTCTTTGTTAGACTTCCTTGGATATAAACAGAGTATTTTAACTACAGAATTATTTAGAAAAATTATCACATCTCATCACAAACAAAGAAGAATCTCAGTGATTTGATTTGCACAAGTAACAAGTGAGCATCTTGTCTGCGTTTAGTCTAGTTAATTTTAATCTACAATTTGCCTGCTGTTTAGTAGCCCAGGATGATTATTTAAAATGTGAGCTGTGGTTCAGTTGTTTCCATGATTCCATTTTTAAGAAATCTCCAAACTGTAACTGAATCCTAACACAACAGCATGAACATAGCCAAATCACTTAAGTAAAAAGAGGATGGATGCTTGTATTAAGTAATGGACGGTGGGAGAGACAAACTTCCAGGGTTTCTACACAGAATTTGATTACATTTTCAGTCCAGGGTAAGCATGGAAAATTTGAATTCCAGTTTATTTATAACGCCAATTCACAACACATCATCTCAATGCACTTGAAAAGAAAAGTCATTTCTATTTAGTTGTACATAAATTCCAATTAATCAGTTTAAACGTTTTCTAAGAAAACCCAGCAAATTGCATCGAGTCATTGACTTGCAGCATTCACTCCTTTTGGACAAACATGTCGCAACAGTAGAATGTCGCCTGCGTTGTTGTTGACTTCACGGCTGTCCCTCATACTGAGCAAGCATGTAGCAACAGTGGAACAGTGGAGAGGAAAAACTCCCCTTAACAGGAAGAAACGTCCAGCAGAACCTGGCTCAGTACGAGCGGCCATCTGCCACAACCGACTGGGGGTTTGGGTCTGATGCCTTGCTTCAATGGGTGGGAGGAAGGGACAAGGTGGCGGTAGCAGGGGTGGTCAAAACACCCCTAATCGTGATAGAGGTAGCGACCTTTCTTGAGATGTGCCTTGAGATGACATCTGTTGTGAATCGGCGCTATATAAATAAAATGAATTGAATTGAATGTGGAAAAAAACTACGTGGAAATAGCAGCAGACACGGTAGAAACCGTGAGAGAAAATACACTGCTAATAGCGTAGGAGGCAGCAGTGGTGTTCAGGGTCCCGCTGTAAATAACGATGATGGCTGGATTTGCTTAAGAGATGAGGAAATTATCACAAGTGGCTCAGACATTTTGATAAGCCTCTTGGGTATTGTGGAGACAGAAATCTCTGTCTGTCTGTCTGTAATAAAATGAAATAAGAATTTTAAAGAATCTAAAACGATATATAAACACCAGTAAAAGCTATACAATTCAGTATGTCTCCCGCCTGATGACATCATAATATACAAATTAGATTAGTGAAAGTGCTCCCATCACAAACTTTAGGTTCGAAGTATTATGACCAGAGTGTGTGGGTCCCTGTACTTTTTGAGTAAAGTCACCAAAGATAGCATTAAAGGCTGCATTTACGCTTTCACTTTCAGTGTCAGCACGAATATTGAAATCCCCACTATAATGACTTTATCAGTATTTAACATTAAGACAGATAAAAAATCAGATCTAAAAATTGAGAGTAAGGAAAATGGAAAATGAAATGTGCATTTCCGATTTTTATTCCCTGTCCCTGTAAATGATCCCTCCATCATTTACTCCATCCTATCGGTTTGTCTGTCCGTCCGTCCATCCATCTGTCCAATATCCTTAGCCCTTCTGACTGTCTCTGTCTTTGTCACTGCATTCATTCATTCATTCATTCATTGATCCGTCAATCAATCTATCCATTACTCTGTGTTGGATGTTCACCAGTAAAAGGAAGAAACAGTTTAGCTGACTTGGAGAGTTTAACCATTTGCTCCAGGAGTTGCGTATGGATGAGGTTTGCTTTCAGCGCTACTTTAAATGTGTAGTGACGTCACTACAGTGAGACGCTCTGATTGTTTGACGCTCACTGGACGGCGCCGAAAATTCAACAAGCTGAACTTCTGCGTTGCTGGCTTTTGCAGCTTTGAAGCTCGGAAAGCAGCAAAAGCTTTCAAAATTGCAGTGGACAAAGCACTGCAGCGACTCTTACGGCCTCAACCATAGACCTGACAGGTAATCTTGCCGTTCTAGGCGTTCCACAGTCCAACTCATCAGCTGAATAGCAACAGGAAGACCATGAGGTTGTCGTGGCCACCCGTGTTTGATGATGAGTGCCTGCAGGGTTTCATCATTAGCTGTGTGCCTTCTTAGCTCCTCCAAACATGAAGAAGATATTGAGTTTACTGACATCACGTCAAATGTCTCCTCCTCTTCAGTCTGCTGGATTATAGAGCTGCTGGGCGCACGAGACAGAGTGTCAGCCAGATACATTTGTTTTCCTTGTTTGTATGTGAGTGAGATGTTGTATTTTTGAAGTCTCAGCAACATCCTTTGTAGCCTGGCTGGTGCTGTATGAATGGGCTTCTTCAGTATAATATCTGTTTCTACGGTTACAGGCTTGCCATAAACATAGTTGTAAAACTTTGAGCATAAGAAAACTACTGCCAGCAGCTCTTTTTCTATTTGAGCATATCTGGTTTCAGTGACAGTTAGGGTGCGTGAGGCATGAGCCACAGGTTGTCTTTCCTGCAGGCATGCTGTGCCAAGACCATACTGTGATGCATCACATGTTGGTGTTACAGGCTTTCTGACATCATAGTATGACAGAACAGGGGGGATTGGACGGATGTTGTTTAAGTGCTTCAAAAGCGCTCTGGTGCTGTGTGTCCCACACCCACTCTGTGTCCTTGTGTGTGAGCTGTCGCAGGGGGAGCTGTCAGGAGACTGAGATTTGGGATGAATTTCCAAAGGTAGTTAACCATCCCCAGGAATCTCTGCAAGGCTGGAACATTTTCTGGAACTGGCATTTCACTGGTCGCTGATGTTTTTGAATGATCAGCTTTGAGTCCTTCACTTGTAAAAACATGTCTCACATAACTGACCTGAATCAGCCGGAATCTGCACTTCAGAGGGTTGACTCGCAGGTTCACCTCTCTGGCACGGTCGATGACTTTCCTCAGATTGTAATCATGTTTTCTATGGTTGTGCCACCCATGAGTGTCGTCGTCAATGATGGCACTCGGGTACCCAGCAAATATCTGCTCCATGGCTCACAAGAACACCTCGCTGGTAGAGTTGAGGCCAAATGGAATTCTGAGGAACCTGTAACGACCAAAACAGGTGCTGAAAGTGGTTAACATGGATGACTTCTGGTCAAGTGACACCTGCAAAAAGGAGTTATTTTCATCTAAAACAGTTTAATTTGAGATTGATGCAGCTACTTCTTCTACTGTACGCATGGGGTGATGCCATGTAGAGCAGTGTTCAAGTATTTTGCATTTATGCATATCCTGATCTCATTTTTGCCTTTTGTATTGGTGGCTACCACTGATGATATCCAGTCCGTTGGCTCAGAGACAGGAGTGATGACACCCAGTTTTTCCATCCTGTCTAGCTCAGCTTTGACTCTATCTTTCATGGCCAAAGGGATGCGGTGTGCTGGGCAAACTACTGGCTTTACATCAGAGTCCAATGTCATGCGTTAAGTGACCGGCAACCTTCCGAGTTCATCAGAAAATAAGTTGCTGTATTCTGTGATAAGTTGCTGTGAAAGGTCATCTTCAGTCTTGTTTAATTGGTGAACACCATTGCTGAATGAAATGAGTCCCATTTCAATACATGCACACAACCCAAGTATTGACTGAGCATCTTTATCAACAACAAAGAATGATAAAGTGTATGCTTGTCCATTAAGGAAACACTGCAGCTTACTCACGCCTTATGTTTGACTTTTACTGCCTCCAAAAGCCACTAAGTCGACAGACTTGGCATGTGCTTTTATTTGTTCGCCAGCCTTTACGCAGTCAAATGTTTTTCTGGAGAGTACATTACACTTTGCACCAGTGTCCACTTTCATTTCGATGGGAGTGTTTCTGCACAGTGACAAAAGCTTAATTTTTGTTTTTTACATGGACATTGGTTGTATGGGTTGGATGTTGTACGTTTTTACCATCAACATAGAATGTATCATCTCCGCTGTTATTCGCTTGGTCAGGCTCTACATGATGAACAGTTCTTCCGAACTCTTATGTGCTCTGTGTAAAATTATTCCATTTTTGGCATAAATGACACTGCTGGCCAAAAGCTGGACATTTATTGTTTTTAGCAGCATGAGCACCTCGACAGTTGTTACAGCTGATGATATGCTGTGCTCCAGAGTTTTTTTTTATCCTGTCTGTGCTTTCTTGAAAATTTGAGCATGACTGCATCAACATTTGTTGCAGATTGTTAAGGAGAAGCAAGGGTTTTATTGTGCTCTTCAGTCATCTCATGGCAGACAGAAATAGCCTTTTCTAAAGTCAAATCACTATTACGCTGCAGCACCTTCCTCAAATTGTCATTGTTGATGCCACAAACTAGCCTGTTCCTTATTAGTTCTTCACTCAGATTCCCAAATCTGCAGCTCTTTGCTTTAATCCTCAGATCACTCACATAAGATTCAATAATCTCACCAGCTTTCTGATTTCCTGTATTAAGCTTGTGCCGTTCCATCGTCATGTTGGTTTGTAGGCTGCACATCTCCCTGAATTTCTTTTTGAGGCACTCGTGATCCTCCTTTGATTCTGCTGGAATAAGGACTCGTCCATCATCGCCAGGCTCTCTCACTTCTGGCGCGTAAACGGAAGACCCTTCCCTTTCTATGTGTGCCGCTGCAATAGAAATGCTCCTGTTCAAAGAAGTGCCAATTTTCTCCAACATTACCGACAAAGACAGGCAGGTCAGGCCTCTCGAATCCATTCGCCATTTTAACTGCGGTCTAGTAGAGGGAAGCAAAAAAATATACACTCACAAAATTGACTTTAAATGATTCCCGATTACGTGATCCACAGCTTCTGACGCCACGTTGGATGTTCACCAGTAAAAGGAAGAAAATGTTTAGCTGACTTTAACGTAGTTTATTAATCAGTGCAACGCCATGGAACTAACCAGCTTACTACATAGAAACTGAACCGACATGCGCACAGACAGGAACCTCAAAGTATGGTGTCCACATTAGGACAATAAACACCAATAAACAGCAACTTATCTACACTCTGCTAGTTTGAGTCTGGAGAAGTATTTAATTTAAACAAACATTTAGTAGGAAAGAAAGAATTTTACTACTTTTTTTTCCTTTTTTCAACGTGTCCTGTTTGGCAGTGTGGAGCTCAGAATTGGTGTCTGAGTACCAAGTAGAAGCCCAACAGATTTACTTTCACAAGTGGAGCAGTACAGCTTTTGCTATAGTCCTGCACTTGATATATGTGTGAAAAATCTTTATTATGAATTGCTGTGGGTTTTATTTTCTGATGTTATGGACACGGAAAATAAAGGGGAAGAAAGAAGATGGAGAAGAGAGGTAGGAAGGCAAGGCAAGGCAATTTTATTTGTATAGCACACTTTCAACAGCAGGGTAATTCAAGGTGCTTTACATGATTTGGTGATTTAAAAAAAAAACACCTAAAAGAAACACACAGTCAAGAGAGAGGGTGAGTTGAAAATACAAGAGAGGAAAGGGAACAAAGAGAACACAGGAAAACATCAAAGTCTGCCTCCATACCCACAGGACGGCAGAGAGAGGGGAAAAAGCAAAAACAAACGAAAAAGGAATATCAACAAAACATACCAAACATTGTGAACTCAGAACTACACAACCATGTCACACAAAAATGTATATAAAAATGAAACAACAATGTCACTGAAAAGCTCATGGTACGGATTAATCAAGATCTAGTAATGATAACTTTAGCCCAAGAATGTATCTGTAAACACCAGAGACCCCACACCTCTGTGTGTGTGTTAGCATGCTGGTGCATATAAGGTTTCTCCATAAGAGTGTTCGATAGCTGGTGTGAGCAGACATCAATCCGTCTCCCGGGAATCGATGCAGACATAAAGGAGATCGGAGCCAAGACGTCCAAAGGACCCCCAGAGCCCCAGGCGGACCAGCGCGGGGCCGACCGCATCCCCCAAGAGGGGAGCAAAGGAGAACCCCAGGGGAACATCCAGCGGCTACGAGGCAGGGGCCCGGGGGGGGAGCAGTGACGAGCCCACGGGCTCCGCCGGCAACCGGCTGCGCCAGGGCGGGCCCGTCCATGGACCAGGAGAGCCAGGGCCCAGGGGCGCCCCACCCTCCAGCAGGGACCCAACCATTTTACTTATTTTTTTACAACTTAAAGCTGCAGTCTGGAGAATATATTTATGTATCAAAGTTTTATAAATCTTTAAAGTGTTTTGGGAGGGGCCTTGGTACTTCGGATTCAAAAAATCTCTCTCCCTCAAATACTCCTGACAGCAGCTTTAACAGGCATAAAATAAATTAAATTTATTGGTTTTGATCACTTAAAGAAATCCTGCAGAGTCTGAGAGTCCTGCAGCACATGTTGAGGGGCAACGTTAGTTGCAGTCTAACAGTTGCAAGATCCCGCTGCTGGCAGTTCATCTCCTTTTCTCTCAGCACCCACAGCAGCTCCTGGAAATGAAACCCTGAAATCTAAAATGTTACAGGGATCCGCCCATTAACCTCCTTTATCCCCTTGAATCCCATTCCTTCTCCGTTCTCTCCTACAGCGAGTGTTGCCTTTCACATCCTTAAATCTCAAGACTCACATCAAACCTGTTAACGCAGCTTCAATTTTTCAGAGGAGAGAAGGTGGATGTCCTCCATAACCCAAACGTTGGTTCTGAAATAAACAGTGGAGGCTTCAGTAACGTCAGGCACTTTGAGGTATTTATTTAATTTAATTAAGTGGGCTATTTAAACAGAGTTACATTTACCAACTGAGATCCCAAACTTTGGACTTTGGATAAAGAATGACAATAAAGCTATACCTAGCGTTAGTCTCGGTGTCTTGTGGAAAGACTGCAGCAGCTGGAGAGGTGTGTCATTATAGGGATGGTTATTCCTGTGGAGAGCGGCTTGACATCTTGATCGATTATAAGTCTTAAAAGATTCTGGTTGTTTGAGCTTTGATGTTAAGTTCAACTTCTCCTTGAAGATGATTAATAGTGGAGTAAACTCATCCATTCACCTTCTCAGCAGTAAACTCCCCTTGCCTCCAATGTTACATCTGTCATCAGCTGTTAACTGCAGCCTCAAAGATCAAAGCTTTCTTTTCTTTTATTTATACATTTCCTCTTATAGAGCAAGAAAAGTGAAGGTCAAGAAAAAGACCTGAAATCACCTCCTTAGTATACTCTACTAATATTTGGAAGTGAATAAAAGTCATATGTGTGAAACTTTAATGAAATACTGTTTTGTGATTTACAGTGGGGCAAAAAAGTATTTGGCAGCCACCAATTGTGGAAGTGTTCCCACTTTCATCATAGGTACATATCAACTGTGAGAGACAGTATGTAAAATAAAATTCAGGAAATCACATTGTATGGTTTTTAAATCATTTATTAGTATAATGGTGCAGAAAATAAGTATTTGGTCAATAACAAAAGTTCACCTCAATACTTTGTAATGTAACCTTAGTTTGCAATGACAGTGGTCAAACATTGCCTGTAGATCTTCACCAGGTTTGAACACACTGTAGCTGGTATTTTGGCTTTACTTTATCCCTAATCATGTAAAGCACCTTGAATTACCTTGTTGTTAAAAGTGTGCTATACAAATAAAATTGCCTTGCCTGGCCTTCCCCCTCCAAACATGGTGAGTGGCGTTCATAACAAATAGTTATTTTTTGGTCTCATCTGACCACATGACATTCTCCCATTCATCCTCTGGATCATCCAGATGGTCTCTGGCAAACTTTTGACAGGCCTGGACATGTGCTGGCTTAAGCAGGGGAACTTTTCGAATGCTGCAGATTTTATTTCCATGACAACGTACTGTGTTACTACTAGTAACCTTTGTTACTGTGATCCCAGCTCTCTTCAGGTGATTGACCAGTTCCCTGTGTAGTCTGGGCTATTTCCTCACAGTTCTTAAGCTCATTCGTACCCCATGAGGTGAGATCTTGCATGGATCCCCAGGTCGAGGGAGATTGTCTTTTCACTAAACTGTTTCTCTATTGTAGATTGGCTCATCCCAGTCTTGTGCAGGTGTACAGTCTTGTCCCTGGTGTCCTTAGACAGCTCTCTTGTCTTGGCAATGGTGAAGGTTGGAGCCTGACTGTTTGAAGGTGTGGATAGGTGTCTTTTATACAGATAACAAGTTCAAACAGGTGCCATTAATACAGGTAATGAGTGGAAGATAGAAGATGTTCTTAAAGAAGATGTAACTGGTCTGAATTTTCTTTTCTTCTGTATCTACAATAAAAATTACAGACATCATTTTTTTAAATGAGACAACTTGCACAATCTATGGCTGCCAAATACTTTTTTGCCCCACTGTATGTTCTCAGATACGATGGTATAGCTTAGCTGTTTTATTAGGTAAATAACTCATACTTGTGGATTGACTGGGTACATTTTACACTAGTTTTTTTTACATTTATTTTAGTCACATTATATATAGTAAAGTGTCTGCTTAGGTTTAGTTATGAAAAGCTGCTAAGTGAGATAAAAATGACTTGAATTGAATACATTTGCTTCAAACATGTACAAGTTGAACCTCACTGTTCATAAGGGTAACATAAACATGGTTTCTCATCTTGGTTGTCACATTCCCAGTTGGTATAATTACTTTTGAAAACTAGAAAAGCACTCAGAGTTCAGACATCCGCCAATCTAATTCTAACTTTTTTAGATTCCTTGACAATGAAAACATAACTTTAGCAGTTGGATTCACTCTGATATCATTATTAGTTCAGTAGTTATTCACGAACATCCCTTTTTCAGTAATGGCCGTTTTCGGATCACCTAATCACTTGTTCCTGGTCTCATTGCAGACAATTCCTGGTAATTTCATCAAAATCCACCTATAACCTCCTTGGCAGAGATAATTTATTTGACTGGAGATATGGGGAAGATTTTGGCAAAAAGCTGTTCTTGTAGCCATTTCCTGACTTCTGAAGATCAAAGATGTGAATGGCATGTTCCCTTGTCTTTCCTGTTTTTAAGAGTGGCTAAGAGAAAAGGACCTATCTGTCGCATCATTTTTACACTGCATTGCAAAAATGTGCATACCCTCTGAAGTTTTTCACCTTCTGGCATGTTACAAATTTTATCTTAAATTCTGGGATGGAATACCAAGGCAAAGTAGTATATGGTTTCATGGTTTTCAAATATTTTCACAAATTGAAACCCTTGCTTGTGGCACACATTCGTATTCAACTACATTTTGCAGCAAATATAACTGCAAGTCTTGTACGCTTTACCTCTACCAGCTTTGCAGATTTGGACATCTTAACCCTTCCCTCATTGCAAAATACCTCGAAAGCTTTCAGATTACATTTCAGCATTTTTTAACATCAATTTTCAGGTTGTTAGTCTTGTCACCAGTTTCTAATTACTGTTGATGGTCTAGATATTGGGGCATACTATTTCAATTCAATTCAGTTTATTTATATCACTCCAATTCACAACACGTAATCTATTGGCACTTTGCAAGAAAAGTCACTTCAATTCCATCATACATACATTCCAATTAATCCTTCAGTTCATTATTCCAATCACTTTAAAAGTTTTCTATGTATTTCTATGTATTTAGCTCCATCCATATTCTTTTTGACTTTGACCAGCTTCCCACTACATAGTGCTGCCACCACCATGTTTCACCTTGTGGATGGTGTATTCATGGTAATGTACAGTGTTTGTTTTCCACTGCTTAGTGTATTCCAAATATACCACAAAGTTCCCAATATGACTAATAGGTTTCTTTGCTATTTCCTTTAACTATGTATTGTTTTTTGTTTTTTTCAGTTTTACCATTTATCTACTGTGATTCACATATGATGTTATAACACAAACAATTAAAAGATAAAAGAAAATTAAAACCATTAAAAGTTAATTAGCGAGGCACATGTTTATTATTTATGAAAACACCAATTAAAATAAACAGAGGACCATCCGTATAAAAAAAGAATGGCCTTACATGGAAATATTTTGGTCCTTTTTCACATTTTTGGATGATCTCTGTTGTAAAACCCAAAATAAATTTTATTTATGGACTGATTAACTGAAAGACATGACAGATACAATGCTTAAGTGAATAGTCAAACCTTTGTGAACAGTAACATCTCCTGCATGTTCAAACTTCCTGTTGCTGAAAACAGAGCAAACACTCGCATACCGAATGAATCAATAAAAATACTGGAAAAATTTGAGAGTTGGACACTCAGTCTCCGGGTTTACGCATCTTCAACAACAAGGCTTGTCTTTCTTTTTATATTTACATTGTAAATCAAGTTTAAGAGGAAAAAGCTTTCCTTATAATTGAGGGTTATAAAACATTCTACAGAGGGCCCGTGGCGTTGGTGTGTAACATAAAAGCCCCAAACAACTATCCTCTGTTTACCCAAATAGAAACCGCACTTGGCTTTCTTTCTTTTGGATTGCTCACTCACAACACACATCACAATAAAATGATGCAAGAATAAGAATAGAGTTACTTTCCAAAAACCTCAGACATCTCCCAATGAATTGTCTATTTTTTAAAGGATAAAATGTTTTATGCTACAATTCAGTATATATTTTCAGAAGGCTATGATAAATCCAAGTTAATTTTTAAAAGGAAATGCAGTCCAATAGGGCAGTGATTTCTGCAGACTTGCTTTGGTTAAAGGGCGTTCGGAATTATAATTTCACCGCAGGGATCTTACTGAATTGTGGTGGATTGTCTGCTCTCCCTTGTCATTTGCTCGTCTGTGTGTGGCTTTCTGCCTGCATGGATGTGTGTGTCCTACATTTTCAGTGACGCACTGACCTCTCTGCTGCCTGGACACCCTCCAACCCTCACCAACCCATTTTTGTGCAGGCCTGTCCATGTATGCACACGTGTGTGTATTTTTCTGTACTCTCACTTTCTTTAATCGTGCTCATCTTGTTAACAAACCAATCAAATGTAATCAAAATCTGAATTTGTTCAATATGCAAATTTCACTATAGATTTATTATAGACTGGTTTTATAATCTGAAAAGAATTTCTTTTTTTACTAAAGGAAAACATTTTTTAGATGAAGTGTTCACATGTGTGGCTTTTTTAAGGTCTGCAAAGACTTCTGTGCTAGACCACAACACAAATTTTACTTTCATGTCAATATTTTAGTAGGAAATTCCATATCTCAAAGATATAATCTGCTTAAACCACTTAAAAATGTGGTTTTGAGAACTGACCCGTTCTTTTATATTTTGTGTGCATCTGTTTCTGGAAAGTCCATTAAGATGTGCACAGTCAGGGGTAAGGGTGAACTGACCTTGGTCTCTGTCACTTAACACTCCTCAGAGAAAGGAAACCTACTGACCCCTGACTCACACCAAACTCATGCAACCTTTTGATGTCATTAGAACAGTGTGCGTGACTTGTGTTATTGTGCATATATGAATAGCTTTATGCATTTGTGTGTGTATTCAGTTGCAGTTTTAATACAATTTAGAGCAGTTTTGATCTTTGTGGATTCAATAGTAGTGAAATGCATCAATCTGCCAGTGTTCGGAATCTGGCAATTTCCCCTTCATCAGCTCTGATCTGTGATTGGAAGGTCAAACACTAAAAACATATATTATTGTGTTTCATCTGTTTATTAATGCATCAAAGCTGAGAACTTCCCCAATTTTCTGTCTATAAATGTATCAACCAGCAGCTTGTACTTTGATTCTCTTTGAGTTTGGTTAAAAGTATCTGATCAAAAGTGTTGATTGAATTAAAATGTTACTTTAAAGCTAAATCTGCCTGGAGTATAAATAGTTTTGGGCTTAACTGTGTGTGCATATAAAGTTAAGTGGATGGTAAAAGTTTGGTAGAAAAGATACACAAGAAGCAAGATTTTGAAGATTTTGAAACAAATGTAAGAGTTTTTTGGATGTTTACCAGAGTCAGAGTTGCCAGTGCGTCAAGATCCACCAAACAGGCATATTCAGGTCCCAGAGTCTAGAGGAAGAACAAAAAGGGGTTGAGGTCAATAGAATAGAATAGAAATGTCCTTTAGTGTCCCACAGTGTGGAAATTCAGGCATCACAACAGCAACTTAGGGTAAATTGTAGCATGCATATAAAAATAGCATACTCTAATTAAAAGTAATGTGCAGCTAGTTGTGTTAAGTTACAGAAAAAAAACATATAAGACCATGGTATTACTGTGCTTTAAACGCCAGAAAAACCTCCCTGACCTAAGCTGCCAAGAGGAAGATGACAAACACCACAGCTAACAATGCAGACTAGCTGAAGTTTGTTTTCAGAGCTACCTGGGCTTCCTGAGCACCTCAGCAGAGCTACAGGTAGATCAGCTCCATGTCATGCTGCACTGATGCAGTAATTCACTCAAAGGGAGCCCTGACCAAGTATCGAGTGCATGTACCGGTCTACTATTATACAATGGTATGCTTTTCAGCAGACAAACATTTCTGCTCTATTTTTTTTTTTATTGGTCTTATGTAATCACATTTTTTGAAAAACTGAAATTTGGGTTTTCATTTGGAGCAACCATAAGCATCAAAATGACCAAAAATAAATGCATAGAAAGGAATTGGTCTACATAATTTCAATAACTCTTTTTGAACTGAATTAATGCAAATGTTTGTTAAATTACATTTAAATTAAATTCCTTTTGTTAATCTTTACAGTCTGGTTAATTTCAATAGGATTATTCAACTTGTTATGAAGTATGAGAATGTACTTCACATCAGCCAGTAATGTGCCTGTCTGCCCAGTGCCATCCTGTCCTTCCCTGTACTATTTAATGTGGCTTTGCCTGGTATTAAAGTCCCCATATGGCATGACTTAAAGCTCATGACTAAGTGATCTCACACTGAGCAAGTATCTTGCTAGTAAGCATGCGGTTTTAGTGTGCGTGGAAGTATATATAGAACAGGAGAGGTGAGAGATCAGGCCACTTTGAGTAAGATTGTGGCGGGTGAGTATCAAAGAAGTAAAGTCGGTGTAATGTGCAGAGAAAATCCACCAAATGAAGTTAAATTAGAAAACTTGTAAAACCGTCATTGCTCTTTTCTGCACATGTTTTAAATTACATCCTGTGACATTTCTTCAACATTGGCCAAATATTAATTCTTAATGTGGTTTACATATGTGCTGTGAGCTGTGATTTGCATTGCATGACTGTTTTAAATCTCAGCCTTTGACAGGATCATGACTTATCTTTAGCCAAGCAAATGCAGCAACAAGAACCAGGCTCTCCCCTAACGCTGTGGTTTTGTTTAAAAGTCAACCTTGGACTGACCTCTAGAGGTGATATTATGCACTGCACCAATGTGGTTTCAAAGGGCTGCTTTTCTTCCTGCTCCCATCTGCTTCTGTTGTCTCTTGAAGTGGCCCAGAAAGTTGTGGTAATAGTCTACAAATGACTTTAAATTTTATCCCCCTCTCCTCTCTGTTTTGCTGTCAGGGTGGATTTGAATGAAGATGGATTCTGCCAGCCGTACAGAGGCGTAGCCTGTGCTCACTTCATTGAAAACCGCAGCATCTATGTCGACTCCCTGCAGATGCAGGGGGAGATTGAGACTCAGATCACAGGTGGGAAAAAACACACTTGTGCTACAGTTTCAGTGTGTTAAAATAATAATTGTTCTATTTATTCTGGGGGTTTTTTTCCACGTTTGTTTTCACTTAATTAATCACAAGTATTTTTATGTGCATCATTAATACATTCATTTTTCTTCGAGCTCCACTGTGGTGCCGTTGGTTGCACTGTTGTTTTGCAGCAGGAAGCTCCTGGGTTCGAATCCCAGCTGATTTTTCTGCATTTTCTCCCTGTGCATGTGTGGGTTCTCTCTAAGTACTACGGCTTCCTCAGACAGTCCAAAAAACATAACTGGTAATGTGCATTGCCTTTAAAATTACTTGAATGAGCCATTGCTTGTAGCAGTGCAAGTAGCTCACAGATTTATAGGACATGCTAGTAGTGGAGATGCTAATAAAAATGTTTGTTACATGAATGTTTAAGAAATAAGACCACAAAAAAAAGAAAACCAAATCTGCTGATACAATTTGTTTTTATTGAAGCAATTGTTTGCACAGCTACCCAGCCAATATATGTATTTGGGCCCCATGTTGATTTTACTCAGGCTGAATGGGTACTAAGTGGGCCGGGGGTCACAGTGGGGTTTTTGCATGGGTTGACTAAAAGTAAATAATTTTGGTAAAACCAATTGGGCCCCCTGGGTCTCAAATAGATGACTAATGACATCAGTTCAAACTGGCCAATACATCTAGGACCTGCATGGGTCCTACTTTTTATCTGCAGTTATCCTATATGAATTTGGTACGAGCAATTAACTTAGTGCCAATTTTTAACCTTTATCCCGCCTTAATGCAGTTCGTAGTCCGTTCTTCTGCTCATTTCCTACCAATACAGGCCTCATATATGGAGGTTTCTTCCTGTTAAAGGGGAGTTTTTCCTCTCCACCGTCGCTACATGCTTGCTCATTATGAGGGATTGCTTAAGGATTGCTGTGGTTGGAAAGTCTGCATCAACGGGGCCCAACCTCACGCCAATGACTGATGCAATCTGCTGGGATTCCTTAAATAGGAAACTTTTTAACTGATTGGAATGTTTGTATAAATGTATTGAAATTACTTCTTGTTAAGTCCCTTGAGATGACATCTGTTGTGAATTGGCGCTATATAAATATACTGAATTGAATTGAATTGAATATGTTTGTTAGGTAGCTGCTACATGAAATTACAATAGTATGAGTGCGCTACAAGGTAACTTAAAGAACTTTTTGGGTATGAACAAAAACATCCTTCTCATAAGTGGAAATGTAAATTCTTCCTGTTTTTTGCAGAAAAGCTAGCTGCTACAGGAAAAAAAAAGGTTTAGAATAACTCCAATAAGTTTCTTTGGCCTATTGTTGAGTAGCCCTCTTTATATTTTATCATCTTGCTCATGTGTGTCTCAAACCATTTTATATAATGATAAAAGAGAGTAAGTGGCTTCACTGCATGTCACTGGAACCTTCTCCAAATTAGGTTTTTAATCATCATCGTTATGTCTGGGAAAGCAGGCACGCCTTCAGAGTTCAATGAGAGTTCAGATTTGTCCCCTCTGTTCATAGAGCACACATGGTCCAACATGCCATACTGTTATAAATGTCTACATTTCCGCTTCTGTTCTTTTCTTTGCCTTATGTTTTGCACATGTCCTCAGAGGGCAGTTTAATTTGAATGTTATTGATGACATCCATGCAGCTGTCTGCTTCACCCCTTGAACAGTTCATGGACAAAACATCGTCTGAACCCAAACTTTATTCCAAAACAACC
Source organism: Valencia hispanica (assembly GCA_963556495.2). Classification (NCBI taxonomy): domain Eukaryota; kingdom Metazoa; phylum Chordata; class Actinopteri; order Cyprinodontiformes; family Valenciidae; genus Valencia; species Valencia hispanica. Next base: position 48,048,561 of record OY747705.1, on the reverse strand, counting down.
ATGAAATGTGATACTTCAGATTTATTCAGCCACTGTATCATGATAAGCTGACGGCAGAGTTGTTAATCATATAAGTTACAGCTCTGGCATCAGTATTCAGCATCTTGAAATAAATGTCACCTTTATTTGTCTTTAACATCACTTTTATTCAAACAGTATGTGCAGCAGGAACATTTGGATCATGACCAACTTTACTTATCAAATTTTTATTCTCTTGTCATCTTCTCCACACGGGACAAAGCCGTCGCACGGGTCATGACAACCATAGAAAACACATATGCTTGTAATAACTGCAGAGTTATGAGTTACATATTGAAACATGCAGCCTTTGTGAATATTTTTTTCTGACTTATTGTATGTGTAGATAGCAGTAGAAGCTAGCAAAAGAAGATTGTTGCTTTTATAAGATGTACTGTTATAAACTTCTGATGCATGTTTTTTTTCCAATAACCCTTTTGAGAATCTAAAAATATCATATGGGTTACCTTCCTTCATCTTAAAAATAGATTTGGACGTTTTTTCATACAAATGTTCAAAACGTTTTCCTGTCTTGTTTCCAGCTGCCTTCACCATGATCGGTTCTTCCGATCACTTATCCGATCGTTGCTCCAAGTTTGCCATCCCTTCCCTTTGCCACTTTGCCTTCCCAACATGCGATCGCACCTCAGGCATCGACAAGCCCCGGGACCTTTGTAAGGACGAATGTGAGATCCTGGAAAATGATTTGTGCAAGACTGAGTACATCATCGCCCGCTCCAACCCCATCATACTGAAAAGCCTAAAACTGCCGAACTGTGAGGAGCTAGCTGCCTCTGACAGCCCAAAGGCTGCCAACTGTCTAAGAATTGGGATCCCCATGGCTGAGCCCATTAACAAAAGTAAGACAACTTTTTTGGTTTAATTCATTGTTGACCACAGAAATCTGCCCATTTCTAAAATCCATTGTTACTCAATCTCAAATGCATAATGTTGTATCTGGTTGTAATTTAGTTATTATTTTTCACCGCTTTAGGATTGCAGATAAAAAAAGGAGTAACCCAACACTTTTCTGTGGCAATAGAACATACATTTAAAAGCACCAACATCACAGTTTAACATTTTCTTTTCAGTTGTGTTCTGGCAGGTTTTAAATAATAATATTGTGCCCCTTTTCCCCTAGGGTCGGGTCAGCCCGGCCCAGTATGCCCTGGTTGTGTTTCTATTGCCCTCTCAGGAACGGGGGCAGTGAGCGAGGACATGGGCGGGCTCAGCTTAGCAAAAGTTCCAGTAAAAATCTGTCAACATTCACCCGTTTCGGACTGAGACAGAGGTAGTCCCAAAAAGGGGTCGGCTCGGCCCAGACAAAGGTAGTGGAAACGTGCTAAATACGGGCTGACTCGACCCAGGCCAGGCTGAACCGACCCTAGTGGAAAAGGTGCATTGGTACAATAAAAAACATGAAAGGAAATAAACAAAGCAAAACACTACCAAGGATGAAAGTAGCAATAACGAAGTCTGCTTGTAATTCATCAAAGTGTTTGACAAAACTGTTTATGAAGAGAACTTTAATTTGAAACCTTAATTTTGGGGTTTTCGAAAAGAAGTTGCAATTTCTGCTCCAGTTCTGACCAGCATTGTTAATCTGATGTGCACAAGCGTGAGCCAGCAAAACTATTTCTATGAACAATTGTGACCAAAACTCTATATATTAGCAGGTCATGCAGTGGTTATGCAAGGGTCACACTTCACAACACAATCAGTCTATGTTTTACCCCTAAGTGATTACAATACCTTATAATATAGTACTGAAGGCGTCAAAATGAATTGTGAGTGACACGTCACAGGTGTAGCTAATTTTCTTGAGTTATCATACTGCAGGAATGTTTTGAGAGAGTGGTTATTTATTTGTTTGTTTATGTGATGCAGGAGATATAAGATGTTTTGCTCTGACAGGAGATGTAAAAAAATATATATAAAAGCACAAATTTACTTATTTGTTAAACTTCATGCACATAAATAGTTTCTGCAGCCACCCCGATGGTCTGGCTGTTGCCTTCTTGCTAAAGCTGTCCTAGCTGCAGTATGGAATGTGTTGTTTCCAGATTTTCCAGGTTGTAGAAATGCTACGTTATTATGCATTTGTAGGCCTGGTTTTGAAAGCATGACCCAAAAGTCTCTTTTTGTGTCAGAAAGCAGTTTTTTAAACCACTTTTCTACTTAAAAAAAAGTAGAAAATATTTTTTTTTCATTTGTGTCTTTCGAAATGTTTGAGTTGTTTGGCTTTAAATTTGTGATGATATTTAGCCCTAATTTGTTAACTAACCAGTTGGTGGGGAAGTCAGTAAACACCTCCACTTTTTGTTTCCCAGGTCACAAGTGTTACAACAACACTGGGGCAGATTACAGAGGGACAGTGAGCGTGACCAAATCAGGCCGTCAGTGTCAGCCATGGAACTCCCAGTATCCTCACAGCCACACCTACATGGCAGTCCGTTACACAGAGCTGAATGGGGGCCACTCTTACTGTCGCAACCCGGGGAACAAACATGAAGCCCCCTGGTGCTTCACGCTTGATGAAGGTGTCCGCATGGAGCTCTGCGACATTCCAATCTGTGGTGAGAAACTGGAAAATGATTGTACAAGTTTATAATTTTATAGGTGTTTCTTATACATTATGTTGGCTTTTTTTGTTTAGAAACATCCTTCTTCTTCACAATATATGTTTTAATTGTGCATTGAGCACTTTTTGCTTTCCATGCAGTCTTAAAATTTTGATCTTTTCTGGTTGACTCCTTTCACTTTATTTAAACAACATTTAATCTGCTTGGGCCCCGGAGAAAAAAACTTCACAATTGGAAGGAGAGAGGAGTAATAGATCATGCCACAGGAAGACAAATTGGATGAAATGCATATTTATTAAGAGCCAAAAAAAGCAATTACAGTGCATTTAAGTACAAAGCCCGAACAAAACAAAAAAAACAGTTTTCAAATCAGTATTATTTATTGTTTATTATTTGTGTAGAATGACCTACTGCGTACACTTTGTTCAAATGAACACATGGTTTCTATGGAGTCTTGAAAAGTCCAAAAAGTAAACTATTTTCAATGCCTGGGTAGGTATGGAAAAAATAAAACTGAGTATCGAAACATGTTTGACTTTCCAGACTTTTTGCCATTTCACATCTCAGCATTTTGCTTTTTGATGTACTGACTGAATTCTCTCCTATTAAAAAGTCAGAACAGGTGTCATTTTCCTACTTTTTGGACTTCTTCAAATTCAGGTCAAACTGGACCTGTGGTCTTTAAACTATTTCTGGTTAAAACACCCAACAATGTACAGTAGGTTTTACTAACAACTTTCTTTAAGCAAAAATTGTTGTTTAAAGAATTACCATTTATTGAAGAATGCTATAGTCCTTATTTGGCAAATCCAAACATTTGATAGAGAATTAGAGCTGGTCTAAATATGTTCGGTGGAAGCATGCAATGAAATGGCACTCTACAATGCTCAGAAAATCATATGCCAAGTTTCTGGCTTGTGTTGTTTTATGATTCGTTGAACCTATAAATAGGACCACCATTTAATCAGTTACAGGTGAATATTTTTACTCAAGTGTCCAGAACGCTGTAACAACTGCAGACATTTTTTTTTATATTGAGTCTGGAAAAGTAAGGAATTTTGAAATGGAAAATCTGTAGGAACCCCTATCAACACTTAACTAGCCTGTCTAGAAAAACTCTCAATGTTTCCTGTGGTAGACTGATTGCCTTGTCCAGGCTGTATCCTGGCTCTCACCCAGTTAATCCTGGAGATATTTACTTACCATCTTCCTCTGTGACCATGCAAGTGGATAAAAACAATCGATGGATGGATATAAATGCTAGAAATGGTTTTCTTTTTATATTGGTCTTGGTTAATGCCACACACAATAAAATCTTATTACATTTGGTTGCTTTAAAAGCATTAAAGACTAGGAGTATTTTCTGTGTGAAAGCCTATCAAAACTACAAACTACAAAATTCAAATTCAATTCAAATTCAAATTCAAAATTACTTTATTAATCCCAAAGGGAAATTAAATGTTGTTGTAACTCATTATGCTAGTTCCTTCAAAGATTTGTTGTAAATGTCCAATAGTAGCTTCATTAGCTTCTTTCTGGAAAGACATAGAAAAACACAAAAGCATCGGGCCTGGGGTACTTTTAATAAGTGATTATGCAAGGATAATGACAACAATAACTCCATCATGTTAATGGGTGACTCCATCACCTATTGCTACTCCATCAATGGGTTTGTTCAAGAAACAGACTCAGTTAAACATGGAAGTAACAAGCAAGGGGTACTTTCTATAGGAAAAAGATAATGGGAGCAGTAATTCAATCTTTTGCTTTATCCAGGAAAGATATACAGTTAAGCATATAAGAACTGGAACAGGGATACATTCTGTCATAAACAAAGATCAAGCAAGGAAACCAGGATAACTTGAGCTAGTTCTGGGAAATTTTTAAGAGGGAAAATCTGAAGGCAAGCCAATTTTATTTGTATAGCACACGTTCAACAACAAGGTAATTCAAGGTGCTATACATGATTAGGGGATAAAGTAAAAACAGCAATAAAGCATGAAACACACAAAACATATGATACATGAAAACATTACTCAAAGGCAGCTCTAAACAGATGGGTTTTTAGCCTTGATTAAAAACTATTCAGTGTTTCAGCAGCTTTGAAGTTGTCTGGAAGTTTGTTCCAGATTAGAGAAGTATGGAAGGGGGTAAATAAATTGGTCCGGCCCTCTCATCTGTCGTGTCTCCATACAAAATTGGCCCTTTAAGGCATTTGTCAAGTCGTCTATATATCGCGACCATTGTACAGTGAGTGACATCAGTGATGAGCGCCAAAAGGCGAGAATGAGAAAAGAGAATGACGAGAGAATGTCGTGTTTCTAGTTTGCTATGTTATACACTGCTTCGCCAGCAACCCATCTAGTTTTACAAAGGCGGTTGTTTGGCAACATCTGCCAATATCATTTCCCTCTTGAGTTACAACCAATCAGGATGACTTAACCTCAGCTCCCGCCCAGCGACTCTACCGGGCTATTTCCCAGTACATACCCCAAGACCGGTACTCGGTTGGTTCCTGAAATATCTCCATGTCGGGTCGGCCTGGTAAAGTGGGGACACGCACATATGGTGACATTCTGGTAGAATTACCCTGAAGTTCTGATAGCGGACACGCGCCTAATAACAGCAATAGCTAATTTATATCAGTTGCTCCACCTAAGAAACGGATACCTGTAAACAGTTAGACATTGTAATAATGAGCAAGTAGTACTTTCTATGGAAAGAAAAATAAAGACAGTCTATCAATTGCTTTATCAAATAAAGATATGTAGCTGAACACAAATGCAATGGATTCTATGTGAAAGAAAAATCAACAGCGTTTGCAACGTTCATGACAGCCATAGTTCCATCAGCAGTTCCAGAATCACTGGGTTAGGAGTACCTTCTAACAAAAAGATGAGCAGAATTACCATTATAAATAGCATTGGTGTAAGGCATGTTACACCATAAACACTTTTTTTGTTTTGTTTTTTTGTTTCAGACCATAAAGACAAGTCTGGTGGCAGCATGGAGATCCTCTACATTTTAGTTCCCAGTGTGTCGATCCCCTTAGCCATCATTTTGCTTTTCTTCTTCATTTGCGTGTGCCGCAACAACCAGAAGTCTTCCAGGCCTCCAGCTGCTCGTCCACCGAAACCGGTCCGCGGTCAAAATGTTGAGATGGCCATGCTCACGACTGCCTACAAGCCAAAGGTATTAAAAATGCCAACACATGACATTGTGTCTGAGTAAATGCTCTTTCTGTGCTCTAATTGATACATTGGGAGTTGGAAAAAATGAACCCATAAAATTATATTGCAGCTCATGTTGCACATTGAGTTAGAAAAATTAACGTTTAAACGTGATGGAATGTAGGATTGTAGAATGTAGACTTTTCTGTTGTTTCGGGGTGTTTTTTAATCTTTAGTAGGGTCTAAGTATATTTACATTTTTTATAAAAGGGAGCCTTTTTAAAGGACCCAATGCTTTCAGGGAAAAACTTGAACCTCTGAACACCTCCGATTGATCGAGTGCTTTCCAGATTTACACTCTCATGTCTTAGACACATCATTAAAAACTTGACAGACAGCAGAAACAAAGACCCCAGTCTGAGAAATATAGGTTAATTTAATAAACTACTTTAACTCGCACTGCATTTTTGGACCCCATTGCAACTTCTCGTAAAGAAAGCCCCTTTACTCTTTCGGTCTGTAAGAGCAGACTAGAGGAGTCAAAACAGCAGTGCAGCACCCTGTGTGTTGGCTGGGACGCCTCGCAGCATGTCGGGGTTACAAGGTTCAGTGTGTGGAAATGACCTGCGTGAGGCAAATCTTCAGATCTCTATCATCAGATCTCAGCAGGTCCAGGAATGTCCAGCTGCAGATCCTTTCTTCTGTTTATTTTTCTCCCACTGTCTGTTTTTCCACAGCTCTCCTTCACACTCCTGCTTTCACTTATCCCATCTTCTTCTTGTTCCTATTCTTATGTCCCCTCTTTCCATCTCCTTTACAGGACCCCTTAGTCTTCCTTCACGTCTCCTCTCTTATTCACAGAGACTCTTTTGAGTGCAGTTCATCAGGCTTATGCATTAAAATGATATAGTTCATATCAGGATCTAAATCATGTTTCCTTGAGGGGTGCCATTCTCAGCCGTTTACTGTCTATCATTTTCTATCATCAAGTATTTTTACCAGTTTGAGAGTATGTGATTATCTACACAGTAATTTCTATATTACAGTAACGAAGACAAGCAAAGTCCAATAATTTGGCTTACAGAAATCTTGCGCTTCTACAAGCAGTTGGAAAAAGTTCCTTATTATGACATCACATAAGCAGAATTTGCATATAACCACCCCTCACCTGTCAAACCCTGTCCACCAATTCAAATTCCCATGCCATTTTTATATGTGGCATACCCATACCCTAGTAACAAGATGGGCGCCAGGAAATGACGCAGCGCCCACCTACTTCCGTAAACACAAATGCGTGATCTCCACTGAGTTTTTACTGCCGTAGTTTTAGTCATCATCTTCTTTTATCATGTACTCTGCAAATTACTCTCTGTTCCTTTGAAAAACTCTACCGGGTAAAAGCCTAGTAGCCATGCATTTGTGTTAACTAAAGTAGGTGTCTTTTGCAGGCGCTGCTGCATGTCCTTGCTCCTTGCAGCGGCGGCTTGCAGCGATGCTCTGTTGTAATGTAGTCTCAAGTCTAAATCGGCTCCTGTAATTCCTTTGTGTTACTTATTATTTTTATTTGCAATCGATGCAATTATTGAGGTCATCAGGAATAATTAGGATCATTATTGAGTAATTTTCATGACTTTTTCTAACGAAATGCTAGCTGTTGCCATTCACTTAGATTGTTTATGCTGAGCTAAAGCAAACAGACTGCTGCCAGATTAGGAGAATGACTGGGCTGGTTATGAAATGCTTTTTCTCAGTTATCTAACTCTGGGGAATATGGCAGCAGACTAAATTTCACTTAGGGGTGGAATATCCATTTAAATAGATTTCCAAGTAAACTACTTTTCTTTTGTTTAACTCATCATTTAAAACTCTGCAACTCTGCTACCCATCAGGCTTTCTTTCAGGGTCATGGAAGGGCTAACCCTGTAATGATTCCTTTAGACAAGACACACATGTTTACACACACAAAGACACACGCAAGCACACAAACCTGTGGTGGTGTGAAGAGGATCTGAGGCTTTGGGTGTGGGAGTAAAGAAAGGGTGAAACAAACCAATAACTGAAAACATCTGCTTTTCTCCTAATATTCAACACATACTCCCACCCCCCTCAGAGCTGCGTGTGTGTGTGTGTGTGTGTGTGTGTGTGTGTGTGTGTGTGTGTGTGTGTGTGTGTGTGTGTGTGTGTGTGTGTGTGTGTGTGTGTGTGTGTGTGTGTGTGTGTGTGTGTGTGTGTGTGTGTGTGTGTGTGTGTGTGTGTGTGTGTGTGTGCGTGCGTGCGTGCGTGCGCGTGCGTGCGTGTGTGTCTGGCTGCGTGTACCGGTGTGTGTGTCGCGCTCACAGAGGAATTTCATTATTCAACTCAGAGTTCCTGGAATCTAAAAATCTCTGCCAACCTTCACTCACTTTTCATCTTCTCCCAAATCTAACCTTGCATACCCTTGATGGAGCTCCCTCTCATACACCCCCCCACACACACACACACACGCACACGCAATTTACCATCTCTGCACTGTAATATTTCTCACAGTCACATGTATAAACATAAAAATAATACAAACCTGCTCTTTCTGAGTTTTATAACTTGTGCTACTTTTTCCCAAACTATTACTGTAGTTCAGCTAATCTGTGAACTGTGTGTGATTTCTATTGATACAAACATGACATAAGTCACCTGACCATTTATGATCATTCTTCTGGTCAAGGTGGATAATGATATGTTGGTTTCAAATGAACACATAAACTAAGTACATCCATTACCGAAGGATTTCTGTACTGTTCATGCTTGTAAATAGCAAAAGCAATACGTATTATAATAAGAATGTGGCACAAAAGCGCTCCTTTACAATTAGCCTTACAACCTTTTCTGTTATTTCTGCAGCGGATTCTTTAGTTTACTGACTTGGGAGTTAATTTTCCCCAAATGTTGCTTAAGCTGAGAGCCAAATCACATTTTTCAGCACAGGATATGTTGCCCAATTTCACAGTTTTCCTTTACCGCTTTCAAAAACTGTTACGGGAATTATTAGGCGGTGATGTAATGGATTAAGTCTGACTTGAACAATTACAAATTCTCTGGGAGATTTATTTTCCTCCTCTTAATTTTACACCTTCAACTTTGGTGTCATATTAGGCAGTTTGTCTGTATCAAATTAGAACCAGAAATACTGCCTCCTATGATTTCTGCTTTCTATAAAAGGATAAGGTTGAGGAAACAGTACTGGGCTGTCAGGAACCAAAAATACCGAGCCAGTTTTTCTGCCAACTTTCTGATACCCGTTGATGTCAGATTTCGCTTGTCTTCACAGAGTAAAGCCAAAGAGCTTCCCCTGTCGGCTGTGCGTTTCATGGAGGAACTGGGAGAGTGCACATTGGGGAAGATCTACAAGGGTCATCTGTACCTGCCAGGCATGGACCAGGCGCAGCTTGTGGCTATTAAGACTCTGAAAGATATTTCCACCGCCCAGCAGTGGACAGATTTCCAACAGGTACAGAATGAATAACTGTCCCCAGAAATTTTTTACTTTTGTTTACATGTTATCCTTGCTAATTACATTAATTATTCAAAGTGATGTATTTTTGATTTTCTTAAACCTGTTCTATTTCAACTTCACTTAGCCTTGTAGTTTACAATAGCTGTATTAATTTCCATATCTCAATTAAAGAAATACGTTAAAATACCTGAAAGAAAGAGACTGACCTTGCAGCATGTAGCAAAGTTTCCAGTTTTAATGTGAGCTCATATGATGGTTTTATTTTCCATCATGATCCTCAGATAGCAGCAGAAATAATAGTTTGATCATTCAGAGGCAGGGAAGTCCATCCTTGGTGAGTGCAGAGAAATCCACCCACCTTAGCTATTTACTTTTGTAAAGCTTTCACCCTTTTCTTGGATATCTGGAGAAAGTGTGAGTGCTTGCTCTTATTTTCTGTGTTGACAATGAGGATCCAAACATGTTTTTAACATATCTCTATTAACAAGGTATTTTAAATCAAGAAACTGGTTATAGAATGTCTCACTCCGTTTTTCCAAACACCCTTTTATCACCCCATACATGGTAGTGCAGATACTATTTAAAAACAGTAGAAAGGTATGTTTTTAAGTTAATGCTGTAAAAATATGAAGTTTTTTTGTTTCAAAAATTTTATGAAGTGTGCATTTTAAAGATATGAAGCCACATCCTTCTTAAGCCCATACTTGATTTAACTGTGATTTTTCTAAGATACTCAAATTACCAGAGGCTAATTTCCGATAAGACTTCCAGAGAAGCTAAATGTGGTGGACTGTTGTAGACTTCATACTGTTTAGAAACACTGAAGGCAAGAACAGTTCCCAAACCTAATGGTTAAGGCTTGACAGGCTAAAGTGCCAGCTTTTTAAAGTAATGTTGCTGTAACTAGGTTTTGTGTATCTCATTTTGAATGAAATGACCCACTCTTATGGATGAATTTCCTGTTACAAATTTCAAGAACATTTTTCAATCTATTTTCTTATTTGTCCTGCTTCTGTTGCAGGAGGCCGCCGTGTTGACTGAGCTTCAGCATCCGAACGTGGTCTGCCTCCTCGGTGTGGTGACTCAGGAGCAGCCCGCCTGTATGCTGTTCGAGTTTCTGCCACAAGGGGATCTCCACGAGTTCCTCATCATGCGTTCGCCGCACTCTGATGTCGGCTGCAGCAGCGATGAGGACGGCACTGTAAAATCCAGTCTGGATCATGGAGACTTTCTGCATATGGCCATACAGGTAATTTTAAACAACATATTCAGATATACATGTTTTTTTTTGAATTGCAGACTTTTTGATTGTCATTGTTAAAGTCACTTAGAATAGCTGCATGGTTAATGAATGAACAGATAATTATCTCTTTTTTTCTTCAATTAGGTTTCTGCAGGGATGGAATATCTAGCTAGTCACTTCTACATCCATAAAGACCTCGCAGCGAGGAATATTTTAGTAGGTGAACAGCTGCATGTAAAGATTTCCGACCTGGGTCTCTCCAGAGAGATCTACTCTTCAGACTACTATTGCCTCCAGCCTAAGACTCTGCTCCCCATCCGCTGGATGCCACCTGAGGCCATCGCCTATGGGAAGTTCACCACGGATTCGGACATCTGGTCGTTTGGGGTGGTGCTGTGGGAGCTCTTCAGCTATGGCCTGCAGCCCTACTACGGCTTCTCCAACCAGGAAGTGATGGAGATGGTGAGAAAGAGGCAGCTGCTGCCCTGCCCTGAAGACTGCCCACCAAGGTTTGTTGGTGCACGATTTATTATGATAAGGTGATGTAGTGCTAACTGACTCTAGGGCTCCTGCACAATTTGGAGTAGTCTGGGAAAGTATTGTCCAGGTCTGGATATTTATGAAAAAGGCAGCATGGTGGCACAAGTGGTAGCACTGTTGCTTTACAACAAGAAGGTCCTGGGTTCCAAATGGGTTCACAATGCATCACTGTTAGGTCATTTGAATACCGTCATTTTTGGACTATTGAGTTTACCTGAATATGGGCCACACCAGCTAAATTTTAAAAGAAAATAAATTCAGTCCATATATAGGGTGCACCTGAATACCAGCTCCACGTTTTCATGTTGTAACATGAAGACTTTGGATTTTCAGAATTTATTGCCTATCCAATAGTATATATAACGTTTTATCCATCAGTTTGCCTGTCCATCAATTAGCCGTTGATCATTTACTTTTTTTTTAATAAATACATACATATAGATAAGAATAGTTCACTGCACTAGGGCTCTGAAAATGTTTGATATATTCAGTCATATATGCAGGAAGGAGGGTGTTTACAACTCTGTCCTGATTTTTTGAAACCATATTTACTGTAATAACTGTAACTAAGTATAAATGCAGAATACCATCCTCTGTTGCATCAAACATTAAAAAGATGGGCAGATGTTTAAAGTTTATGCCTCTATCTCTTTTTATATGACCTTTTGTCCTCATCTCTCTCACATAAACATGTTGCAGATAGTTAGTAGTATATCTAGATCTGCATACATTTACTAGAAGAGGGTTTATAGATTCCCACCATATTTCAACCTATGCAAAATGATGCATTCGGTTAATCTAAGCTGCCTTTTTAAACATCTAACTTGGTCAAATAGTTAAAGAAGAATTGGACATTATATCAAACTGTCATGCAAGTCCGCCTAACGGAAATAATATTTATTTTAATAAGGGGTTTAGATTTGATTTTTTTTTAATTATCATTATCATTAATTTCTTGACAGTCTGCTTGTGGGATGCTCTGAGGAACATTCAGAAACATTTAGTGCCTTGCAAAAGTATTCATACCCTTTGAGCTTTTTCACATTTTATCACATCACAACCACGGACTTCAGTATATTTTATTGTATTTTAATGCTGTAGACTAAAACAAGGGAGTGCATAACTGTAAACTGTAAAGAAAATGATCAACTGTTTTCAAAATTCTTCACAAATGAAGATCTCAATTTGTATTGAGGTCACCTAAGGCATCACTTTGTAGAACCTTCTGATACTGCAATTACAGTGGCTTGCAAAAGTATTCGGCCCCTTTGAACTTTTCCACATTTTGTAACATTACAGCCACAAACATGAATCAATTTTATTGGAATTCCAGGTGAAAGACCAAAAAAAAAGTGGTGTACACATGAGAAGTGGAACAAAAATCATACATGATTCCAAACATTTTTTACAAATAAATAACTGAAAAGTGGGGTGTGCGTAATTATTCAGCCCCCTTTGGTCTGAGTGCAGTCAGTTGCCCATAGACATTGCCTGATGAGTGCTAATGACTAAATAGAGTGCACCTGTGTGTAATCTAATGTCAGTACAAATACAGCTGCCCTGTGACGGCCTCAGAGGTTGTCTGAGAGAATGTTGGGAGCAACAACACCATGAAGTCCAAAGAACACACCAGACAGGTCAGGGATAAAGTTATTGACAAATTTAAAGCAGGCTTAGGCTACAAAAAGATTTCCCAAGCCTTGAACATCCCATGGAGCACTGTTCAAGCGATCATTCACAAATGGAAGGAGAATGGCACAACTGTAAACCTACCAAGACAAGGCCGTCCACCTAAACTCACAGATCGAACAAGGAGAGCGCTGATCAGAAATGCAGCCAAGAGGCCCATGGTGACTCTGGACAAGCTGCAGAGATCTACTGCTCAGGTGGGGGAATCTGTCCATAGGACAACTATTAGTCGTGCACTGCACAAAGTTGGCCTTTATGGAAGAGTGGCAAGAAGAAAGCCATTGTTAAAAGAAAACCATAAGAAGTCCCGTTTGCAGTTTGCCACAAGCCATGTGGGGGACACAGCAAACATGTGGAAGAAGGTGCTCTGGTCAGATGAGACCAAAATGGAACTTTTTGGCCAAAATGCAAAACGCTATGTGTGGCGGAAAACTAACACTGCACATCACTCTGAACACACCATCCCCACTGTCAAATATGGTGGTGGCAGCATCATGCTCTGGGGGTGCTTCTCTTCAGCAGGGACAGGGAATTTGGTCAGAGTTGATGGGAAGATGGATGGAGCCAAATACAGGGCAATCTTGGAAGAAAACCTCTTGGAGTCTGCAAAAGACTTGAGACTGGGGCAGAGGTTCACCTTCCAGCAGGACAACGACCCTAAACATAAAGCCAGGGCAACAATGGAATGGTTTAAAACAAAACATATCCATGTGTTAGAATGGCCCAGTCAAAGTCCAGATCTAAATCCAATCGAGAATCTGTGGCAATATCTGAAAACTGCTGTTCACAAACGCTGTCCATCTAATCTGAATGAGCTGAAGCTGTTTTCCAAAGAAGAATGGGCAAGAATTTCAGTCTCTAGATGTGCAAAGCTGGTAGAGACTGGAAGCTGTAATTGCAGCAAAAGGTGGTTCTGCAAAGTATTGATTCGGGGGGCTGAATAATTGCGCACACGCCACTTTTCACTTATTTATTTGTGGGGGAAAAATGGAATCATGTATGATTTTCGTTCCACTTCTCACGTGTACACCACTTTGTATTGGTGTTTCACGTGGAATTCCAATAAAATTGATTCATGTTTGTGGCTGTAATGTGACAAAATGTGGAAAAGTTCAAAGGGGCTGAATACTTTTGCAAGCCACTGTAGCTACAACCCTTTTGGAATATCTCTTCAGCAACTTTGCACATTTAGTGGCTGAAATTTCTGTTTACTCCTCTTTGCACACAAAAAATCAGTCAGTCAGATTGGATTGAGAGCATCAATGAGCAGCAATTTTAAGCGTTGCTACAGATTCTGCGTGTGATTTCAGTTTGGGATTTGACTAAACCATTCTCAAATATAAATATGCCCTATATTTTGATTCCACAATTGTTTTTGATGTATATTTAGTGTTGTTGTGTTTTGGAAGATTACTTTCATGCCAGTCGCAAGCCTCTGACTCGATTTTCCAGTCCCTAGATCGAGCCATGAAGTCTGTCCAGTTAATGATGTAATGTGCAGTACTGGTGTTCCTCCACACTTAATGTTTTGCATGTAGGCCAAATAGTTTTCTTTTGGAGTACTCGTTCTCTCTGTCTGTGTTTCTTAGTCTTCATAATGCTGTTTGTTCACTAATGTTCTCTAACAAACCTCTGAGACCTTCACAGAACCTACTGAGATGAAATTGCGCACAGACAGACCCTGTTCAAATATGCATGCCACTTTTTGGGGGGGATTTTATGAAAAAACTTTTGCAATATTTACCTTCCACTTTAGATGTGTGCTAAAATATCCACTACTATTTATCCGTCACATAAATGCCTAAAAATACTTTGAAGTTTGTGGTTGTAAAATGACCAAGTGAAAAGGTTGAAGGAGAGTAAACACTTTTTTAGGTACCGTAATCAACAAGTAATTAGCTGATTATACTTTTTTATGATTATGCTTATTGTTGGCTCTACCAATAAGATAAATTTCCAATTTTGTGTAAAGATGCTGATTAGAACTTCGTTTTTTTGCTTTATAAAAACATGTTTTAAAAGTTTTATTTGGTGACAATAGTTGCTGTGAATAACTACCTATGTCTCCCGTCTTTCAGGTTTTATGGCTTGATGACGGAATGCTGGCAGGAAGGACCTGCACGGCGACCACGCTTTAAAGACATCCACAGCCGCTTGCGAGCCTGGGAGGGGCTGTCATCCCATGCCAGCTCCAGCACGCCCTCTGGTGGAGGAGGCAACGCCACCACTCAGACAACCTCGCTTAGCGCCAGTCCAGTTAGCAACCTCAGCAACCCTCGCTTTGCTGCCACCCCCGCCGGGTATCTGTACCCCGCCCAGGCTATCCCTGCGCCGGGGCAGATGGCTCAGATTCCTGCCTGGACACCGATGGCTGTGCCCCAAACCCATCAGCGCTTCATCCCTGTCAACGGATACCCCATCCCACCAGGATACGCAGCCTTCCCAGCTCACTTTGCAGCTCCAGCTCCACCCACTAGAGTAATCCAGCACCACCTGCCACCTCCTAAAAGCCGCTCACCCAGCAGCGCCAGCGGCTCCACCAGTACGGGTCATGTCAGTGGGGTGCCTTCCACCACGGGCTCCAACCACGAGGCCAACACGCCGCTGCTTTCTCACTGCGTCATGCCGGGGAACGGCGGAGGCCAGGGTCAGGTTTACGGACAAATCTCCCAAAAAGGGCTGATGCAGATTGACCACGGTTCGCAAACCTCTGCTCTACTCAATCCGGACTCTGACATGCTGATGTACAATGACTCAGTCATCACCGCAGACCTGTAAACAGGCAGAGGTATGTTCACTCTCTTCCTGCTCGGGGACCCTTATATGAGAAGTTCTGCCTCTCAGCCAGGGAGCGAGAATCACAGTTCAACTTTGGTCACAGTGAGACCAGGCAGATGCAAGCTTGTTCACACTGCTGGTTGTACAAAAAACAGCAAAAATAACCAACAAAGAAAAAAAAACCATTGCTGCAGCTACATAAGTTTGCAAACAGATGTCTGACTTTCTTTACTGTTTAAAGTGTACTTACAATCATGGTTTAACAATGTTACTATGGTAATCTCTGTAAATACAGTACATACAAGTGTTGCGTGAATGATAGAAATTCATATAAATATATATTCAAAAGAACTTTTTAAGACGAGCAGTGTGATGGTGAAAGAAAAAAACAGTAGCAAGTCCACCCTGCATCCGTTTAAACAGATTTATTAGACGCTGGCAGTGAGTTTCTGTCTCTTTTAATAGACTGTTTCATACAGAGACATAAACATTGATGAGACTCTCTTTGGGTGCCTTGCAGCTACGCTCCTGAATACACATACCGACTTAAGAAATAAAGTGGTTGTCAAGGAAGACCAGTTATTGGCTTTCAGTAAGAAAATGAACATCAATATGCTGGTTTCCTACCCCACCCTTTGGACTCAGGACTCAAGCGTTTCTGGTTCTGTTCCTTCCTGAGAGTTTACAGCTTTGCAGTGAAGCAGCTGGAGCTTAGATGGCATCCATTGGAATGCGATTCATTTTTTGTCATCGAGCCCATGCATCAAAATCACGGAGAGGGCATCCCCATTATTGATATATCGTATCGTAGAAAATGACAGCTGAATGTTTTTGGGGGGTTTTGTGTATCTGCAACTTCAACATGAATGAAAATGTCCTTACATTAAAACTAGTAGCTTAAACTGCCCTCAGAGTTGCTCAAAACAGAGATATCTGTTGGTCATCAAACTTCGCCTCACTCGGAGATCCACAGATCCTGGTGACATGCATTTCTTTCCACAGCTAGTAGGTTTATTATCGGATATAAATGGTAAATTTATTGGATATAATGTTGAAGGAGATAGTTTAGTTTTCTTATAGTATTTTTTGTCGTTTGATTGCAGTCAGAGTGATCACAGTTTGGAGAATCAGGAAGAAATTCTCATGGACAAGTCAAGCTTGCACCTAATCAAAACAGGGCTCATGCTAGTGTGAATTTCAATAATCTAAACTCAAATTTTAATTTTTGCACCTGAATACTGACCCAAGACGCAGTTTTTTTTTTAAATGCCGTTATTTTCCTCATCCAAACCAAAGCTCTCAGTTAGCCTCAAACTAAAATGTAGTTATGGTAAAAAAAAAAAAAAAAGTTCTGGGGAGTTAAGAGGACGTCTGGGATGGAACAGAGAGGGCGAACTATTGATAACAGCATTTCTCTTGGTGGTCTCAGTTCAATAGCAGTAGGATATTATACTAGTACTACATTTTTGGTTAGGAAAATCTGAGATTTAAAGAGACTTAAAAATAAAAATGTCAAAAGTGGAGATTGTTGAATTAGGTGTAACTTTGTATTTGGCCAACAGCAGTTTACTTTCCAGACGCTCTCTATTCCTTTGTGCTTTGACCACTAGAAAGAAATAATCCTTTTCTTTTCTTATTTCTGGCCAAGCTAGCCTCCACCTTACTGCCATTCAACTTTCACAGTGTGCTGGAAAGCTTAGTGATTAAAGAGAAATAACAAACAATGTTGAAGAACGAATGACAACAGTTTTAGACAGAAAACTAGCTATGAATAAATTTGATGTCATTAATGAGGGTGTTATCACCACCTACTGGCATGGCTTTGGTATTTCTTTGGGGGATGGGGGGTTTATTTCTGCCAACATTTTATACAAAAAAGGGGTATAGTCAGGGCCATAAACAACAGCTTCAGCCCAGTCTACTATGAAATGAATTTTTATTTTTTAACTTATTTTTGATAATGGAAATTTGCTGTTAACTTAACTCCCCAGAGGGTTTTTTTTTTTCTTTTTATCCAAACTGAGATTCCTCTGATCACTGTCTATGGGTATGATGGTGACAGCTCACAACTTCCAGACCAAACCCTAAATAAAAAACTAAACTATCCCTAGAAACTCTAATACCAACACAATCATTTAGAATTTATTTTGACTGAACATGTTTTTAGTGCTTTATTTAAACAGTGTTTCCAGACTTGTCTCTTTGGGGTTTTGAGAAAGACATTACCATCCAGGATAGCAATGTTGGAACTTTAATTGCAAAACACACAGTGTCTCTACTAGATAATGTTACAATGGAACATTCTGGGGTCTTGGCTATTTACGTGTGAAAAACAATGCTATTGTATGTCATCATATGTTTTTTGGTTTTGTTTTTTTGGCTCTGGCAGATTTTTTCATTGATTACATTTGTGCACCAGGTTCTGTTAAATAGCATTTAGTATATTGGCATGCAGGGTAACAACCAAGTGACCCAGGAATCGCTGTGGGGGAAAAACGAATCATTTCAAATTTGTCAAGGTTTCTCTGCATCTGTATTTATTTTTTATTGTCTTTATTGTCAAGCAACAAGTTAGTGGCTTAGAGTCTTTCTGATATCCTTTTTCCAAAAATGAAGAAGTGTGTGTTGGATAAATGGTGAACTTTCTCCTATCCTTTTGTTGGATCGTGATCTCAATTAATTGTTAAATAAGAAGCTTTTGTTATCTTTTCTAAGGGTTATGAGCAGTAGTTTATCGACACTTTTACTGTCAAAAATCCTCTCCTTTTTAGTATTTGACAATCCTCAAAATGTGTATGTTCACACAGGTACACTTAGCTGTGTGTGTGTGGGTGTGTGCGTGCGTGGGTGTGTGTGTGTGTGGGTGTCTGTACTCTGTCACAGACTATCAATCAAGCTGCGTTGGAGAGTTTTTATATGCAGCACAGAATGTTTACCAACAAAATAAAAATTGTGTTAATGCAGATAGAAATACTTTTTTGTATGTACTTCAAGGCTTATTCGAACCATCCTGGTATTGAAAGAAAGGGCAACTGCTAAAATTATTTCTACCTTATGAATTTCATTTTTTTTTTATAACTGAGTTAACTATTAACAAAAGTAACAGCAGTTTAAAAGTTTGGGGGGTTTAAGAATATTTTTATTGTTTCAAAGTACAATTTTTGTCTAAGGAGTCTTTTTTTTATTTCAATTTTTGTTTCTAAATTAGACGGAGCTACCTAAACCTGAGTTGGTTCACTTCCAGCATGTAACTGATGTGTGAGTGCAAAAACCACTTGTGCACAAGACTGTGAATCTTTATCAAGTCTGTTTTTGTTCTGTTGGCAAAACCATCATGAATCTGCCTTTTTTTGTCATTTACTTTCAAGAACCAACACAGATTTATAATCAAATAAGGTTTCTCGCATATTGACCAAGTTAGGCCTTGTCTTTGTAATTTGTCCGAATATTTTTGCACAGATGTTTTTGTATTGCAAAAATCATTATTAAATGATGTTTGTTAAAGTTCTCTCTGGGTTCTTTTTAGCTTAATGGGTTTCACAATCGTATTAGAGATATGAATCCACAAGGTGTCAGCAAATCTCTCCATGTCTTCTGGTTGCTCCATTTGTGCTGCAGTGGCCATTATTGGACAGGGGGTGGTAGTTTTTAGCTGCTTCATGAATGTTGACCTCTTAAGCAGCTGGAAATGATATTAGTGCAGAAAGCAAATAACCCCAGAAAAAATAGTGTAGTGTTCTGCTATTCATGTGTGCTTCTTTTCCTGCTAAAACTCATATTAGACTCAAGTTTTCAAAACCAAGTTTAGGTTTAAACGGGGCGCACAGTGGCATATTGATAAATGGCCTACATTTGTATGGCACTGTTTCAGTCAGAGGACAAGTGCTTTACATTTCATTTACCCATTCACAAGCTGACTGTGGTAAACCACATTGGCAGTCAGGCTGCCATGCACTGGCGCCACTGGTCCCTCTGACCACCAGCAGGCAAGGCAGGTGAAATGTCTTGCCCAAGGACAGAGACGGACAGAGCAGGTGTTCGAACCAGCAACCCACCGGTTACTGGACAAACTCCTGCATCCTGAGCTACTGTTGCCCCAGTAACAAAGTTCCTACCCTTGCAGCAAGAAGCTCCTGGGTTCGAATCCTGTAAATGCCCTGTGATTTTTTATTTTTTTTGACGACCTGTACAGGGTGTACTCTGCCTCTTGCCCAATGACCGCTGAGATAGGCACCAGCACCCCTGCAACTCTGCTAGGGTTAGCGGGAGCAGACAATGGGTGGATGGTTTAATATTAACCTAAGGGTCTGTGATCATTCAAATGCTAACCATGAAACTAAAATTTTGATCCAATGTAGAGGAAAATTTTAACTTCCATGATACTTTTTTTAAAAGTTTTGTGTTTATGCTTTGTTTTATTAGTAATATTTTTTTTTCATTACATGTATGCTATGTTCCCTAAACATTTCCAGCAGTGAAAAGGTGGAAAACGTTGCTGGGGACAGGTTTAACTTTTACTTCTTTGCGAGAGAAATTCAGTATCACAAACTAATAAAAACAAAACTGCAAAGTTATTTGTACCTCTTTAGATTATTTTGTCCTGCAACAGCCAAAATAAAATTGTATATACTTTTTGGGGCTTATGTGTGATAAAATGACACAAATTTGTAGATAATTCTGAGCTAGAAGAAAAAAAACGTTCTTTTTATTAAAATTAATGAAAGGTGTTTTATGCAGCATTTTTTGAGTCAATTTCTAGAACTACCTTTTGCTCCCTGGTAAAAGTCTTTTAGCATAAGTGTGTACCAACATTGTAGATATCTATCTAGATATGGAAATTTATGCTAATATTTTTTTCTCCGTTGGAGTTTATTGAGGGGCATCAAAGTAAACTGGGCTGTATACAAATGCACAGCACACTTTGTTTGTAAAAACCTCCAAACACCTTCATTTCCATTTCATCCAGCTTCACTGTAGCAAAAGCTTTAGAAATGGCTCAATGGCTTTAAATCACAAGCTGAACACTGAAGCACAGAAGCGCTGAAATGTAAATTGGTTTTTGTTTCAGTTTTGGTATAAAATGTTACATTGAAGTTCTGATACCTTAAACAAAAAGTCACTGTGTCATCTGATGATGAATAGGGAATGTGTGTGTTCCTCTACAAATATAGAAATGTTAATAGTTGGAGCAGACACTGCCTCCTCGGTGATGACACATGAGCCTTGAGGGCGCTCTCTGATGAAGGACCCCCATTAGGCCCATTGAGTTCAGGATATAATGGGTTGTAATATACTTTTAACACTGAATATTGTCTCTTAAAGTGGTTTATAAAGCAGGAGGATCAACATGTTGAAACATTGCCACAGAGGAAGGATTTATGGGATTAACAGAGTATTAAAAAGACAGATCAGTGTCTTGCAAAATAATTCATACCCCTTGAACTGTTTCACCTCATTACTCTGAGACCACTGAATAAAATCCAGCGCATCTAATTGGTTTTAGAAGCTACTTGAGTGTGTAATTTAATCTCTATAGATGTCCAGCTGTTCTGTGCAGGCCTCGAAAGTTAGTTTGAGAACATTAGTCAACCAACGGCTTCATGGAGATCAAGGAACACAGCAGACAAGTCAGGAATAAAGTTGTGGAAATATTTAAAGTCAGCTTAAGATATAGAATAATATCCCAAGCTTTGAACATCTCAGGGAAAATTCTTAAGTCCACAGTGCAAAAGTAGAAAGAGTATGGCACAACTGCAAACCCACCGACACGGGGCAGCAGAAAAACAGCCACAAGGCCCATGGTAACTCTGGAGAAGCATCAAGATCCACGTTAAGGTGGATGCAGTAACTGTGTTTTGTCCTCTACATTTCTGGCCTTAATGAGAGAGGGGTAAGGAGAAAGTCATAGTTCAAAGAAATTAAAATTAATGGCGATGAAAACCTTTTATAGGCTGCACTTGTGAATGGGGCAGAAGTTCACCTTCAAGCAGGCCAACAATTCTACAAGCACAGCTACTCTGGAATAGTTTAGATCAAAGTAAAGCTATGTGTTAGAATATCACAAAGTCTAGACCTAAATCCAACTGAGAATCATTGGCAAGATTTCATGGAAAATCTCCTTCCAGTCTGAATGGTCTTGAGCTGTTTTGTTGAGAAGAATCAGCAAAATGTCTAAATGTACAAAGCTGGTAGAGGTATATCTGACACGTCCCCCAAAAAAATTGGAGGTGTAACTGCTGCAGAAGGTGCTTCCACAAAGTATTGACTCAGTTGCGATGATCTAAGTTTGATTTATCTGGAAAGAATGAGGAATACCTTCGCATCAGAAACAGTATTCTAGTTCTAGCAAGTCGTAAAACCATGGAATTTGCTAACTGTTACCATGTATAACTACTGTTAGAAATATGAGTTGGTTATGTTTTTCTGTCCAACAGGAACCCGTTCAAAATTACATATTTTACACCACTATGTGCCTCACTAGTTTAAATATATACATAGATATGAGATCTTTTTGTTTTTTGTTTGTCTGTTTCTCTAGTTCTTCATTTATCCCTGTGTTTCACTGCTTCCATGTGAATCAGTTTTATTTCTTATATTTTTCTTATCTCTTTGTAATGTTTACATTTTTCTGTGTATCTTCAGTCAGCTGAGCTACATTTCAGGTACTGCCACAGCTGCAGCACATTCATTTAACTAGACTCACTTGCTAATTGTTCCACAGATCATTCCTCTCAGCTCCTACGCTCTCTTTTATTCATTCATTCATTTATTCATGTATTTCCTGCTGAGTTTGTTCCTTTGTGTTGTAAGTTTTGGTCTTTTTTATGAGTGAACTTCACCTTTTGCATGATCCCACCTCCCTCATGCCTCAAGTCCCAACAACAAAACATTGCACTATCAACTAAATTCCCAATGAATTACAATGTCTATGGCTTTTTGGAAGGCACTGTTGTTGGTAGCACTTATGAACCTGTATGAGGACCTTTTGATCGAAAAAACAAATGCAGGCTTTAAATATACAACAATAGAGTGTAGTGGTACCAGAGGAGGAAGAAATTAAAGGATTCCGTTTCACTGCAGTCTCTGTTGTGTCGGATGCCTCTAACAAGCGGCTGATTGTTGGGGAACATGAGCTGTTTTTGTCAAAGTGGTTGACAGGCGCTTGACCTTTGCTGTCTGTGCTGCCACACAGTGACACAAGAGAGGGGAGGAGTGAAGTCTGTGAAGGATTTCAAGTGAATAGTTCATCCTACCAGTGACTTTTGAAAAAAAATCTCTGGCCCTTTCATTTCCCTTTATAATGCTAATTATTACAAAATATTTCCCCCCTTTGCAAATCATCAGATTAACCCATTCACCTAATAAACATTTAAACAGATTATGAAAGTAAAGATAAAAAATACAAATTGGACTGAAAGGTGACTTTACTTGACTTGTTGATGGCACTCTGTGGAAGTAATGCTATTATTTGTATTAATTTTGCTGAGAAGAGACATATAAAACATGCAGGACAGTGAGATTGGTTTCGGACAACCAGGGCAAGGAAATTGTGTGAATAGAGTCACAAAAACACTTGAATATTTCCATTAACCGTTTTTAAACCAACTATTGTAATCAACCGGGACTGAAAGAGAGACATATCAAAAACATCAGACCAGCTGTTAAATTTTAAAAAGCATCTTTCTTTCATGATCTGCTGGAGAAAATGATTACAGCTGAAATTGGAGCACAACTAATACATTCTAAGATTATTTTTATATAGTATGTGCTGAGCAGCAAAAATATAAACACAGTTCCTACAGATTTTCCAACTCAATGGAAATGTCACTAGAGTGTTTTCAAGGGTTGAATTAGGAAAATATGAATAGAACAGAGGGACTTTTTCCTGTTTGAATTACACTGGGCCTAATTAGATCTACAGTGGGGCCAAAAAATATTTAGTCAGCCACCAGTTGTGCAAGTTCTCCTACTAAAAAAGATGAGGCCTGTAATTTTCATCATAGGCATACCTCAACTATAAGAGACAAAATGAGAAAAACAAATCCAGAAAATCAAATGGTCTGATTTTTGGTAACTTACAAACAAGCAAGATTTCTGGCTCTCACAGAGCTTCGTCTTCTGTATGACGCTCCTCTGTCCTCCACTCGTTACCTGTATTAATGGCACCTGTTTGAACTCGTTATCAGTATAAAAGACACCTGTCCACAACCTCAAACAGTCACACTCCAAACCCCCCTAAGCCAAGACTAAAGAACTGTCAAAGGAAACAAGAAACAAAATTGAGGTGGCTCTGCTGACTGCTGAAGGAGGAGCAGCTGCTCTCTGTCTCTCTCCAGATCCGTTCACTTTATTTTCTTTTCTGTTTGCTTTTCTTAACCTTTTCTTAGTTACTTTAGCTACCCAGCCCCTGGAGTTACTGTATTGGACCAGATCTCTTCTTGGATTACTTTTTTATGGACTTATCAACATGGCTTTTTTTGCTCAGCTGAGGATTTTGAAAAACTGCTCCACAGAATTGAGGGCATTGAAACAAAGCTACGTTGTCTGGAAATTAATTTTGATCTCCACGCTGATTATGGAAACGACACAACTTTACTGTTGAATACACAAAGGAAACAGCCTATCACCCCGGTGTTACATCGGTCTAACCGTGTCACAGAGAAAACACAGGACAACAGAGTGGACGGATGAGCTGCTGCTGAGATCTCGCGAGAGCGGTCCGTAAGTAATATGGCGGTAAACTGGTAAAACAAACAAACTCGGATAAAAACAAACCATAACATTTGAGCCAAATATAGCAAACGTTTAATAATAATAACCATTATTTTGTATTTCTCCATAAACAAACTGGACGAGGAAACCTTGCACAGCCTGGAAAGCTACTTGGACGAGTGCTTTGACAACATTGTTATGGGCAAGCCACAGAAATCCACCTCTGCTATGCCGACAAGCACACCATCACAGAAACTCACCCGTTCTGAGGCCAGCACCTCCACCATCTCTCCAGAGAAAAGCTACAGCAATGTCCTGGACTCAATAGATAAGAAGCTAACCAGCCTAGACACCCGTCTGGCCCTGGCTGAGGTTCTACACAAAGAGTTTCAAGCTCTAAGGGAATCCCTGGAGTTCAGCCAACAACAGGTAGCATCGCTCGCTGCAGAAAACCAAACGCTTAGGGAGAGTGTAAAGAAACTTACCGAGGGGATGACGCAGCTGTCCGGAGAAAGTAAGAGGATGAAAGAAACTATCTTGGATATACAGGCCAGGGGAATGCGTGACAATCTTGTTTTTTCCGGGATCCCAGAACAGGCTGAGGACGACGCTGAATCCACCGTCCGAGATTTTCTCCAACATCGTTTATAGCTCCCAAGCGACACGGTAAAAAACATCACTTTCCACCGGCTCAGAGGTAAGAAGTCCAACAACAGCCGGCCGAGACCTATTGTTGCTAAATTCGAGCATTACAAGCAAAAAGAGCAGGTCAGAGGCCAGGGCAGAGAGCTGCGAGGAACGAATTACAGCGTTAATGATCAATATCCGAAGGAAATCCTGGATAGAATGCACGTTTTGTTCCCAATCAGAAAGAAATATATCAGTGAAGGCACCAGAGCTACAGTAGCGGTAGATAAACTGTATGTTAATTGGCAGCTGTTCAGGGACCCCCAGCTTACTCCTTGGCTTTATTAGTCATGTAACACTGGTCAGATAAGAGCTGTTTTATCAGTCAACTATAATGTAATGTTAGCACAGCTCTGTAAAGTTGTTTACATTACTCAATGTGGACGGGGCCAGGGCAAATCACTGGGATACTGGCTCTTTTTTCTTTTCTCATCTTCACATGTCTATCACCAAATGTCTTTGTCACTCCTTTTTCCTTCTTTTATCACTCACACACACACACAGAAGTTTTTCATAATATAACTATTTCTTTCTCTCTCACCCTTCACACCTTCACAACTTTCTTCTATTTCTCTCTTTCTTATATCTCGGCTTTTGGATTTTCAATCAGACAACCCCAAGCACAAACTAATAATACACCTGTGTTTATCTGTTTCTATGGTGATATGGACTTTAACACTTTTATCTCAAAACATGACTACTCTAAGGTTTGTCACGTGGAATGTTCATGGAGCTGGCACCAGAGAGAAAAGAGTTAAGATTTTTAACCAGCTTAAAAGATTGAAGGCAGATGTTGTCTTTTTACAAGAACCCATAAATCTACCTCAGCTGCAGATGATCTTAAATCCCCTGAGTTTCCTAATGTGTTTTCTGCATGCTATAACTCTAGACAAAGGGGAGTAGCAATATTAATAAATAAAAATGTAAATTTTATAGTAATAGATACAGTTACAGATCCAGAGGGTAGATTTATTATAGTAAAACTATCTATACATAACCAAAAGTTATGTATTGTCAGTATATATGGTCCAAAAGTTGATGACCCCTCATTCTTTCATTCCTTCTTCTCGGTGCTCCTTGAACACATGGATTGCTCACTTCTTCTTGGGGGCGACCTCAACTTTGGTTTAAATGAAGAAAGGGACTCAGCGCAGCTGGAAATCTATAGATATAATCAAACAGTACATGAGTGATTATGGACTTTGCGATGCATGGCGATCTCTTCACCCCAATGACAAAAAATATACTTTCTTTTCAAATGTCCACCATTCATATTCTCGACTGGATTGTTTGTTAATCAGCAGCTCACTGTTGACTGACATTTCAGACACTGAGATACACCCTATAGCTGTTAGCGATTATGCTCCTGTTTCTCTAACTTTAGTAAATAAAACAGAAACACCTCAAAGCAAAAATTGGAGATTTAATATATCCTTACTTAAGGATAAAGAATTTATAAAATATTTTAAAAAAGGGTGGGCCTCATATTTGGAATATAACAACCTCCCTGGTACGTCGCCATCCATTCTTTGGGAGGCAGTGCTGTGATTAGAAGAAAAATAATCTCATTCTCCTCAAATAAAAAGAAAATGGAAAAAAAACGTGTTCAGGAATTAGAAGAAACTATTAATTCATTAGAAGCTTCTCTAGATGAGGAGAGACTAGGGAAAATCCGTAAAGCAAAGCTAGAATTAAATCAAATTATTAATAAACAGACCCAGTTCTTAATTCAAAGACTTGGGATAGAAAACTTTGAACAGGGTAATAAATCAGCTAGATTTTTGGCTAGCCAGCTTAAAATTAATGAAGAAAAAACAACTATATCTGCTATTAAAGATCAGACCGGGAATACAATATATGATCCTGGAAGAATAAACAACACATTTAAAGAATTTTACAAGGCTTTATACTCACCAGAGATAAATCATCTTGAAATTGAAAATTTTTTGGATAACATAACACTACCTAAATTATCTGAAAGTCAAGCGATGGCCCTGGATTCACCACTAACAGCGGCTGAATAACAGCAGCCTCCAAGGCATGCCCAATAAAAAGGCTCCAGGCCCAGATGGATTTCCAGCAGAGTTCTATAAAGAATTCTGGAATATTCTGGCACCAACATTCCACAGAATGCTGCAGGAAACCAAGGAAAATGGCCGACTCCCACCAAATATGAATTCTGCCTACATTAGTCTTCAACTAAAGTCAGGTAAAGACCCTTTGTTTCCCACCAGCTATCGTCCCATATCCCTTATTAATGTTGATCTTAAAATAATCTGCAAAGCCCTCGCAAAAAGGATAGAGAAAGTAACCCCTCTTATAATACATCCTGATCAAACTGGTTTTATTAAAGGGAGACATTCATCCACAAATTCACGTAGATTAATAGATTTAATAGATTTTTCTTACTGTAAAAACATTAAAATTAATATATTATCTTTAGATGCAGAAAAAACATTTGATAGAGTTAACTGGAAATTCTTATTTGTAACCTTACATAAATTTGGCTTTGGAAATTCTTTTATAAACTGGTTGAAAATATTATACTGTTCACCAACAGCATGTATCAGGACTAATAACCAAACATCATCCAGGTTTTATCTTCAGAGAGGTACCAGGCAGGGATGTCCTCTCTCTCCCTCCCTGTTCGCTATTTTTATTGAACCACTAGCTGCAGCACTCAGGCAAACTCACAATATTAAAGGCATAAAATGCAATAACATAGAACATAAAATCAGTCTTTATGCATATGATGTATTACTTTTTCTCCAGCATTCACAAACCTCTTTCTCTCAGGTAATCGGGTTGATAAACTCTTACTCAAATGTTTCAGATTATTCTATAAATTGGTTAAAATCTACAGTTCTTCCAATCAATTGTTCTGTCCAGAATCCAACTAATACACAACTCCAGACAGGGAATATTACCTATTTAGGTATCAATGTCTCACCAAGACTGGCAGATTTAATAAAGCTAAACTACATCCCACTTTTAAAAAAGTGGAAGATGATCTTGCTAGATGGAAATCCCTACCCATATCACTTATGGGAAGGGTTGCTTCAATAAAAATGATGGTTTTGCCCAGAATCAACTACTTATTCTCAATGATCCCAAGTAAACCATCACTAGACTGGTTTAGATCTCTGGACTCCTCTGTCTCTAAATTTCTTTGGAAAGATAAACCCCCATGTATCAGCTTAAAAACAGTGCAGAAGACCAAAGAAAAAGGAGGTCTAGATCTACCAAACTTCCATCATTATTTCTTAGCCAACAGGCTCCAATACATCTGAAGGTGGTTAAAACATAGCTACCTAGACAAGTCCTGGATAGACGTAGAACAGACACTATGTAATAGGATAAAACTTTCAGACCTACCATTTATTAGCTCAAATATAAAACAATAGGAATGCTTTAAAAGCATAAATAGCAGCTCCTCTCTGACAGCATGGTGGGAGTTTCAAAAAACGACAGAGTCCACAATAATCCCATGCAGACGTACACCCATCTGGAATAACCCCGACATCTTGCAAAAAAAATGTATGATAAGTTTTCCAGTCTGGAGGTGCAATGGAATTGAATACCTGGAACATATATTTGAAGGAACAGACTTTATCCCATTTAATACATTAATTAGACAATATGGAATTGATAAAAACAAATTCTTAGAATATCAACAAATTAAATCTATTATTAAAGGTAAATTTAGGCTCAATACAGCTGAATTACAAATTCCAGCAAGAGTTTTAGATTTTCTTAATCTCAACCCCCCCAAATTGCTGTCTAAAATATACAAAACTTTATCTACATTAGATAAATCAATAGCCATCCCTATTTCAAAATGGGAGGTGGATTTATCAGCCAGCTTTGACCAAAACGTCTGGTCTCAGATATGTTTAAGAACCTTTAAAACAACAAATAATCCTCATTTGCAATTAATACAATACAAAATCCTTCATAGAGTACACTATACAGGTCAACGAATGTTTAGGATGGGTTTTACCTCGTCTAATACCTGATTACAATGCACAAGCAATATACCAGATACTTATGTTCATGCGCTTTGGTTCTGTCCACCTGTTAAGAAATTTTGGTGCCAGATATGTGAGGACTTATCAAAGTGTCTGAAATGTAACATCCCACCATCTCCCTCAGTTTGCCTGTTAGGAAATTTAAATGATGTCACCATGGACACAAAGTCAGTTCTAATGGTTCACATTGCCTTATGCATCGCTAAGAAAACTATCCTCCTGAACTGGAAAAATAAAAAAGCTCTTAATATTAATCAGTATAGAAATCTCTTGTTGGACCATATTGGTCTTGAGACGGCCTCTGGCTCCATATCTGATCAATCTCTCTGGGCTCCTTTGATCGGCTCCATCACCTAGTAGGGGTGGGGGGCACTTGGTTTTGTCGTTTGGGATACTGTTGCTGATGTGGGGGCTTTGGGGTTGGAAACGTCTGGGGGGGACCCCTGGGGGTGGGATCACTGGGCGGATGGGGCGCTGGACGTCGTGGTCGGCCTGGGGTTGGGCTTTGGGTGGTAACTCCTGATGGCTGCATGCGGTGCCTTAGGGGGGTTGCACTGGCGGACATGGGTTACTGGCCTGGTGGCCGTGCTGCGCCTGGGTAGGGTCTGGGGTGGGCCTGGGGATTCGGGGCTCTGGGGCGCCGCGCCCCCTAGCTGTGGTCCTGGCTGGGGGTCGGCCGGCGTGGGGTCTCAGTTGCCTGTGGGGGTCGGGGGCGGCCGGCATGTGCAGCCGCCTCTCTCTTTTTCTCTGGGCCGATTGTCATCGCCGGTCCCTGTATGGCGTCTCGCCTTGTTTGCTGGTTGGGGTGCCTGGCTGGTGGTCGCGGCAGCTGGGAGGCATTTCTGGGCCGGATCAGTCCTTTTTCGCACTGGACTTGGCTCCTGGGTCTTGGTCTTTGTGCGGGGCGCTGGGGTCGGGCATTTGGCCGGGTTCGGTCGGACTTGCGGGTGGACTGGCCAGGTGGTGGGCGTGCAGGGCAGGTGGGTGGGGCGCTGAGTTTGGTCTCCTGCCGGGCCGTTGAGCAGCAGTGGTCACTCCACAAGGAATGGGCCTGGTGGGTCGGCCGCCCGGATCATCAGTTTGCTCCTGGTCTGGGCAGGTACATCGCCGTGGTTCGGGCTGCGGGGGCCTCCGGTGTGCGGGTGGCGCTGGGGGCCTCCTTTGCTGGCGGGGAGGCTGTTGCTGTGTAGGTGCTCTCCCCCTATGAGGGCACTTGGACGGGGGGGAGGTGTGTGCGGGAGGGGGGGCGAACTCAACCTGGGTGTCTAGAGCTGACAGCTGATGGACGTTGTGGTGACGGGTTAAGCCATATTGCGTCATTTCCTGTTGTCACTGCTGTGCTCCGTGGAGCTGTTTTGGTGTTCAAACGCTCTTGAATTGATCTTATTTTCTCTGTGCTGAGGCTTTTCTAAGTTATTTTAACACACAATCACACTAAAACACACATTTTGTGGTGGTGTACTTTACATTTTGGGAACTCCTCGTGTTTCACACAGTTTTTCTTTTTTTTTTCTTTGGGTGGAAGGTCTCGCTAGCTCAATTAGCTTAGCTTCATTGCGGCTATGGCTACTCTTCTCTCTCCTGTCTCTAACTCTTCTCTTCTCTCTTGCTCTCTCTGTCAGATGTTTAGTTACTTCCCTGCCTCCTTTAGTGATAATGGTAACTGTAATAAATGTAATATTTTTGTAGCTTTGGAGGCGAGGGTATCAGAATTAGAAGCACGGCTCCGCGCTGTTGAAAAACCAGCAGATAGCCGAAGCCCATTAGCCAACGCGGGCCAGAACGGGCGACATCAAATCCTACCTGAAACTGCTGGCTAAAGATAAGCGTAAATACAGTAAGATTGTTATTCACGCTGGCGGTAATGACACCCGGTTACGCCAATCGGAGGTCACTAAAATTAGTGTTGCTTCGGTGTGTAAGTTTGCCAAAACAATGTCAGACTCTGTAATCTTTTCTGGTCCCCTGCCTGATCGGACCAGTGACGACATGTTTAGCCGCATGCTGTCATTCCATCAATGGTTGTCTAGGTGGTGTCCTGCAAACGATGTGGGCTACATTGATAACTGGAGAACTTTTTGGGGAAAACCTGGTCTGATCCGGAGAGACGGCATCCATCCCACTTTGGATGGAGCAGCTCTTCTTTCTAGGAATATGGCCGAATTTATTAATCCTCCAAAACACTGACAACCCAGGGTCCAGAACAGGAAGCAGAGTCGTAGTTTAACCCACCTCTCTGCTGCTTCTGTACTGTTACCTACCCATTACCCTATAGAAACAGTGTCTTGCCCACGGCCAAAATTAAATGGATTAAAAGTTAAGCCAACAAAAGCAAATTATGGAAATCTCATAAAAATAAATACAACTTTGACTGAAAATAAATCTATTAAATGTGGTTTATTAAACATAAGATCTCTCTCCTCAAAGACTTTGTTAGTAAATGACTTGATTTGTGATAATCACATTGATTTCCTTTGTCTCACAGAAACCTGGTTGCAGCAGGAGGATTATGTCAGTATAAATGAGTCAACTCCTTCCAGTCATTTAAATTTTCACATTCCTAGAAATACTGGGCGAGGAGGAGGAGTTGCAACCATTTTCCGTTCTGATTTACTAATTAGTCCCAGACCAATTGATAGCTACAGTTCTTTTGAACATCTAACCCTTAATTTTCCTCATCCAAGTTGCAAAACATTAAGACCATTTTTGTTTGTGGTTTTGTATCGTCCACCAGGCCCTTACTCTCAATTCTTGGATCAGATCTCACATTTTTTATCTGATTTAGTATTAAATACTGATAGGGTTATTATAGTGGGGGACTTCAATATTCATGTGGATACTGAAAGTGATAGCCTAAATGCAGCCTTTAATGCTATTTTAGACTCAATTGGCTTTACTCAAAAAGTACAGGGATCGACCCACTCAGGTAAACACACTTTGGACCTTGTACTGACATACGGTATTGAGTGTGAGGAAATAACAGTCCACCCACATAACCCGGTCCTGTCTGACCACTTCTTGATAACTTTTGAATTTATTTTAACTGACCATCTTAAATCTGAAAGAAAATTTCATTATAGTAAAACTTTATCAGACAATGCTGTAACAATTTTAAAAGAATCTGTTCCATTCTTACTTTCCTCAGTGTCTCAGAGTAACACAGTGGATGGCAGCAATTCTATCTCTAACCCTTCAGAAATTGATGGTCTGGTTCACAGCGTTACGTCCTCATTGCGTTTGGCATTAGATAGTGTAGCCCCCTTAAAAAAGAAAGTGGCTAGCCATAGGAGGCTGACTCCTTGGTTTAACGCAGAGTTGCGTACTTTAAAGCAGAATACTAGGAAGTTGGAGAGAAAATGGCGCTCTACACATCTAGAGGATTCCTATTTAACCTGGAATAACAGTCTACTGCTGTATAAAAAGACCCTTCGACAAGCTAGAACAGCATATTTTTCACCTGGACCTGGTGCATGCCTGGCCGGGCCTGGGGGGGCCGGTGTGTTGATCAGCCGATGCGCTGGGCTGATATCTTCCTTTGGTTGGTTGGGGCACCTCTGTTAGGGGTGCCAGGTTTGGGATTGTTGGGTGGTGCCTGCTCGGTGGGATGCGGATCCGGCGTCTCTGCTCGTTCGATCACCTGTTTTGTGCGCACCGTGCATGGTCGGTTCATTGGCGGGATTGACTGGCCCTGGCCCTCGTTGGATGCCTGGTCTCGGCGCTCTGCGTTGCGCGGGATCAGGACCCGGGAGCTGGTACAACTTGGTGTCCAGATGCTGGATGAGCCCGGCCTGGGAATGCTGTCCGTCCCCTGCGGCTATTGGTGGGGCGCCCCGACGTAGGGCATGGGTGGGGCACTGGGATGTTAGCGGTGGGGATTGGCCTAGGGTGGTGGCGGCCGGCCGCGGCCCCTGCTGTGCCGGGGGCCCCTCATCGGTCGGTCCCTTGTCGGGTCCCTGCTGGGGGGTGGGGCGCCCCTGGGCCCCAGCTCTCCTGGTCCATTGACCGGCCCGCCGCGGCGCGGCCCGTGTGCTCGTCACTGCTGCCCCCCGGGCCCCTGCATAGTAGCCGCTGGACGTTCCCCTGGGGTTCTCCTTTGCTCCACTCTTGGGGGATGTGGTCGGCCCCGCCTGGGTCCGCCTGGGGGTCCTTTGGACGTCTTTGCTCCGATCTCCATAATGTCTGCATCGATTCCTGGGAGACGGATTGATGCCTGCTCACACCAACTATCGAACACTCTTATGGAGAAACCTTATATGCACCAGCATGTAACACACACACATAGATGTGGGGTGTCTGGTGTTTAAGGATATATTCTTGGGCTGAGGTTATCATTACTAGAGCTTGATTAATCGGTACCATGAGTTTTGACATTGTTGTAGTATTTTTATATCTATTTTTGTGTGATGTGGTTGTGTAATTCTTAGTTCACAATGTTTGGTTTGTTTTGTCGATGTTCCTTTTTCGTGTTTTGTTTTGTTTTTCCCCCTCTCTCTGCCGTCCTGTGGGTATGGAGGCAGACTTCAATGTCTTCCTGAGTTTTCTTTGTTCCCCTTCCTCTCTTGTATTTTCAACTCACCCTCTCTCTTGACTTTTTGTTTCCTACCTCTCTTCTTCATCTTCCTTCTTTCTTCTCCTTAATTTTCCGTCTCCGTGTCCATAACATCAGGAAATAAAACCCCCAACAATTCATAATAAAGATTTTTCACACATGTATCAAGTGGAGGACTATAGCAAAAGCTGTACTGCTCCGCTTGTGAAAGTAAATCTGTTGGGCTTTTACTTGGTACTCAGACACCAATTCTGAGCTCCACACTGCCAAACAGAACACGTAAAAAAAAAAGAAAACACAGGACAACGCAACTACCTCAGCCAACAGACGTCTTACTGGCAGAACTCCGCACTCATCAACCCCAGCCTGTTCTCCGAGGAAGAAAAAGCAAAAGAAACTCCAGCACAGAGAAAGCTCTGAACCCAGACCTGCCGCTTCTGCTAAAAGTAAACAAAAGAGGTTTCCACCTGGAATCCTGTTGAAAAACAGATTTGCAGCCTTGAGTTCCCCGAAAGATGACGCAGCCCTCGGGACCAGTCAAAGCCACCAGGAGAAACCCAGCCGCATCAAACGGACACATAACAAAGTAAGAGCCCCCCCAGCAAAGATTGTTATCATACAAGACGGATCAATTAATGGAATTGAGGCTTTTTGTAGCAAGAACACCAAAGTTTATAGCTGCTACAAAAATACAGTGAAAGAAATATCAGAAAAAATCCAGAACATCTTGGACCAACATCCTACTTTGGAAAAACTCGTCATTCACGCTGGATCAGCAGATATCGCGATGAGACAATCAGAGATTCTGAAGAGAGACTTTTCTGATCTCCTACAGAGACTTGATGGACTTAACGTAAACATCCTCATCAGCGGACCAGTCCCTGAAGGGAATGATGAAAGATTTAGCAGACTCTGCATGCTCCATAAATGGTTGAAGAAACAATCAGCTGAGAAGTCGTTCACATTTATTAATAATTTCAAAGTATTTGGAAGTGCTAATCATCTGTTCAAAGCAGGCCGTTATCTTAACAAGGCCTGAGTAAGGCTGTTAGCAGCAAACATTTTTTCTTATCAAAATCAGAAAGCAAAACACTTGCTCCCAAAAGCTGACCTTGAGGCGCCCATGGATATCAGAGAACAAAAACACCAAGTCATGATGACACCACAGGACCGAACAGATAAACAACCATCAGAAATTAAGTCTTCATGTTCCTGTGACTCAGCCACATCAAATGAGTCTCCATTTAGAAACTTTACAGACAGACTGAACGAGCAAATCAAATTTGGGACACAATCAACACCTAAACTTAGACTACACCAAACGCCTGGGACTAGTGTCAATAAGTCTGGGAGCTTCCCCCCACTGATTATTACAAATATTTGATATTTGAGGGAAACGGGCATTAAATCTACCCCTACTGTCCCCCAGATCTCGCCCCGGAACCACCCCCCCCCACCCCCCCCGCTGAACTTAGCATGCCAGTGATTATCAGCAGCAGGAAACATAAACCGTTAACCACATGCTCTCATATTACACAAAATCTCAAATTGATAACCTGTCAGAAGGTTCAGCTGCCCATCGTCACAATACTTAAGTTAGCTTTATTAAACATTAGATCTCTATCCGGGAAGTCTTTTCTTATCAATGACTTCTCACTGAGCATAATTTACATGCCCTTTTATTATCAGAAACTTGGCTAGATGAAAATAACAAAACAACTTCAGTGATAGAATCTACTCCTCCAAATTACAATTTCTTAAGCGTGAGCAGGAAACACAGACGAAGTGTAGCCACCATTTTTCACAACTCAATGAACTTTAAAAAGGTAACCCTGGGCACGTTTGATTCTTTTGAATACCTAGCCACCCAGATAAATGAGCCTAACAAAGCTTTATTTCTAAGTTTATATTAACCACCAAAACTTAACTCTAACTTCTTTAATGATTTCAATGACCTTCTTTCTGTAATATGTATCGACTATGACCAACTAATCATTGTGGGGGACTTTAACATTCATACCGACAACCCCCAAGATAGACAAGCAAA
Source organism: Valencia hispanica (assembly GCA_963556495.2). NCBI lineage: Eukaryota > Metazoa > Chordata > Actinopteri > Cyprinodontiformes > Valenciidae > Valencia > Valencia hispanica. Next base: position 48,013,028 of record OY747705.1, on the reverse strand, counting down.
AACATTAGATGATACTCTCCACAACTCCGGCCTGATCCAGCATGTCAAACAACCAACCAACAATAAAGGACACACTCTGGACTTAATTATCAGCAAAGGTTTAAATATTTCCAACATCTCGGTAATTAATATTGCATTATCTGACCATTTATGTATTTTCTTTGAAAGTACCATCTCTGCTAAATTATCCAGCCACAGTAAGACCACTATAAAAAAGCGTTTTCTAGGGGACAGTTCAGTAGAAACCTTTAAACGTATTTACCCTTCCACCACATCCCCCTCATCTCCCAACTCAGTAAATAAGCTGGTAGATAATTTCCTTGCGAAAATCTCAGACATCATGGATTCCATTGCTCCAACTAAAGTGAAAGTAGTCTCAGCTAGAAAGAAGTCTCCGTGGACAAGTAACCCACTGGTACGTAGTGGTATGGCGCAGTATTGGGGCCAAAATTAAGACTACTTCCCTGCCGCAGGAGGCTATATCCATTCCGCAGCCAGCAACTGATCTGACTATTGATAGGCCGGCATCGGCAACTGAGAGACCGGCGCCGGCAACTCAGAGACCGGCGCTGGCAACTGAGAGGGAGACAGCTCACTAGTGATCGCATTAGATAGGCTGGCAATAGCATCGGATAGGCTCGCCACTAGCATGCCTAGGCTAGCCACCCAATGGATTGACTACTCCCTCTGCTTGCCATTAGCATGGATAGGCTGGCAATAGCATCGGATAGGCTCGCCACTAGCATGCCTAGGCTAGCCACCCAATGGATTGACTACCCCCTCCGTTTGCCATTAGCATGGATAGGCCAGCCACCTCCTTTATTAGACGTGTTCTTCTTCTTCCTCCGACTATATCGCGGTTGGCAAACAACTTGAGGTGCATTACCGCCACCTACTGAAATGCCGTGTGGACTGGAATAGTTTTGATTATTTTAATGAAGTTTTAATGATTTAAATCTAAATTGCGTGTTACCCTTTTAAAAAAAATCACAATATCGTGTTGTAAGTTATTTCCCCTTGTAATTCTGTAAGATTTATTATTCCTTAACTGAACACTAATTATGTTGCTGAATCTTTCTTTGACAATGCAAAGGCTAACAGCACTGCAATTAAACATGAACTTTAAAATGCATCATGACTAAAACTTATAAACAAGGGACAAACACTGACATCACTATGGAAGTTTGCGAGTGGGGCCATATGATGATTTCAAAAGTCACATGATATTTGGGATTTGTGCAAGTGCAGGGTTTGGACATCCATAGTGATGTCAGTGTTCGTCCCTTGCTTATGTTTGTCATAATGCGTTTTAAAGTTCATGCTTAATTGCAGTGCTGTTAGCCTTTGCATTTTCAAAGAAAGATTCACCCTTAGAGATTTTTAGATTAAAAGGATTTTCGTTCATGTGATATAGCATATGATCCTGTAAAATAAAGGCTGTAAATTAACAATGTACCGTGTCAACAGAATGTTAACGGACAACATAGACCCCTTACCTGCCATCTCATGCTGTTGTAGATGGACCTTTCTGTTTTGTTTTTTTTCCAGGGCAGCAAATAAAACTGTATGGTGAGTGTGAGGACTGGTCCTGCTTCTTGATCTCATAACATGATCCTGAAAAAGACAGGCTGTAAAACTAACCAGCAGTAAATGTGGACAGATCCAGCTGTGTTTCCCCCCGCAGTCTACAAAATGGGATGCCAATTCTCAAATCAAATGGAAAGAGATTCTCCATCCCCCCTGTAAATTATTACTCCTTGGATGAAGCATCTCCTGCCTATTTTTTTTTCAGAGTTTAAAAATTCTAAGAATTGAATCGATTCACAAGTCCAAAAATCGGATACATTGTTTAACATCGTTTGTCCTTTTTATTTTTAAAGCTAAAATAGGAAGAACAAGTCCAGCCATTTTTAAAGGTTAGGTGCAGTTTTCCCCAGCAAACTGTTACTCACCCAGTGTTGCGTCATACCATTACAACCATATATTTAAGGTAACAGTAAAAAAAAAGAAAAAAAAAGGTTTTAATAGCGCTGACCCATATCAATATCGAACTGGAACAGATGGGATCGGATTGGGATAATCGATTCTTGAACTTTGAATCGATAATCAGCTGTAGTTATGTACTATATGGATGGTAAAAGAACTTGTTCTTTGTAATAGAACTTTGAACTGTAATTTGTAAATGCTTCAGTAATTGGTGAATAGGAATAAACCTGCTAACCAGATTGCGGAGCCCGTTCCAACCAGCATTCTAACAAAGGGTCTATTTAAAATTGGAGAACATGAGATAATGGAATAAATCTCTTCATGTTACATTATCTTGGGATGTCATTACGGTGTTAATTGTGGTTACTAACTTTTGAGACAGGTGTTTGGATAAATTAATTCAATTTGGCATGATGTAATGAAGTCTTCACCTTGTCACAGTGCCCAAGGTAGTCTTTACATTGTGATTACTAACTGTTAGGTCTGGGGAGTTTGGAAAAAATAATAGATTTTCTTTTATAAATGAAAAATCCTTTCTCCACTCTTTCAAGTTACGTTAAACACCAGCAAAGTCCAACTGCTGATGGTGTTGATGCTTCCACAGAAGTGTAAGTAATGTTAAACAATAATTGGACAATGACATATTCCATCCAGAGGACTCTTAATTTCGCACCCAGTGACTGGTACCTTTTTTTTGGGGGGGGGGCAAGAGGAGACATTTCCACTGATGTAGCCAGGAGAGGAAGGAACTCAAGTCTGAGCAACATAATTAGTGTTCAGTTAAGGATTAATAAATCTTACAGAATTATAGGGGAAAATAACTTACAACACGATATTGTGATTTTTTTTTTAAAGGGTAACACGCAATTTAGATTAAAATCATTAAAACTTAATTAAAATTATCAAAACTATTCCAGTCCACACGGCAGTCCAGTAGGTGGCGGTAATGCACCTCAAGTTGTTTGCCAACCGCAAAAAAGTCGGAGGAAGAAGAAGAACACGTCTAATAAAGCAGGTGGCTAGCCTATCCATGCTAATGGCAAGAGGAGGGGGTAGTCAATCCATTGGGTGGCTAGCCTAGGCATGCTAGTGGCGAGCCTATCCGATGCTATTGCCAGCCTATCCATGCTAATGGCAAGCGGAGGGAGTAGTCAATCCATTGGGTGGCAAGCCTAGGCATGCTAGTGGCGAGCCTATCCGATGCTATTGCCAGCCTATCTAATGCGATCACTAGTGAGCTGTCTCCCTCTCAGTTGCCAGCGCCGGTCTCTGAGTTTCCTGCGCCGATCTCTCAGTTGCCGATGCCGGCCTATCAATAGTCAGATCAGTTGCTGGCTGCGGAATGGATATAGCCTCCTGCGGCAGGGAAGTAGTCTTAATTTTGGCCCCAATACTGCGCCATACGTAGTGAATTCACATTCCATGAAGTTAAAGCTCTGTTACATCATTAGAGATACACATCTTAAAGCATGGTTCATTTGGTATACACAGAAGACGTGCTATTTACAGTCTGAGAGTGCATTAATGGCTCCCGCATTAGAGTCATAATTGGCAAGTAGGGTACAAATGTCCTTTTAAGGTGCTGTAAATGTGCACAAAGAAGTAAGTGTACACATGTTTCAATGTAAGAAAAATCTGCTTCAGCAAAAAGTAATCAGTAAATATCATTGTATGTCATTACTTTATATATATATATATATATATATATATATATAATTTTAAACTGTAAGGAAATGAACACTTTCTTTCTTTTTACACTTTTTTTCTCTCCTCCCAGATCTTTATCCTCTACGTCAGTGTTTCTCAACCCTGGTCCTCAGGGCCCACTGTCCTTCATGTTTTAGCTGCATATCTGCTCCAGCACACCTGATTCGAATGACAGCATTAGCTCTTGTATGTCATCAAGTGCTGCAGAAACCAGTTAATCACCTAGTTATTCAGGTCAGGTGTGTGGAAGAAGGGAAACACTTAAAACAAGCAGGACAGTGGGCCTTGAGGACCAGGGTTAAGAAACCCTCTTTCTTTCTCCACTGCCACGCCCCTCTCCCTGCTCCACTCAGACTCTCTGTCTAATAATCCTTCCAACTATGCTGTGGAATGGAGGCCTAATGCGTTCCATCTGTGTGTGTCAGTGGAGGGACTCCAAGGGCAGGGAAGGCCTGCCACTCTTTATTCAATCCCCTCTCTCTGATTCAGCGCATTTCCAGCAGAAATCTTAGTCTGGTTCCACTCAGCTCTAAAATCTAGGATCTGGCTCCATGTTGGGGCCCAACCAAGCCCGGCCACAAGGTGCGAGGTTGGCCTGTATCCCTGGCTTTGTTCTCCATAAATCCTAAAGATTTTAAGTCGAAATAAACGGAAGGATTGGTTAATTACCTGAAGAGATGGATTTTTATTTGACTATCCTGAATAGAAAAAAAGCTTGACCCAGCTATGAGGTTTGATTGTCTTGAAGGCATGTTATACAACACAACACAAGTTTTGCCTTTAAAACCGAGCAACATCCATCCATACAGCAACCCCCATCCTTAGTCACCCCGTATTTAGCGCGTTTCCACTACCTTTGTCTGGGCCTAGCCGACCCCTTTTTTGGACTACCTCTGTCTCAGTCTGAAGCAGGCCTAGGTGACCCAACATGTTCACCTATGGACTGATTAGTCCAGTAAAGTGATTTCATTCACTCCTACCTAAGTAGTGGTAGCTGCTGATTGAACTGGCTCTCAGAATCTCTGGTCTCAGAATGGCGACGCATTGCTTCCAAAGGAGTTCAAACCAGTGCTGGGGGAAACTAAAAAAACTAAAATGCGAATATCTGGCCACGAAGGATCACAATGGCCGGAGTGGGCAGACTGCAAGAACTGGAAGTGCTTTGAAGAAATAGACAGCATTTATGGTGAAAGGCAGGCGAGCAACGGGAAACGGAGTGGGCTAGATACTACATCCAGCATCGGCATCTGTAATGTCGAAAAACGGTGAGTGACGACTGATTTTTACTGGAACTTTGCTACGCTGAGCCTGGCCATCTCCTCGCACACTGCCTCGCTCCTGAGATGGCAATGGAAACACAATTAGGCTGTGCTGGGCCGGGCTAACCCGACACGGACCGGGCGGAGACGACCTTAGTCGAAAAGGGGCATAAAAGACTGCAAAAAGCCACACATCATGCCCCAATCTGAAGCAATTCCAGAACAGGTGAGTAACAAAGTTACTGCCATTTCTCAGGCTTTCTGAGGCTTTTGTGAACCACACTGAGAGCCATTAACCACAAATGGAAAAAATGGAAAACACCACCAACAACAATCGTTGGCCAACCCAGGAGTAGCCAGCCTACCAAAACTACTTCAGGAGTGCACTAACTCTTGCAGGGGGTCAAAAAAACAAAACAGCCCAACATTTAAAGCACTCTAAGCCAATTTTTATTTGGTTAAAGTCTATGTTCAGGATTCAACAATAAGAAAGAAAAAAACTGGGCACAAATAGCATTTATGGGGGAGGAGGGTTGAAAGGCCATAACCACTGCTGAACAGAAAGAATGCTAAGATCACATCTGCATGAAACAATCTTGATGATCCGCAAGAGCTTTAGGAAAATATTCTGTTGACTGACCAGATTAAAGTGGAACTTTTTTGGAAGGTCTGCGACTCATTGCGTTTTGTAAACTAGCTCAGCATTTCAGAAAAACACCAAAATAGAGACTGTTGAGCATGGTGGTGATGGTGTAATTGTCCAGGGCAGCTTGGCTGCTTCAGGCCCTGGGCGACTTGTGAAAGTTCATGGAACCATGAATTCTACCCTCCGTCAGTAAATCCTGAAGGAGAAAGTCCGCCATCGGTGTGTGAGCTTAAACACAGGCTTACTTGTGCAGCAAGACAATGGTCCAAAGCCCACCAGCAAATCCACCCACCTCCAAATAGCTAAAAACAAAAACGGAAAAACAAATTAGGGGATTTGCACTGGCCTAGTCAAAGTCCAGACATACCTTCCATGGTCAAGGAACACTTGATAGTAGTTGTTTGCGCCAAAAGACCCACACACTTATAAGGTGCAGGAGGCAATTAGCTTTTTACAGACTGCCGGGTTGGTTTAGATCGCATTTGTTTCTCTTAGTAAAATTAATTAAAAACAGTTTTTTGTATTTACTCAGGTTAGATATTTATCTGAAACATTAGAATTTGATGTAAAATATCAAAACCAAAATCTTTGAAGAGGTAAATATATATTTTTCACAGCAATGCATTGTGTGAAACTAATGTGACTTTAAAATTTCTTTTAACAAAAGCAGATCATTTTGTTATTATGTCTTCACTGTATGACTACAGCTTCATTTTTAATTCAATGACTTGAATTTGGAACAGAGTCTGACAATGTGTTTTTAAACTAAACTGCTTACTGGATCCATATTGAAGTTTTAATCTCCAGAAGGAGTTTGTAACTTTAAAGACACGTCCAAGGAACATCCAAGGAATGACACCAGAAACAAAAATAAATGAATGTGCTGTGGTGTGAGCACTGCGTTGAGGACTCAGCTTATACCTACATACCTGAGTAATATATGCTAACTTCCCTCCCCTTTCTTCTTCCTCTCCTGTTTTCTATATCGTCTTTTAGTCCTCTAACATCCTTATTCCTTTCATCACCTCCTCCACTCCTCATTCCTTTAGAAATCTTTTCTGAAGGTCTGTGTCTGTACTCGCACACACAGATGGTAAACATCTCATGAACAGGAAGCACATTCGTGATCATATTTTCTGTATTTGCTGTATTCACAACCATTTCTTCAGGTTTTACACTGAAGCAGCAGCCCCCCATTATTCCTATATGGAGATGTCAAACACAGGCCTGCACAAAGCCTCAGCCTCACGTCTTGAATGGAGCCAGAAATAGCTCTGCGTTTGACTTGCAATCGGCTTAAGTCTTCAAAGAGAGAACATTTTTGATGCAGCTAAAGGAGTGAGGAGAGGATGCTGGGAGAGAAGGGGGCCAGGAGCAGAGCAGATCCAGCTGAAAAAAAAGGGGGCCAAAAGACTTCAAAGAGACATGTTTCTATGGTAACAGTATGGTGCTACTTTAAAACCCCACCCCACCCACACAACCTCTCTGCTTAAGCATGCATACATATGAAATACATTCATAAAAACTGATGGTGGTGGAGGCCTGGAGTCCACGATGGCTGCAGACTCTCCCTCTAATCACTTATTTTTCTTTCTCCATCCATCTGTTTTCTTTCATGGATGCTGCTGCCCTCCATATACTGCAGAGATCACACTGATGAGTTTAGTGATGGATTCTGCTGTAGCTAATTAAAACCCAATAGGGTTAGCAGTAACTGCCTCACTTTCCCAGTATGAAATGATCGGTTTAGTCTTATCGTTCAAAGCTGGCAACGAGTTCCTGTTTTTACTCTATTGATGTTTGGGGCTCGCTCCCTGTAATTATGACTTGCTATCATTCCATAGTCATCTAAGCCCCATTTGGTAATCAGAGACGTTTCCCACACTGTCATTTCTTTTTTTCTGGTGGCAAGGCTTTGCGTTCTTGCTGCTCTTTTATTAAGTTTCAGGGATTTTTAAATACAAGTTCCTTTGAAAAGTTCAGAGACCAGATTTCTTGTATGAACATGTCAAACTTTATTTCAGAATATACTGGGTCTGCTTTGATTGGTTTCTTGGGCTTGATAAAGCTGAGACTTTGTGGTCTGTTTGTCTTTACCAATTTTAGCTGGCCCTCCCATTCAATATCTGAACAAAAATGCCCAAAAATGCAATGTATCCCGTTCATGTCATGAAAAATGTACATCCATTTAAACTATGCACAGTGCTGTGCTATAAGTTTCCCTCATTACGGATTTGAGTATGGGTTCCTTTTTTACACTTTTTGTCTCAGCTAATGAATTCTAATATACAAAGATAAGCTGAGTAATAAAAATAAGCAGTTTTCAAATACTGATTACATTTATTAATGGGAAAAGGTTATCCAAATCAATCAGGCCCAATGTGAAAAAGTAATTTCTCCATGAATGTAATAACTCGTACCATCCTTGGGCGCAACAACTATCAAACATTTTAAATAACTGGCAATGATGCTGCCACCACCATGTTTTGTGGGGACAGTGGTGTGTTCAGAGTGATGTGCAGTGCCGTTGCATTTTGGTCTCATCTGACCTGAGCACTTTCTTCCACAGGGGACACAGCCAACTGGGTCTCCCACATGGCTTCTGGCAAACTGCAAACACGAGGTCTTGTGATTTTTTTCTTAACATTGGTTTTCTTCTTATCACTTTTCAAGATTTTGGGGGAGCATTGCTAATGGTTGCCTTGTCAACAAATTCTCCCACCTCAGATGTAGATCTCTGCAGCTTCTCCAGACTTACTATGAACCTCTGGGCTCCTTGTCTGATTAATGCACTCCTTGCCAGATCTGTCGCTTTATGGTTTGCAGTTATGGTACACTGTTTCCATTGTTAGGTTATACATTGAACTGCTCTGTGAGGTGTTCAAAGATTTGTATATTGAGTTATATCTGAACGATACTTTAAATTTCTCCACAACTTGATCCCTTACCTGCCTGCTGCGTTTCTGTCTTCATGATGATGTTGGTTCACAAAAGTGATCTAAAATACCTTGTAAACCTTTACAAACCAGCTCAATTTTACTTACTAATCTGGTGAATTTAAAATTTAATTAGCTGCACTGGATTTTACTTAGTTTACAAGATTATAGGAGACTAAATGCACTTGACACTTTATTTGAAAATTATGTTTCACTTTACTTCCACTTCACAATTATACAATACTGTGTTGGTCCATCACATAAAATCCCAATAAAATATATTAAAGATTTTGCTTGCTACATGTAACACATTAAAAACTTTGTCAGACATGAATGGTTTTGTTAGACCTTGAGATAAATGAATAAAAACATCTTCTTTTTTGAAGAGTAGAGTTTCAACATCAGGATCCAGATACCAGCAGCATCAAGTTGCCCCTCAGTTTAGGTAGAATGCCACAACAATTTCTTAGCAAGCACTTCTTTAAAAGATGAAATGAAATTGTTTCAGTTGTTCCAAAAAGTAATTGGTTTATACTTCATTAAGGTTTCCACATAACCATAAGGTCTCCATGTCTGTTTGTGACCCAGAACAACACAATCCTTTCTGCCTTGTTGCTCTATTCTCAGTTTCTGGCGAAGAGCAGCAGACGGTCATGCATTAAGCAGCAGATCTGGGTCTGGCTGGTTTGTTCCCGCAGCGTTTCCTGTCTGCAGATGGATTCCAGCACAGAGACTCTGAAGCTGCCAGTGAGGTCACATCAGCTGGGGACTGGGAGGTTGTTTATGTCTGGGATGATTTCTGAGCTCAATGTCAAGTATTCACTGAGGCGCCATAGTCATCAAGACAGAAAATCAGGTTAGTCAGCCATCCGATCTGCAAAAGTTCTTCACGGAGTCATATCAATGCTTTTTTTTAGACAATGTATATTTTGTACTGACTACTGTTGAAGCTGCATAATGTGTGTCAACCACAGTCATACAATAGTGCATGCAAACATGCAAACATACATGTCAACAGAACTGTTTTTGTAATTGGTCTTTCTTACTGCTACTGCTTGAATTCTGCTGGTAATTAGTGAACCACCCAGGACCATAACGGGTAAGAAACCAAGTCTGATCTAAAAACAGGAATAACTAGAAAAGCACTCAGACCTCCGCCAAGGCAGCTCAGAGACTATGACTCTCTTAAGGTAGCCAAATGCCTCGTCATCTAATTAGTGACGCGCATGAATGGATGAACGAGATTCCCACTGTCCCTAACTGAGATAATTCTAACTTTTATAGATTGCTTGACAGTGAAAAGATACTTTTAGCAGCTGGATTCTCACTGTTATCACTACAAGTTCAGTAGTTATTCACAAAAATCACTTTTTCAGTAATGGCGGTTTTCTGATCTCCCCCAAATCCTAATCTCTTGTTCCTGGTCCAATTGCCGACATTTTCTGAAAGATTCATCAAAATCCACCTACAACTTTTTGAGTTATGTTGCTAACAGACAGACAAACCCTGGCAAAAACATAACCTCCTTGGCGGAGGTAACAAAAGCACTGAGCAAAGGGCATTAGACAAATAATAATAATAACAATAATTTTATAAGTTTGCACTTTCTAAATTTTATTGGGATTTTATTTTAATATGGAGGGACAAACTAACGACTTAAAACCCATGAATAAAAGTATCAAAAATGGACTGGTTATGTCCCCATGTGGGACTCATATCGGTCAATTACAGATACCCCTGAACAAGACCAAATCAAAGGATTTTCATAGACAAGATTGTAACCCTGCACTAGAATGAAAAATATGTCATAAGCAAGAAGCTTGGTGAGAAAGTAACAATTGTTGGTGAGATAATTGAGAAATAAAAAAAATATATATATAATTACGTTTGTAATGGGACCATTTAATTAATGACTGCATTTCCTGTCTTAGTATGAGTAACAACAATGACAGTAGGTCAATTTAACGAAAACAAGCATAATGTACTGCAATGTCGGATGACAGGAGGACGGACATCAGCAAATTCTAAGTAGAAGAAGAAGAAAATGTAAGTATATAGCACCTTTCACAGATAAAATCACAAAGTGCTTTACAAAAAACAATTAAAGCATTTATAAGATTACAAACCGATAAATCAAAACATACTTACAGGGTCCAATCAACTAAAAGCTTATCTAAAAAGAAATGTCTTCAGCTGCTTTTTAAAGGAGACAACAGAATCAGCCTCACGGAGTGATGTTGGTAGGGCATTCCATAGTTTTTAGTTTTCCAAGATACGTCACCTCCGGTTTTAAAGTGGGTCTTAGGGATCATAAGGAGGTTCTGGCCCGAGGACCGAAGCGTACAATAAGACTGGTAGTGGCCAACCAGATCACAAACATATCCAGGGACCTGTCCATGCAAGGCTCTAAAAGTCATAACAATTTTTTTTTAATCAACTCTGTATTTTACTGGAAGCCAATCCAAGGAAGATGAAATTGGCGTAATGGGAGAGCGTCTGCAAGATCCTGTTAAAAGCCTTGCTGTAGCATTCGGAACCATTTGAAGACTCTTCATAACAGATTTTATAAAACAGGTAAAAGGGAATTACAAAAATCTAGACGAGACCAAATAAAAGCATGAATCACCAACTCATGATCAGAGTTGGATAAAATTGACAATTATCTGGAGTTGACAATCTTAATTAATTGTCAATTGACATTGACAATTAATTAGGCAATGTTTCTCAAGTGGTAAAAACTGTTTTTGACCAAAGGTTTAGAATGGCTGTCAGGAGACAAAGATTGATCAAACCAAACACCAAGAATTCGGACACTAGACTGAACGGAAGAGGCCAAAGAACCTAGGTCCGTTACAGTCTATGGTAACACAACTCAAAAGGTTATGGATAGATTGCAATTAAAATTTCAGGAAATGTCCGCAATGGGACCAGAAACGACTGAATAAATTTCGGGGTTGATCCGACACGAAGCACACAACCAGCAAATTAATCGCAAATGCGTGAATGTCCTCTCTTTGCTGGAAGAGCACAGCGACAGCACAAACCACAGCCATGCCTCTCATTAGCAGGCATTGTATTGAAAAGGTACCAAAAGTTGGAATTAGATAACAACTCAGGGATGTGGGGTGACACCTTAGGAAAAGAGTGCTAATGAAAATTAGAAGTAATAGGTTAATAGCATATAATGTTGTAGAATTGAGGGGTTGGGAGGTTCAGGTGATGCAAATGCTTTGTGTTCACTTTTCCTTTGCGATGATCAACATGAGGCATTAAATTCTTAAACGATGGAAGGTATCAGCTCTCATCCTTGATAGTATTGTATTCCATGACACCTTCAATCCACTTAAATATGGATCTACATGCGATGTTGTTCCTCATTGGGTGAGAATAATTACAGATCGTCCCATGCAAGAACTTGTTATTGATCTGACAGCAGTTGGGACCACAGTCTCCGACAACGCTGGTAACACACTACCCTGTAATGGATTGCAATTATGCAGCCCTTCACTATGCAAGGCACATGTACATGCTTATCTTGATTTTGCCAGTGTACATCTAAATGATTTAAAGAGGGGTAGATAGAAAGTGCTGTGGTCAAATACATTTTTTAAATGTCAGTCTTTTCAATCCAACTCATGTCGTTTGGAGCAAAAACAATTCTAAGAATGACCTGTTTGCACAGTCAAGCACAGAGGGGGAAACATTATGCTCTGTGTTCATTTTACAGGTGAGAGTATGAGGTAACTGCACTGGATTTAGCGGTCAAGGTACAGAGCCATGTACTGCAAAGGATGAAAAAGTTCTTTCCTCAGAACGCTGGATTGCGCATTGATAGGTATTCCAGGATAAACAGACACAAGTCATATTATCAAGGCAACAAGGACTGGCTAAGAAAGAAGCATTTTGAGCTCCCAGTGTGAACTTGTGAGTAACCAGACCTGAATATGGAAAATCTCTGGAGGCAGCTTAAGCTTTGAGTTGCCATTAAATCTAAAGGATTCTGAGAGTTTCTGTACTGAGGAGTGGATTAAAATCCTTCGTGAGATGTGTGAAACCTGGTGATCTACTACAAGAGACGTCCCAATGCTGCGCTCACACATTAGCATTTCCTCCCCTAAGTTCTAAGTCATACTTTGTCCGGGGATCAGTTATTTAACAAAATTTAACATAAATATATTTTTGAATTTGAATACATTGGAACCATCATAATACGAAGAATGGAATTTTTATTTCTAATTAGGCAAGCCTAGAGAATACCCATCAAGCCCACAGTATGAAGAGCCTTCAGTGTAGTTCATTGAGATATGAGCTAGATCAGCTCAAAATAGCATTAATTGTATAGTAGTAATATTTATGAAATGGGAAAACAGCGATGCATGTTTCTCAAAATATTTTACAAATAAAAATCCGAAGAGTATAGCATGCATCAGTATCCCCCCCCCCCTTTACTCTGATACCTCACAACAAAATTCCGTGAAGGCCTGAGAGATTTGTTAGAGAACTTTATCAAATAAACCAAGGAACACAGCTCATGCAATTGGGATAAAGTTGTAGAAACATTTTACTGAAGATTAGTTATAAACTGACATACCAGTTTTTGAATATCTCACATAGCACTTTCTATCCATCATTTCACTTAAGAAAGTCTGACAAAACTGTGAACCTACCAGGACATGACCATCCATCTAAACTGATCATCCTTGCAAGAAGATAGTTAATCAGATCAGCTGCCAAGAAGTAAATGGTCACTCTGGAGGAGCTACAGAGAGGAGCTCAGGTGGTAAAATCTTTTTGACAATACTAGTCATGCTATTAGTCACAAAGCTAATTATATATATATATATATATATATATATATATATATATATATATATATATATATATATATATATATATATATACACTACCGTTCAAAAGTTTGGGGTCACCCAAACAATTTTGTGTTTTCCATGAAAAGTCACACTTATTCACCACCATACGTTGTGAAATGAATAGAAAATAGAGTCAAGACATTGACAAGGTTAGAAATAATGATTTGTATTTCAAATAAGATTTTTTTTACATCAAACTTTGCTTTCGTCAAAGAATCCTCCATTTGCAGCAATTACAGCATTGCAGACCTTTGGCATTCTAGCTGTTAATTTGTTGAGGTAATCTGGAGAAATTGCACCCCACGCTTCTAGAAGCAGCTCCCACAATTTGGATTGGTTGGATGGGCACTTCTTGCGTACCATACGGTCAAGCTGCTCCCACAACAGCTCAATGGGGTTCAAATCTGGTGACTGCGCAGGCCACTCCATTACCGATAGAATACCAGCTGCCTGCTTCTTCTCTAAATAGTTCTTGCACAATTTGGAGGTGTGTTTTGGGTCATTGTCCTGTTGTAGGATGAAATTGGCTCCAATCAAGCGCTGTCCACTGGGTATGGCATGGCGTTGCAAAATGGAGTGATAGCCTTCCTTATTCAGAATCCCTTTTACCCTGTACAAATCTCCCACCTTACCAGCACCAAAGCAACCCCAGACCATCACATTACCTCCACCATGCTTAACAGATGGCGTCAGGCATTCTTCCAGCATCTTTTCAGTTGTTCTGCGTCTCACAAACGTTCTTCTTTGTGATCCAAACACCTCAAACTTGGATTCATCCGTCCACAACACTTTTTTCCAGTCTTCCTCTGTCCAATGTCTGTGTTCTTTTGCCCATCTTAATCTTTTTCTTTTATTGGCCAGTCTCAGATATGGCTTTTTCTTTGCCACTCTGCCCTGAAGCCCAGAATCCCGCAGCCGCCTCTTCACTGTAGATGTTGACACTGGTGTTTTGCGGGTACTATTTAATGAAGATGCCAGTTGGGGACCTGTGAGGCGTCTGTTTCTCAAACTAGAGACTCTAATGTACTTATCTTCTTGCTCAGTTGTGCAACGCGGCCTCCCACTTCTTTTTCTACTCTGGTTAGAGCCTGTTTGTGCTGTCCTCTGAAGGGAGTAGTACACACCGTTGTAGGAAATCTTCAATTTCTTAGCAATTTCTCGCATGGAATAGCCTTCATTTCTAAGAACAAGAATAGACTGTCGAGTTTCAGATGAAAGTTCTCTTTTTCTGGCCATTTTGAGCGTTTAATTGACCCCACAAATGTGATGCTCCAGAAACTCAATCTGCTCAAAGGAAGGTCAGTTTTGTAGCTTCTGTACCGAGCTAAACTGTTTTCAGATGTGTGAACATGATTGCACAAGGGTTTTCTAATCATCAATTAGCCTTCTGAGCCAATGAGCAAACACATTGTACCATTAGAACACTGGAGTGATAGTTGCTGGAAATGGGCCTCTATACACCTATGTATATATTGCACCAAAAACCAGACATTTGCAGCTAGAATAGTCATTTACCACATTAGCAATGTATAGAGTGTATTTCTTTAAAGTTAAGACTAGTTTAAAGTTATCTTCATTGAAAAGTACAGTGCTTTTCCTTCAAAAATAAGGACATTTCAATGTGACCCCAAACTTTTGAACGGTAGTGTATATATATATATATATATATATATATATATATATATATATATATATATATATATATATATATATATATATATATATATATATATATATATATATATAAATTATAAAGCCATAAACATTTCAATTCACACTTTGCCACAAGCCATGTAAGAAAGACAGTCAACATGTGGTAAAAGGTTTTGGACCACATGGAAAACTATTAGTCAAAAAACCTACACATCACATTACACCTGAAACATCATGCCCACTGTGAAAAGGGTGGTGGTAGCATCATGTTGTGGAGATGCTTTTCTTCAGCAGGGACAGGACAGCTGGTGGGAATTAATGAGATGGATGGATCCAAAAATAAACCCTCAGAGCAATCATGGAAGACGGCTGCAAAAGACAACAACCTAAATGTGCAGCAAGAGCTACAATGGAATAGTTCAGATCAAGGATATCTGTGTTAGAATGGCGCAGTCAATGTCAAAATCTAAGACAATTTACTTTGATCCATTGATCCATCCATCGTCTATACTTACTTATCCTTGAAGGGTCATGAGAAGGCTGGTGCCTATCCCCAGCGGTCATTGGGCAACATAGAATACTGCATACAATGCAACGGTGCTACCAACTGCGCCACCATGCAGCAGCAAATTTACTTTCACAGATTCCTTATATGCAATTGTACCGGGCTTGAGCTGCAGTACTTTCCAAAGAAAAATTAAGAGAAATGTCAGCATGTAATTTGTATAACTAGACTTGTGTCTAAATACAAATGCATGCAACACTTCTGACATATTTATTTATTTTTACAAATCCTGTGGGATTTTGCGCTGGCCTATCACATGAAACCCAAATTAAATACATTGTTGGTGGTGGTGGTAATGTGACAAAATGTGAATGTTAAAGAGCCATGAGTAACTAAATGATAGAAGCAAACATTACATTTGCAGCATAGTTTATCTGTCTGCAAGACATGCTTATTCTGAGCTCCACACCCCATCCAAAACTGATCTCACATAAATTGTGATCCAAGACAACCTGTAGCTGATTGTATCATGCTATTGCTTTGTGTTGTTGTATCACACAATCCTGTAGTTCTGGTAGTTTTATTTATATATATATTTATATATATATATATATATATATATGCGAGGGAAAATGTTGTCTTCAGAACAGCAGTGGTAAATAAGCTAAATTGTTTTGTGTCAGTGAGTTCATGGGTATTTAAAAAAACAACTCCAGACAAGCTAATTTAGGGTTTAAAATGGTTTGACCTACTAACAGGCTTCCCTGTGTCAGTAGCAGTCCCTGTGTTTAGTTGTAATTGCAGTAGTGAGCTGTCATCCTCAGATACATTTGGCTTTGGCTTGATTTTTACCAGTCATTGTCTATTTCCCACAGAACTCTAATAAAATCCTGTTTATATATAAAGGATTTAAGACCCTCTCCGAATATTGCTTTAACTTACCCTTGGTTAACCTGTTTTCTCAAAAATAGCTGCTGATAATAATACGGTTAGTTTTTTCTAATCAAAAACTAAATCCATCTGAGCCTTTGAAGCCTGATGTAAAACTCTGTGTGGCTTGCAATAATTTGGTCCTCGTTGCATCTTTTTCCAAATGTCATGAATCCTGAGGTGTTCACTTATCAGCCTTAAACTGTCTTCTTCTCCCCTTTATCTTCCTGAACCAGGTGGCTTTGTATCATAATTAGGAAAATGCAAATTGAGGCTAATCCTGTAAAGCCAATCCTTTTGTCTCTGTTAATGACAACCCATGGCTGCTTTCTTGTGTAGTCAAATTGTCTTAAAATAAACAAGTACTGTTCATGCCACAGAGAATTGCAAGTCAGACAGCTATTAATGGTGCTGCTCCTCTAACAATGACTAAAAAAAAGAAAAGTAATAACAATGTGCAGTGGCTAAACACCCTTACAACGACAAGATTTTGGGGCTTGGAGAGGGGACTTTGACTGTGAAAAATGATTTCAAAACTTTTTCAACATTCAATGTGGCAAATGTCTTGTATTAATTAACAGGAAAAAGAATGTTTAGCGAAAAAAAAGCCACAGTGACCTGTTTAAATGTGCGCACTCTTAAGATAAAAATTGATCGATTGTACCCTTTGAGCCTTCGATTTTCTTGAGTTCAAACTTGCCAACAGTCATTGTGGATCATATTAACCTAAATTAAAATAACAATTTGTGTTATTGTGTTATTTGCTAAGATATTTTTCTGACATTTGCTTCTTTATATCTTTCAGCTAAAGCCAACGTTTGCAGAGAGGTTACAAAAGTTCTGGATCATTTAATTTTGCAAAGGCTTTATCAAGAGAACTGGACAAATTCCACAACATTTTATATGTACAATCGCATGGAGAAGAGTCATTTTTATTTAAAAAGCAAGTCACCCCCAAGTCAATTTTTTTTTTTTTTTTTTTTTGCCTATGAACTGTATAAATGAGTTTCTAATAGTGCTGTCTACATGTGTGGTTGCTATTTTTGGCATTTTAGTGCATCTTATTTAAAATATAAATTTTCTAAATAAAATCATCAGCGTGGCACTGTCTTCAGGTTAAAAGTCTGCACTACATTTATATTTGAATCTGCTATCGCTATTGGCGAAGTGGTGATATCTGACATTGGCGGGTACATGTGATGTCAGCTGCACTGCCGCTGTGGGGTATAAAAGCAGCCGACTCTTGGCCAAGCCTCCGTATTGAGTTGGAGTTGAAATAGCAAACAAGTGTCTCCGCTGTTTAACAGGTTAAAATTTTTTTAGCATGGCATTTAATTATAATCTTTAGCATCTCTTTACAATCTCCATCTGTCTTGCACTCTGTGTAACTGCCGCAGCGCCACTGTCAAAATGTCAGTCACAGCCTAGTCCTTTCCTCCGTGCGTCCCTCGGTCTGCCAAGCAATACCTCCTTTTGGTGCATTTTTCAAATGGGAAACATGGGTGGAGTAAGGCTCTGGTAGCGGGGTAACTTGCTCTTCAAGTTTCTTCAAGGAAGATATAGGACAAAAGTGAGACCATAAAAACTTCAAACCTTTCCAAAACTAAGCCAACGGTAACGGTATGTTTAAATGCACATCCAAATTGAGCTTTTGGCAAAAATCAAGCTAATAGCTTAACCAGAATGGAAGCCTTTATCCCAATTTACGTCACTCATAAAATCGAGTTATTGAATAAGGTGCATTTGCCTGCGTGACGCTAGGTGGCAACATGCACCCTTTCACGTTGGCATTCTTCCGGTTGGCCTATAGCCTCACATAGATGTAAGTAAGTAAAATGTATTTATAGAGCGCATTTCACAAATGAGGATATCACAAAGCGCTGTACAACCAAGTAAAAGCTAGACAAAACATGTCAACATCTAGGATAATCTCTCCGACACATTATAAATACGACAAATTAATCAGGATAAAACAACCACAGCAATGTAGTTTTTATCAAATCCACAAACATCAAAATTAAGAAAAGAGATAAAAAGCATACTAATGAGGGAAGGCCTGATTGAACACAAGGGAGTCTGAGAGGTGGAGTTTCATGGGCAAACTGTTCCACAGTCTGGGAGCCCCCTGTCCCCTTTAGTACGCAGTCTAGTGTGGGGGATAGCTAGCAAGATCTAGAGATGTAGATTGAAGGTTACGTGAGATAGTGTGTGGGGATAAAAGCTGTAATAAATAGTCAGGGGCCTGGCCGCTCAGGGCTCTCTAAGTGAGCACAAGCACATTAAAACAGATTCTAAATTCTACAGGGAGCCAGTCCAAAGAGTGTAGTATTGGAGTGATGTGAGTCCGTCTGTTGGATTTTGTTAGATGTCTGGCTGCAATGTTTTGGATGGCCTGAAGGCGTGAGAGGGATGATTTGTCTTACTTGATTTACTTGACTCTTATTTGAGTGTCAGTCTTACTGGCATTCAGAACAAGAAAATTGCTTGCCAGCCAGTTGCTGATCTGTGTCAAACAGAGAACAAGGGGGGCCAGCTTGTCCAATTGGTGTGGCTTAAACGACATATACAGCTGAATGTCTTCAGCATAAAGGTGATATGAAACATCTGAAAAGGACTGAATAATGGTAGCCAAGGGCAGGATGTAAAAAAATAATAATATAGGGCCCAGGACTTAACCTTGTGGGACCCCCCAAGTCAGGGGGGCAGCGTCTGAAGAAAACGTTTCTGTCTTCACAGAAAACATTCTATCTAAGAGACAGGAAGAGAGCCAGTCTACTGCAGAACCAGAGATGCCAGCCAGAACGTTCAGCCTTATCAGTAAGATTTTATTCTCCACTGTGTCAAACGCTATGCTGAGGTCAAGTAAAACCATAACCAAGCATTTTCCTGCATCAGCAGCCATTAGGAAATCATTGTAAACCTTTACCAGAGCCGTCTCTGTTGAGTGGTACTACAAAAACCGGACTGGAAAGGGTCAGAGATCCTACAGCTGAAAAACCAGGGTTTGAGCTGAATTTCAAAAACTTTTTCAAGGACTTTACTGATGGAAGGTAGCTTAGAAAAAGAACGGACGTAACTGGGATAGCTAGTGTCAAGATATGGTTTCTTTATCATTGTTGATAATGGACAAAGGGGATGGTCCAATACAGTCTAAAGACCCAACTAAAACAGAGGTAGGTAACACATCTCATGCACATGAAGTGAGCTTAATTTGACTGATTACCGAGGTCAGATCGTTTAGTGTCACTGAGGAAAAGGATCTGAATGACTCTGAGCGCAGCAGGGTTTCCTCACTGAACGGCAGAGTTGGAGAAATCCTTGATCTGAGGTTTGACACTTTCTCTACAAAATAAATGAGAAACATGTTGCAGTCCTCAGCGTAAGACAACTGAGCCTGCTGAGGAGATGAAACGATACTGCAAATGGTGTCAAATAAGACTGGCATTATTCTTATTCTGGAAAATTAGTTTACTGAAGAAGAAGACCTGGAGTCATTTACAGCCTTGTTATAGGAACAAAGAAGTTCTTTAAAATGTTCCCAATGAACAACCAGGCCTGTCCTTTTCCACAGACGGTCTGTTTTCCTGCAGGAGCGACTAATAGCCCTTTTCCATTGCAAAGAACTGAGAGCCTGTTCGGAGCTGGAGCTGGGGCTGGTGCTGGAGCCAGAGCTTTCACAAAACTTCCTTCGTTTTCCATAACAAGGAGCCAACTTGGAGCCACTGTGAGCTACGGCGTTGCGTCATCGAAGCGTCACTTCAGAAATCACGCAGGAAGCCGCTCGCCGAAAATAAAGCAGACGCAGAAGAAGAAAACCATAACAACAACAATGGATGACCTCGTCTGGTTGCAGATGCTAATCGTCGCTTTACAAGCATTTGTTACGATACAGCGGCAAAAGGCATCGCTGTTGCAGTTACTGTTGACAAGGCAACGTCGTAATAGGCGATGTAGTCTCTATGCTATCCATGTTTTCAACAACGACAACAAAAAAACATTCCGAGCAGTCTGGATTTAAATATGGCGGTCATCTACTGTGAAGGCTGTAAATCCCCCCCCCCCCCCCCTTCCCCCTTGACGCAGTGAGTGCTTGTATAGCTCCACTTTGGCCCCATACAAGAGTGGTGCCAGAGTAGCACCCGTTTCTGGCTCTCGGAGCTGGTGCTCGCAGGAATCGAAAACGAAAACACCGGAGCTTAGTCAGCACGGGAGCCACGGGAGCTCCAGCTCCGCCTCAGTGGAAAAGGGCTACAAGACTACTGGTCTCACTGTTAATCCAGAGTTAGCTAGAGACACTGAACCGTCAGTGGTTTTATATGGAGCCACAGAATCCTGAATCTTAGTGCAGTGTTCAATAAAAGAGTTGGTAAGAAGCTCAACATCGCCAGAAGGAACGGGTAATAAAATTAAACAGGGAGGAAAATTTGAAATTGACAGAACTGTTAATAACACATCTTTGTTTGGAAGAAACTTGCAAAAGAGAATTGGAACTTAAACAAACAAACGAAATTGACTTATGGTCACTAAACACATCATTTATTTTAGATGATTGCTAGAAAGTCCATATGTATAGACAAGATCCAAGGTGTGGCCTAAGAATCCATCGTGTTTTAGAAATCTCTGGTAGAGCCGTTCGATAGATCATTAGCAAGAATATTGAAATCTCCAGCAATGATAATCCTTCCTAGTTTAATAGTTGAAGATAAAAAGTCCGGGAAGTCTGTGAGGAAGGCGGAAAGAGATCCAGGTGGCCGATAGACCAAAATCCCATAAATCGGCTGTACTCTACCAATTGTGATCATGATCATCTCAAATTAGCTGTAGGAACTCAATATCTTCTGACATGAGAAAAGTTTTTTTTAAACAACAGCTGTTCCCCCTCCTCGGCTTGGGGTCCGGGGCGCAGAGAAAAAAGTACAACCTTCAGGACACAGCTCCAGAAGATGGTAAACAAAGGCTGGCTGCAATGAAGCAGATGAAGTAAAAGCAGGATGTGCACCATGAGTGAATATAAGGACTACAACACTGCAGCAAAATACATTTTGTAAGTACAGTACTGTTTGATTGAGTTACACTCGTTGCTGCTCGTTCCGGTGTTGTTATTCCCGCTTCCTAGCTCTTGTCACTGCTAATAGCTCGGCTAAGCTGCGTCTGCTGTTTACATGCAGAGAAATTCGGCTGTCTAACCATATTATCTGGATACGTTTGCTCAAATAGTACTAGGTCAGTTCGGCTCGACTCCAGCTGGACTAAGGTGTATACATGCGTTTCAAAAGTCTGAATTCAGTCGGAGTAACTTATACAATAATTCGATTTCTGTTGCTGCATGTAAATGCAGTAACAGAAATAGCTGCAAGAATCCCTGGCAAGTATTGGTAGTGTTCTACATGTGACAACAATCTCCTGTATTCTCCCTTTGTCTGGATTAATGAGCTACCAACGAGCCACTCCAATAAAGACTGGAAGTAGGAGGGGCCCACCCAGGGCCCCTGTTACTGCAAGAACTGCCACTGATTGCACTACATAAACAAAATGCAAAATAGAGGATTTTTCTAAATACCTGTAAGATTAAGCATTTATTCCCAGCAGTTTTAGAATGCTTTCTGTATTTGTGAAGCATGTTATTGAGACATGGGGGGTTGGGGGCTTGGTGGAGGTCTGTGCTCTTCAAGTGCTTTCCTGGTTTCCTTAATGTTTAGTTCACTGATTTATGGAAAGAATAGGAGCAGCTGGGAATCACATTTCTATTCTAAGTGGACTTCCCCAAAATACAGCTTGTACCACAGTCGGCTAAATACAGTAGAAGTCAGTGATGCTAATCTGTAATTGTCCTCCCAGCATCTAAAAATATAGAAGACAATCCCATCAAAAAGTGTCCCGCCTATGAGTTCATTCAAACATTGTTATCTGATGGGTCACAGAATTTATTCTGACATAAGTTTACGTTCAATTCAATATAGTTTATTTATATAGCACCAAATCAAAACAAATGTCATGTTGAGGAAACAATCAAATCCATTTTTAAAACAAAAATACAAAGTCAGTTCAATCAAATCATAGTTACAGGTTCAAAATCAAAGACATTCATTCCAGTTTGATCCTACTTATAAAACAATACAGTCACATTCATTTTATTATACCAGAGGGTACATATTTTCCAAGGAATGTCAGCCAACAGCATCAAGTTACTGTCTTTGCAGCAATCCTTCATACTTAGCATGCATATGGAATATGCACCAGTGGAAGGGGAAACAGGAATAAACCTTCAACAGAACCTCAGAAGGTTGCCCTGGATTTTACACATTGGTTGTGTTGATTGCTGATGTTTATCTGTCATGTTGATATATTGTTGCACAGATCCATAAGGAGGGGGTTAGAAAACAAAAGAAAATTAAAGAAAAAAACAGTTTCCTTCAGTATTCATCAATTTTCAATACCCAGTTATTTCGGTTGAGTGCTGCAAGGAGACTGGGATAAATCTACTGGCATCATTAGCAAATTAAGATTAACTGAGCACCAAATCCAATCCAAGAACCAGTTTGTTAATCAGAAGCACCCATTCTAAATGTTACTTACAACACACTAAAGCTGATGATTGGTCCAGACCTTGGTCAAGACCTTAGAATTTTTAGCCACATGATTTGCAGCTTGTAGCATGGCAAGATGGATTTTCCCATGGTAACGTTTTAAAGGATCAAAACATCAGAGTCAGAGTTTTTGTTTAAAGGAGGTATTCATAAAAAAATAAAACACAATCCACTGACTGAAAGGGTTTCTTTCTTCACCAGTTCCTACATGGGTTAATCATGATACCAACAATGGTATGAAGGAGAGTAAATCTTGTTGCAGGAAAACTTAATGTATCATCATATACATGTTATTTTCATCACATGTTCAACAAGGAAAAGGTCATTGCCTTAATCGAAGTTTGGACAATAAGGCCATATGATGTATCATAATCTGACCCTTACATTTTGTCTTGGAACAGCAACAGCTCTTGCAAGCCATTAAGTGCTGCAGAAGTCTGTTGGCCTAATCACTCATTTATTCAGGGTGTGTGGCAGCAGGGAAATCCTTAAAATATGCAGAACAGTGGGATCTGAGGTAAGACCTTTTTTTTGTTTTGTTCAATTAATCTGACAATTATGGTTTTGGACTGTTGGAGGAAACAGGAGTACCTAGAGAGAACTCACGCATGCATGGAGAGAACATTCAATCTCCATGCAAAAAGAGGGAGTCGAACCCAGCACCTTCTTGCTACAAGTCAACTGTGCTACCAACTGCACCACTATGCAGTCCAGCTTTGAGTCCAGAGAAGTTAAAATATTTTTTTCAGATTGGATTCAGTATCAGTAGATTTTCTGTTCTACAAACATCTCAAATGATGCCTCAAAATTCTATCTCAGCTGGTATTTTATCCCCAATTAAACCATTGATGGAGCTGTTGGTCCTCTTTACCTGCTCCTTCCTGGATGGAGTCATGGGTAGAGCTATTGCTGCTATTAAATGTCTATATTTTCTTGTTTTTGCTTTTTCGTTGAAAGTACCCCTGGCTCAGTGGGTGTGTTTAGCTGTGTTTCTTTCCTGATGAACATAGCTTTTCCTGCCATTGACTTTGCATACTCTTGTTTTTCCCTCATAGAAAGTCCTGCCTGTGTTGTTATTATTTTGTGTTAAGCTTTGTTCCTTTCCTTTTCAGAACCAGTGCTTCCCTGTTTAGCAATGTCTCTTTCCTGGATGGTGTCATAAACATGGCTGGCTCAGTGCTTTTGTGTTTTGCTTTTTTTCTTACTTGGACAAGGCCACTGACAGAACTGTTGTAGCTGTTAATTTAGTGTTCTTTCTATCTTTCTTTCCAATTAGAAGTATTCCTGGAACAATGCTTCTGCTAACCACTGGCAGGAAATGGCTGCTCCTGTTCACCATGTTTCTGTTGGAGTCTTTCTTCCTATTAAAAGTGAGTGGATCTTCTCTGCTGTGTTGATCGGCTTGCTCAGGAGGAGGGATTACTATAAAGTAAACCAATAGCAGCAGCAGCAGCAGCAGCAAATGACATGGCTTCCTAAGATAGATAATTGTTTTACAAGTTAGCATTATTTGACTGTAGTGCTTAATAATTAGAATTAAAATGGACCGCATTCAATTGGAGCTGATCATGATTGTATTGAACTGAAATGGATTCTGTGTAACTAGGTATACATTTGACCTCAACATGAACCTTGTTTTGAACTGGCAAGGTAGAAATAACCTGCGCTGAATGGAGTTGAAGAATGACCCACACAACATGAAGCAGACATGTACAATTTCCCTGAGAACTGGATAAGTTTGCCATGCAAAGACCTGATCGAAACTCTCTAACCAACATCTTTGTTTTCTCAAGGGTCTTAAAAGATGTGCCACTCCACAAACATCTGATGGGTTCTGCAGCCAAAGACACATATGAGCCATTCATAGGAAGATCACAGCCTCCAAGGCTGTGTGTTCACTCACTCACTCGCTCACTCACTCACTCGCTCACTCACTCACTCACTCACTCACTCACTCACTCACTCACTCACTGCATTCAACAGAGAAATCCACATTTATTATACCACCATGAGGGGATTTTAAACATCTATAAAGTTTTGAAAAGCAATAATATATTTACTGAAAACATTTTCATTAAATTGGGATTTCTCTAAATAAGAATAAAATGAATTATTTAAAATGAAATGTGTGTTTTCCTAAATCCTACAGACAATGCGAGGAACTAAAGTTTTTTTTAGCTCATCCAAAGGCCATAGAAAGTCCCATTGATTAAAACTGTGACTGTAAATATGACTGTAGAAAACATCAAATACAGAATTCATCTGCGTATTTCTTCCAGCATATTCTTAAAATACTTTCTGGCTGGATAAACATAAACATTTTTCAGGTGCCTTCATTCTTCGTCGTTCTGCCACATCTTTGCTCATTCACATGCTCACATTGTGCTTTGTTATTCAGAACTTTTGTTTCCCATCTCCGGAGAGCATACTTCCATTTCTCCAGGGCTGTTCTTCGTTTTCTCATCTGCAAACTCTTGATGACGCTGCTGATGTTTCTAAGCCTTGTTTAATCTGGCAGACACCAAATGTCAGTTTTGCAACCCTATTTGGCATCCTCAAACTGGCATTGTGTTTCCAAAAGGCTAAAAATAATTGTGAAGAGTTTTTGCAAAAATAATTCTTGTGAGAATGTTATCAAAGCAACATACAACTGAGATCAGAATAATAAGCAAAGCATGAAATGACCCAAATTCAAACTGGCAAAACATCAAATGAAAAGAACAGCTTCCAAATCAGCTTATATTTTTGAAAAATTCTCCTTAGTTAGGATCTCAAACTGAACCTGCCACAGACTGGACTTTTTGTGTCTTAATGCAATGATGGTTAGCCTGAAGATTTCTTTTAAAAAGTTAGCATGAATCATTGAGATGGCTGGGGAGAGGCCAGTTGTGCAGCTGCAATGCAAATATGCTCTGCAATCCAATGAAGTGGAGATGAAGAGAAAACACTGATTAAAGGTCAGCCGTTTGATGGGTTGGAGTGCTGTTGCACTTCAAAGCCTCGCACCATCTGCTCTAAAAACACCATTATTTAATGAACTCGCTATCTTCCATACATCTTTATTTTATAGACATGGATTAAAACATGAAATGAACAAATCTACAAAGTATTTGATATCTGCTCCGGGTGCAGGAAAAACAAGAACTGGAGTCTGTTGGGATTGTTGCTTGACTGTGTTTTGCACTCAGAAATAGTTTATTATTATTATCTTTTTTTTATTTTTTAGAAATGATCATGAACACAAAAGTCAGATAAAAATACAAACTAACTAAACTTCAATAAAATAAAAAAAATAAAAAACATGTTTACACCTATGATATGAACAACTATTTTTGTCAAAAAAAAGTCATACATCTATATTAAGCAGGTTTAGATAGATTTTAAGAATCTATTGTTTAAAGTAGACTTAAAGCTAACTTTTTAATTTATTTGAGCTACGTGTTTGTTCTGGGTAAACCACTGAGGGACATATCTCAATATTCAGCTCCTAAACTGGTCCTTTTGTTGTTGCAGCCTGAATACTTTCCAGCTTTTTTTTAAATGAAGGGACTTTATGCACATTCAGGACAAAACAGAGAAGGCTAACAGAGAACAATGAAAACCAGGGAGCTTAAACAAAGAGGAGGTGGGTGATTAGTTACATGGGAACCTGAGGGCTGTTCCACAAAGTGAGTTCCAAAAATCAAGGCTTATTTGAAATAGCCTTGCTTGAATTAGCCTAACCGTTCACGGCAGGGTAATTCAGTTCCACGAACAAAGCTCAGATGGATTCAATCCCCGCTAATTCCATTTTAGACAAAAAGTTATATATTTTTATTAATAATGCTTGTTGTCAGGAGCAACATAGGGGGAACAAAAAGTATCTGGCAGCAAGTAAAGAATAAATACAGTAATATTCTTCAAAATGGTAAAAAAAAACAAGGTTTTTATCTAATTAGTAGTGGTGTGCGATACTGCATGTTTTGGTATCAATCCGATACCAAGTAAATACGGGCCAGTATCGCCGACACCTATACTTTTCAATAAATAAGGTGGATGTGTCATTGAATTGCAAAATCTTAATTAATTTTTATGACCGTAAGTGTTTTTTGTGATGTTTCCTTTTTTATTAATAAATAGTTAACACCCAGGACAGAATTAGGACAAAGTTTATAACTAAATAGAAAATGCTTACTATCACGTTTTTCAAACTTAAATAAAAAGTGCACGCAAACCAGTAAAGAAATTAAAACAAAAAAGTGCTGTTGAGAAACTATAATAAAAATATTTAATTAAAACTCTCAACAACAAAAACAACTGGTGAAAATATAAATAATACGTAAACAACAACCCCCAGTGCCTTTACATAATCTGTGCAGATCAAAGGTTTGTCAAAGGTGACTCACCTGACGGGGAAACATTTAAAAGACACAAGAGGGGGGAGGGGGAGCATATGTGTGTGCCTGCTCTGCGCTGACACAGGAGCGGCGAGTCCGGCGACATGGCTGTTTCCTCTTTGCTGAAACCTCAGCATTACAAACAAGAGCAGAACTTAAGTAACTTAAAGTAAATAATCGATCTCACTAGGCTAGTATCGATCCAATACCGACTTGGTATCGATACTATCATTATTTGGATCAATCCGCCCACCACTATAAATTAGAACTACATTAAAAAAAATAAAACCCTACATTGCATTGCATAGTTTAGCCATCAAACATGAAACTGCAGCTGCTGCAACCACTTTATATTGAAAGGTGTGTGTGTGTGTGTGTGTGTGTGTGTGTGTGTGAGGCAGAGAACAGCAGCAGAATAATCAAAAGCCCTGCAGTGTGACATCACGTGATTTGTCCAATCATATTCATCAGGCTAAAATAAGCCAGACAGTTATGGTGTTCCATTTACCTCGGCAGTCGGAACTCGAAGCTGGGTCTCATATCATAACGTAGAATAGGGATTCCAATATGGAATTTTGCTCAGTTAATATCTGGTCTAGCCCATTACCAGCTGAAGCAGGTATTTTATTTTGTTTACTCCTGTTCCTCCTGGAGTCGCTTAGTTTTACTGGAAGTCTGAGGTGTAGAGTGTGAAGAGAATTGGGGAGAGTACAGTCCCCTGTGTTGCTGACAACCATATCAAAAGACACAGTCTTTCAGTCTCACACTGATGTGTAAAGAAGTCGTATATCCAGATGGTTGTGGAGTTATCCATATTCATGGAGCTTCTTGCATAGCAGCAGCTGAACTGTTTCAAAAACACTGGAAAAATAAAAGAACATGATCCTCAAAGTGCTGCCTGATTGGTCCAGATGAGAGTGGGCTCTCTGAAGCAGGAAGATGATGGTGTCCCCAACTCCAAGAACATTATGATAAACAAACTGTGATGGACTCTGAAAGGTGTTGACTTTGAGGTGAGGCCAATAAAGTCCTGAGGACTGTTATATAGTGTTTACCTGGATTACAGAAACATAACCAAACAAAAAGGGAATTTAATTGTTCCATTGTTGTAGATCTAATCTACAAATGAAAACATTTCCAGACCCAATAATAACCGCTGCTCTACTGCTGTAAACCACAACTGGAGTGTGTTTGATAAATACAAAGCAGGGATAGATTTATACACCAGGAATGTAAAACAAAATCCCAAAGAACATCTGTGCAATGTGTATATACAGTTGTGGCCAAAGGTTTTGAGAATCACATAAATATTGGAAATTGGAGAAGTTGTTGCTTAAGTTTGTATAATAGCAATTTGCATATACTCCAGAATGTTATGAACAGTGATCAGATGAATCGCATAGTCCTTCTTTGCCATGAAAATTCCACTGCATTTCATTGCTGTCATTAAAGGACCTGCTGAGATCATTTCAGTAATCGTCTTGTTAACTCAGGTGAGAATGTTGACGAGCACAAGGCTGGAGATCATTATGTCAGGCTGATTGGGTTAGAATGGCAGACATGACATGTTAAAAGGAGGGTGATGCTTGAAATCATTGTTCTTCCATTGTTAACCATGGTGACCTGCAAAGAAACGCATGCAGCCATCAACATAAAAATGGCTTCACAGGCAAGGATATTGTGGCTACTAAAATTGCACCTAAATCAACAATTTATAGGATTATCATGAACTTCAAGGAAAGAGGTTCAATTCTTGTTAAGAAGGCTTCAGGGCGTCCAAGAAAGTCCAGCAAGCGCCAGGATCGTCTCCTAAAGAGGATTCAGCTGCGGGATCGGAGTGCCACCAGTGCAGAGCTTGCTCAGGAATGGCAGCAGGCCAGTGTGAGCGCATCTGCACGCACAGTGAGGCGAAGATTTTTGGAAGATGGCCTGGTGTCAAGAAGGGCAGCAAAGAAGCCACTTCTCTCCAAAAAAAAACATCAGGGACAGATTGATCTTCTGCAGAAAGTATGGTGAATGGACTGCTGAGGACTGGGGCAAAGTCATATTCTCCGATGAAGCCTCTTTCCAATTGTTTGGGGCATCTGGAAAAAGGTTTGTCCGGAGAAGAAAAGGTGAGCGCTACCATTACTCCTGTGTCATGCCAACAGTAAAGCATCCTGAGACCATTCATGTGTGGGGTTGCTTCTCATCCAAGGGAGTGGGCTCACTTACAATTTTGCCCAAAAACAGCCATGAATAAAGAATGGTACCAAAACACCCTCCAACAGCAACTTCTTCCAACAATCCAATGACAGTTTGTGGAAGAACAATGCATTTTCCAGCATGATGGAGCACCGTGCCATAAGGCAAAAGTGATAACTAAGTGGCTCGGGGACCAAAATGTTGAAATTTTGGGTCCATGGCCTGGAAACTCCCCAGATCTTAATCCCATTTAGAACTTGTGGTCAGTCCTGAAGAGGCGGGTGGACAAACAAAAACCCACTAATTCTGACAAACTCCAAGAAGTGATTAGGAAAGAATGGGTTGCTATCAGTCAGGATTTGGCCAAGAAGTTGATTGAGAGCATGCCCAGTCGAATTGCAGAGGTCCTGAAAAAGAAAGGCCAACACTGCCATTTTTAAGGCAGGTAACAAAAAGGAATTGATAAATTATAGACCAATTAGTATACTTCATACTGTCTCGAAAGTTATCGAAAAAATTGTTGCAGAACAGCTGGTTGAACACCTTGACAATAAAAATGTGTTACACCCCATGCAATTTGGCTTCCGCTCAAAACATTCTACCGATACAGCCTGTTGTTATTTTCTTGAGGTGATTAAGTCCAATTTAGACATAGGAGGGGTGGTTGGGGCCATCTTCCTGGATCTGCGTAAGGCTTTCGACACCGTTAACCACTCAGTGCTGTTAACAAAACAGTTGAATTTTAATCTTTCAGCAAACACTATTACTTGGTTTCAATCTCAATTTGTAGATGATTTTCAGTGAGTAAAAATAAATGATAAGACCTCACCTTTTAGCCCCTGTACTACCGGTGTACCACAGGGGTCCATCTTGGGGCCATTGCTTTTTACTTTGTACATCAACGACCTACCTTCCATCTGTGATGACATAGAGGTCTTGATGTACGCTGATGACACGGTTCTCTTTACGCACAGCTCTGATGTAAATCTTGTCGCAGATAAATTATCTATAGCCATTAACAAAGTAACAGAGTGGTTGAACGAGTCGAGCCTTACGCTGAATTCAGAAAAAACTGTCACTATGTATTTCTCTAATAAAAGAAACCTGAGTGTTTTTCCAAATATCTATGTGGATGGTTTGATTATCAAAAATGTCCAAGAAGTCAAGTACCTAGGTTTAATAATGGATCCTACCCTCAATTTTAAAAACCATGTTAAAAAGGTTTGCCGCGTTCTGAAATTTAACATCGCCAACTTCCAGCACATCAGGAGCTTTTTGTCATTGGAAGCAGCTAAATCATATTTCAATGCAATAATTATATCTCATCTCCTGTATTGTGTGTCCTCATGGTCTCAAGCCCAACCGACAGTTTTAAACTCTCTTAGATCATTACATAACTAGGCTTTGAAAGTCCTGGATAAAAAGCCCCGCCGGTACCACCACTGCAGTATACTTGAAAAATACAGCATACTAAGCTTTGACAATCTGATCAGGTTTTCCGATGTACGTTTGGTTCATAAGATCCTTAATGATACTGCCCCACCCCCCTTAAAAACATATGTACAGCTTCGCTCACAGCTAACGAACAGAGCATTAAGATCTGTGTCCAGGGGAGACTGCAATGTTCCTAAGAGAAAGTCTGCTTTCTCCCAATCAGCCTTTTCCTACAAAGCCATTAAAGAATGGAATGGGCTCCCAGACAATCTAAAGAACAATGCAGATTTCCACGGGCAGTTCAATTCAATTCAATTCAGTTTATTTATATAGCGCCAATTCACAACAGATGTCATCTCAAGGCACTTAACAAGAAGTCATTTCAATACAATTATACCAACATTCCAATCAGTTAAAAAGTTTCCTATTTAAGGAATCCCAGCAGATTGCGTCAGTCATTGGCGTGAGGTTGGGCAGATTTCCAACCACAGCAATCCTTCAGCAATCCCTCATACTGAGCAAGCATGTAGCGACAGTGGAGAGGAAAAACTCCCCTTTAACAGGAAGAAACCTCCAACAGAACCAGGCTCAGTAGGAGCGGCCATCTGCCACGACCGTCTGGGGGTTTGAGAAGACAGAGCAGAGACACAGAAGGAACAGAAGATCCGATATAAGAGAACTTTCTATGTTACAGAAAGGAAAAAGTTGATAACAGGACACAGTGGATCTTCAGTTACTGAGAGGATCATTCCAGTCGATGACCCCCGTCCAACAGGGCATTGCAGCCAAGCAGGATACCAGACCAGTTAAAGACTGGCTTTTAGATCAACAGTCCTGCTCGCACTATTAGTGTTAAAACCATTGTATCTATGTGTTAATTATGTATAGCTACAAAATAATAATGAAAACTGTTGCACCTTGTTATTTTGCAGTTTAGGAATGCAACTGGCACTTTTTATTTGCACTTTTTTATCTGCACTTTGTACTTCATATTGCACAAATGTATATTGTTTACGTCTTGTATTTTAATTAATTCTGTATGTGTATTATGTATTTTAATTGTATTTTTGACTGTATAAGGACTACAGATGGAAATTAGCATTGTGCTAAATCTGGGGGAGCCATCTTTTTAATGTACCTGTCCGTTGTCCTTTTAAATAAATAAACAAACAAACAAACTGCAAATACTGACTCTTTGCATAAATGTCATGTAATAGTCAATATAAACCTTTGAAATGTATAAAGTGCTTGTAATTATATTTCAGTACATCACAGAAATAACTGAAACAAAGATCTAAAAGTAGTTTTGCAGCAAACTTTGTGAAAACTAATATTTGTGTCCTTCTCAAAACTTTTGGCCACAACTGTGTATATATATATATATATATATATATATATATATATATATATATATATATACACACACACACACACACTGACATTACTCTTGAGTTTGGAACATTCAGTGCTCAGGTGAAATTGACTAAATACATCATGATGCACTGATGAATTGAATCATGAATAAAGCAGTTTCATTAGATGGTATTTTATTTCAAACAATAATATAATCACATAACACATCTAAATAACTCATATGTCAGTTAGTCTTGGTCTGCTGGTGTTTAAAATGTGAACATGATTATGAAGATGAATGTTTAAATACAAGCTGGTGCTGAATCTGAACATTAAGATTCATGGGTTAGACACTTCTTTTGGTTTATTTGTGGTGAATCATCTTGTTACAAAACAGGATGTTCTGTGATAAGTTTTTAAATAAGTTAATCAGGAAACGTCAAGTGATACAAGCCAAATATCCATGAATCTGTGTTTATTTGTTATATTCAAACTACATCTAGGGGTGCATTTAAAACCAGAATATCATGATAAGAATATTCAGAAACATCTACATCTTAAAATAATGTTTGTAATGTTTTGTAAAGATTATTGAATGCCGGCTTCGTAAGTTACGTCATTACAAAAACAACAACAAACAAACAAACAAACAAACAAAAAACAAAATTTCATTTAATCATTTAATCATTTAATTAGCTAATTTGCCGTATAATTAGCTCATTTATTATATATATATATATATATATATAAAATAAATGAGCTAATTATACGGCATATATATATATATATATATATATATATATATATATATATATATATATATATATATATATATATATATATATATATATATATATATATATATATATATATATATATATATATATATATATATATATATACGAGACGCATTCTTTCCTAAAGCAAGATAAGGTGTTTAGCACATCAAAATTGGTGAGGACAAGATAATTTTCTCTTTCCATTTTTCAGTGATGTGTTTTATTTCTTCTAAAGTTGACAAGCAAACAATAGGCTAACTCATATTTCTGCTAATTCCTCTCTTTTATTTTCATACAAAAAGAAAAACACATATTGCTTTCCCGAAGTGATTCTTAATTAGAAAATCCAATTATCGGGATCGGCCGGTGTGGGGTCTCTGTTGGCTGTGGGGGTCGTGGCCGGCCGGCGGCCGGCATGTGCAGCCGCCTCTCTCTTTTTCTCTGGGCCCATTGTCATCGCCAGTCCCTGTATGGCGTCTCGCCTTGTTTGCTGGTTGGGGTGCCTGACTGCTGGTCGCGGCGGCTGGGTGGCGTTTCTGGGCCGGATCAGTCCTTTTTTGCACTGGACTTGGCTCCTGGGTCTTGGTCTTTGTGTGGGGCGCTGGGGTTGGGCATTTGGCCGGGATCGGTCGGACTTGCGGGTGGACTGGCCGGGTGGTGGGCGTGCAGGGCAGGTGGGTGGGGCACTGGGTTTGGTCTCCTGCTGGGCCGTTGAGCAACAGTGGTCGCTCCACAAAGAATGAGGCTGGTGGATTTCGGCCTGGTGGGAGGAAACAGGCCCGGCCAGGCACGCACCAGGTCCGAACCGGATTGACCACCGGCGCACCGGCAGGCAGGGGCCCCCGTCACCGGCGGGGAGTGACGGAGGGGAAATAGGCCCCCCATTAAGTGTAAGGCCTGAGGTGCGCCAGGCGAGGGGGCAGCCCAAGACCCAACCTGACAGGCAGACAAAGACATACAGACACAGTCATACGTTCCCTCCCTCTTAAACACATACATTCTCCCTAACTCACCAAGACACCCAAGAAATGACGCTGCACCCTCACTCACACATCCCATAAACACTTCATGCTCCCAGGTCCAGGTACCGATGCCCCAGTAGAGCCACCAGCCCCCAAACCCGGGATATGGACCCCCTACCTTCTAGGACGGAGACAAGCAGACCGCCAAGGGCCCCACAGTGGCGAAGCAGCCCGACAGCCTAGGACCCCGACCAGACCACCTGTACCTCCTCCGGACCCCAACCCCTGATGGCCCGGAGCGAACAGGGGTGTGAGAAGACCTCTCGTCTCTATCCTCCCGCTCAAGTATGGTGTTGATGCGTGTTGATATAATGTGCATTTAAAACAGAGGGGTGGGATGTGGGGAAAGCAACCACACATCCCCTAACGCCCACCCGAGCCCTCAGTGTCTATATGTGGTTTAACAGTGGGCACCGGCACCAGAGCTGAAGCTGATTGAACCGCTCCCCCCCTGGATGCCGAAAAGTGTGCCCACCCCAAAGTCCCTACATGTGTGTCGCATGAAAATTTTATAAGTGGGAGTGTCTAAGTTGTATATTAAAATTGGGACCCAGGACGCCACGAGATAGTGAGGAGGGAAACCCTTCCTCGCACCCCAGTGATGTGCCCATGCCCCAAGACCCTATATGAGTGGTAAAGTGATGGAGCGGGTGGACAGAGGTGTTCGGGGATGGGGAGGGAAGGACTGGGAGACAAAATGTCTTCCCAGGGAGCCAGCTCCCCCACTGACCCCAATAGGCACTGCTGTTCACCGGGATCCACCAGGGGAGGGAGGCCATGGCACGTTCAACCCGGGGCCCACGGCCACAGCACCACCAAGCCCCACGGACCCCAAGGCAGTCCCCCCAGCCCCATCCCAGAAGCAGAAATAAACCCACCCTGACATTCGCTCTACTATCAGAACACAAAAGACACTAGACACCCCAACCAGCAAACAAGGCGAGACGCCATATAGGGACCGGCGATGACAATCGGCCCAGAGAAAAAGAGAGAGGCGGCCGCGTATGCCGGCCGGCCCCGACCCCCACAGGCAACAGAGACCCCACGCCGGCCGACCCCCAATAAAGTCTGTTCTATATTCATGTCGTTTTATATTTGAGCTAATAAATGGTAGGTCTGAAAGTTTTATCTTATTACATAGTGTCTGTTCTACGTCTATCCAGGACTCGTCTAGGTAGCTATGTTTTAACCATCTTGAGATGTATTGGAGCCTGTTGGCTAAGAAATAATGATGGAAGTTTGGTAGATCTAGACCTCCTTTTTCTTTGGTCTTCTGCACTGTTTTTAAGCTGATACGTGGGGGTTAATCTTTCCAAAGAAATTTAGAGACAGAGGAGTCCAGAGATCTAAACCAGTCTAGTGATGGTTTACTTGGGATCATTGAGAATAAGTAGTTGATTCTGGGCAAAACCATAATTTTTATTGAAGCAACCCTTCCCATAAGTGATATGGGTAGGGATTTCCATCTAGCAAGATCATCTTCCACTTTTTTTTAAAGTGGGATGTAGTTTAGCTTTATAAAATCTGCCAGTCTTGGAGATACATTGATACCAAAATAAGTAATATTCCCTGACTGCAGTTGTGTATTAGTTGGATTCTGGACAGAAGAATTGATTGGAAGAACTATAGATTTTAACCAATTTATAGAATAATCTGAAACGTTTGAGTAAGAATTTATCAACCCGATTACCTGAGAGAAAGAGGTTTGTGAATGCTGGAGAAAAAGTATTACATCATCTGCATAAAGACTGATTTTATGTTCTATTTTATTGCATTTTATGCCTTTAATATTGTGAGTTTGCCTGATTGCTGCAGCTAGTGGTTCAATAAAAAAAGCAAACAGGGAGGGAGAGAGAGGACATCCCTGCCTGGTACCTCTTTGAAGATCAAGCCTAGATGATGTTTGGCTATTAGTCCTGATACATGCTGTTGGTGAACTGTATAATATTTTCAACCAGTTTATAAAAGAATTTCCAAAGCCAAATTTATGTAAGGTTGCAAATAAGAATTTCCAGTTAACTCTATCAAATCCTTTTTCTGCATCTAGAGATAATATATTAGTTTTAATGTTTTTAAAGTAAGAAAAATCTATTAAATCTATTAATCTACGTGAATTTGAGGATGAATGTCTCCCTTTAATAAAACCACTTTGATCAGGATGTATTATGAGAGGGTTACTTTCTCTATCCTTTTTGCAAGGGCTTTGCAGATTATTTTAAGATCAACATTAATGAGGGATATGGGACGATAAGCTGGTAGTAAACAAAGGGTCTTTACCTGATTTTAGTAGAAGACTAATGTAGACAGAATTCATATTTGGTAGAAGTCTTTCACACTTTCTTTTGTTGTTCAGTGCTGTTTTATGATGAAAAAATCTAGTTATTAAAACTTACACGTTCAACATATTTACGTTTTGTTGAGTAATTGTTACATCAAAGCAAAAAAAAAAAAAAAAAAACGTACTCTAATTTGTTCATTTCACTGGGGCTCTTTTGCTCGGTTATTTGTTTTCCCAGGAGCAGTGAACGCATCACGGGCCCCTGATCCATTGATCGAGAGATCCAGGCGCCGGTGGGACTCCTCGCTGTTTCCACGCCTCCTACTTTCACTCCCATTGTGGTGAATCTCCGGCTCTCACACACTTTGCCAGGACTTTAAGGAGTTGGAAGCGACGACTAGAGGAGGGAACAACGGCGAAAAAAGAAAGAAAAGGGGGGGGGGAAACGGCAAAAACATATCTACTTTTCCGCATGGATATGCCCCGTTCTCCACGGGGACGTGAAGGAGGCGCGATGGTTTACGTTGCTGGGAGTACTTGAGCCTTTTTACCTGGGGGAGAACGCGCACTCGTACTCTCCGCTGAAAAGTTGTACAAAGAAGTTCCTTTGAAGTTCTTATTTTTTTGTTTGTTTTTTTCCGCCACCAGCTCAGTTCACACGCAGTGTTTGCTCCAAGCGCTGTAAACATCCTGCCATCATGGCGAGGCGGACCGCGGAGGCTCAGACGCCGAGGACTCGCGCTGCTTTCCGGGATAAACCCGCTCCCCTCCGCGGCGTCTCGGTGGCTTTTTCGTGGCGCCTCGCTTTGATTTGCTCGGCTCTCTCTTGCGGATACTGCAGAGCCGAGACGGAGTTTTCCATCCTGGAAGAAGCGCAAGTTTTGGCGGAGCAAATGAAAAAGCTGTCTTCGCAGGAGCTGGGAGTCTTTACAATGCAGGTAATAAAAGAGTTGCATTTTACTCACGTTTTTTTTTTTTTTTTTAATAGTTAATTTTAAACAGACCCGGACTTGAGAGTGCCTGCACCCTAAATACTGCAGACAGAAGAAGAAAATATTGGGGTGTTGTGAAACAATAAGCTGAGGCGTTGCAGCGCTAAAGCAGTGCTTTGAAGTTTGGATGCATTAATGTGGAGCATCAGCATGCGGTCCTTCCGATAAATCTTGATAAGGAATTACATCAGGGGACATTCACTAATTATGTGCATGAGAAACCTATCATCAAGGTCAACAGGCTGTCTCTCTTAGCTGATTCGTGTGTCTGCTTATGCACACTATTGTTTTTGTTTTGTTTTTTAAATCGTTGCTGTTGTGCACAAGCCAGTTGTCCGCTTTAAATGCAGCAACCAGTGAAAATCCTTTTAATGCATCTTTTTGGAGTTTAACAAAAATCAGATACAGGTTAAAACGGGATTTTGGTGTAGGTCATCTCAAGATTAAGTAAGGATTGTTTAAAAAAAAGCATTTTAAATATCCATTAATCGAATGGATTAACAACTGTTTACACATTTTTTGTTCCATGAGTGCCCCAAGCATGGTGCTTTTTTTGAGCCTAATAAAATGTATATAAAGCAGCATATTGTGTGATGCACAATTAGGTTAATCGTGCAGCACATTTTTCCCTTTTACATGGAAAAATTAATGGTCAGAGCAGAAATTGATTTTGCCAAGGAAAAGGCTGATTAGTGCTTCCCTAGTTTTTGCTTTTTTTATGGATGTAAAAACATATATAACAAGTTAATTCTACATACAGTTTCTTTAATTTGTAAATCCGATATATTCGTGGACATCCTTTAGAGAGAGAGGTTTGATCCCAGGAGAAAATGCTCACCGTTTATGCATCGAAATGACCCGAACCTGATGAGTTAAATCTTGTTCTACTTGATCTACATGAACATGGAACTTAAAAAAAAAAGATTTCAAAATGAGAGGCACATTCTCCTTTTTGTTTTAGAGATGCGCTGCTGTAAACCGGATTCCGGTGCTCTTTAAAGTTTGACCAATTTAAAAATATTTTTTTGTAAGAGCTTTAAAACATGAAGAGAAAACAAAAAAGAGCTTTGATTTGATCACACACACACGCAAGTCCGTTTTGCTACCCATATTAGGACTTTATATTGACTTCCATTCATTTTATTAGCTACATTTATGCCTAACCCTAACCATTACCAGTTTATTCCTAACCTTAACCAAAACATAATTCACACCATACCTTTAAACCTAACCCCTAACCCTAAAAAGGGGGTCCACCATATTAGGACCGGGCTTTGGTCCCTACAAGGTCCATCGGTCTTCAGAAGGTTGGCGAATATGCCAGAAAAGGTCCTAAATAGGGTAGCTATACAAGAACACACACACACCAGGGAACAGCCTGCTTGCTGATGTGTTTATTGAGCAAATGGCAGGATTTCTTCGCTTCGATCGATCATCGATCAACCGAACAAGGAGAAAGTCATCTGATTTCGATCTTTAGCCAACAAGTTGGTGTTTTCTCACTAATGGAAAAGATTTTCTGTTCCAGTCATAACTAATTGAAAGCAGACAGTATGAACACCTTTAAATCCATACCCTGCCATGCAAAGTGCCTTAAACACACCAAATGGCAGGGTGGTGGTTGCTGGGTGGATTTGAGGTAGTGTGAGGGGAGGAGGAGGGATGGGGGGGCGGTGTTTTGCACTTCAGAGGCAGAGGAGCTCACAGGCCTGGAGCAGAGAGGCAAGGCAGCGTCAGAGGTGGGGGGTGTGTGGGGGGGGAAAGGCCCCAAATGGTGTTTCATCTCCTCTGCCTCCACACTGAGCCGCCTTCATCCCAGCACCGGGAGTTGGCTTTGAGGGCTTCCTCTGATCCCTGCAGATCCGCCGTTGTCACTGCTCATCCCCTTCCCAGAGCTCCAGTTTGCACCCCCCCCCCTCTTGCTTTGTCTCTGCATTATTCTCAATTTTCTGACTACAAGTACAGAGAATTAATGGCTGTTCTCTCAGATGAGCGGAAAACCGTTCTGTCGACTCCAAAGATGCGATTAATTAGAAATAACTTCAGCTTCTGTCAGTCTCACTTGAAACTTTTATGACTGCTTTAATATTCATACCGAAAGCGGCATTCAGCGTCACTCCACAGCGCCGGGGGGGACTCATCCAGAGCTGTCGTGTTGTTGTATAAGCTGTGAGAATCTGCCGCGGCGGGATGCAGATCCGACTGATTGCGATGCATTTTGTGCAGCCACAAATATAACAGACACGCATGCAAAGGAAAACGCTCTGTGGCTGCAGAGTGGAGGAATCCGTTGGATGCTTGGATGAAGCCTGAATTGAAACTTTTCTAAGGGTTTTAGCTAAACTGGATCACTATGAGCCTTTCAAATTTCTCTAATTTTTTTTAATTTCTTAACAAAAGAACATCACAGAATTTTTTTATTATTTGTTTTGCTTTTAGTCATTCCCTGCAGCTCTCACGTAAGCTGCATGTGAGAAAGCAGCTGTCCAGATCAGACTGGATGGGATGCTGTGTGGACGTGATCCAAATGATGCGTCCAAAAGATTTACCATAAATAAGAATTGGCGTTTCTAACATACAGCTGGTGTGAAAAATGTTCACACTGTTCCGTTATAAAGGTTGACATACCTGTGGAGCCAAGATATCATTAAAAATATTAATTGATATTAGCAATGACTGTCGCTGAATTGATAAGTTTTGCATTCGCTGTTAATTCCTATCAAATTCCTGATGATGTGAGCATTGCATATTCCTGCTTCTTGCATGTTCTGCTCAGACACCCACTCTTCTAGGTTAGTACACAGTGCCTCGTAAAAGTACCCTTCAACATTTTCACTTTTTGTCCAGCTACAACTCCAAATTTAAATATATTTTAGTCATACATCAACATAACGCAGTGCAGAGTTGGAAGCGGAAGGAAAATCGGATCTAATAAAACAATATCCTAGGCTTTGGAAATCACAATGAGTGTGTCCCTCACCTGAAAATGTAGGGTATGGGCACAGTTAGAAACCATCATAGACGAGACTGTCCACCTAAACTGCTGGATGAGAGCATTAATCAGAAACAGCCAAGAGGCCCCTGTTGAGAGGTAGAGATCCACAGCTCAGATGGGAGAATCTGTTCACTGGATATTGGACGGGTCGATATGGCCTCAAACCAATATTGCTATATAATCTAAAGCGTGTGGGGTAACAATATTTATTGGGATATATTATTTTCTTCTGTTTATATGTCAAAATGACTGTTTTTGAACATTCTCAAATATCAAATACATTGCAGCAGAAAAACATCCAAAAAAGTATAGAATTTTATTTAAAGAAAATTCATTGTGCAAAATGCGTTAAAAAATGTCCAAATCCTCTTCCAAAAAATGCCACACAAAAATTCTCAAAATACAACGTTGAAGATATTTTAAATAAAATAAAAGCTAAATGTTTAAAAAAAGTTCTAAATTGTTTAAAATGAAGTGCAAAATGTAAAAAGAGAAACATTTCTTTCTGCCTTCTTGATTATTTATAAATTTAATATTGTACAATTAAAAAGTGCTTCAAATTCAACAGATTTCTTTTCAGTTAAATAGAAAACAACAACTTTTAAACTTGCAATATCTAGAGTGAATACGAAAACTAAGCTGCAGTATTTATCTTCCTTACGTACTTGGTACAAAGTACATAGGCACAGCTTGATGACATAATCAAAATGCACAATTGCTGTTGGCCGACATTGTCAAAATCTCTACTGTTGGCTAAATTTATATATCGCCTGGGGGGTGGGGCGGCTTGGCTGGTCTTTTTTTTTTTTTTTTACTACATCTCTTTACATAGGCCTAAAAAATGTATTTATAAAGTAGGAAAAACCTTAATTTCGTAAACTGTACTTTCGTTATTTTACTACACTAATACAAGTTGTAATACATTGTACGTTTCAACTTGTAATACATTTTACGCAGCTGCGTGAATCACTGACAGAAATAATGAAGTGGCCACTTAAATGGGACCCACTGTACTCACCCGGGCTTTTTAATAGGTGGCACTCTGTTGCATGTAAGGGAAAAAAAAGAGACTGATGAACCGAGCTGTAAAGCACAACAATGTATTTTCGTGGTGGACCAGTTGCTGATGCCAAAAAGTTAAAAAAAGAAATAAAATTTAATGTCCGGATTGGGTCCTCAGTCACCCATAAGGAGGGCGATCAGGATCCACCTACTACTCTAGGTTGTTATCCTATTAACAGCATGTGGTGGTCCTCGCCCGCTTCACAAAACAGAGGTGAAAAAAAATTAATTCCATAGAGACAGCGATCGCGCAGACAGTGACCGCGATCGCGCAGACAGTGACCGCGATCGCGCAGACAGTGACGGCGAGCGCATAGAGTGGTCTTTATGCTCGCTGATTATGGTTTTTAAGCGCGCAGATTTTGGCACTAATAAAACACGGTACCGTGTGCGCAAGTCATCACTCGCGGTGTTCCGGCCGGTGGGTTTTGCTGTCCTGCTTCAGCTCCTTTCATGTGCAGCCTAACAAGTTTTTGTGCACCTGTAACAAAGCAGCTGATTGCTGCGCTCCTCCTCCTGACTAATCCAGATAAATTCAGTTTTTCTCTCAGAGCTTCAGAGGGAAAACAAATGCCAACAAAACACATCAAATCCACACAAACAAACCATGCAAAAGAAATACAAAAATATACAAATATTTCCCACTATGCAACACATACGCATTAGTTACCCTATATTCTCAATGTTTACAGAACAGTCCCTGCAAAATTTTTAGTTAAACTATAGAAGAGACTATAGGATTAGTGTGTGTCTGACAAGGTGGGGGGCGTGGCATCACGATGGTGGACGCTCCATCGTGATGTCGGTCAGCCATCACGATGGACGATGGCATCGAGGACAATAAGAAGAAGGCCAGAAGAATCATGCAAAGGAAAAGTGACACTGCACATCGCTGTAAGAGCTCACAACCGGACAACAACCCTAAACATACCATGCTGGAATGGTCCAGTCAAAGTTTAGACATAAATCCAATTGAGATTCTGTTTCAAGACTTGAAAATTGATATTCACAAATGTTCTCTGTGCAGACTGACTGAGCTGGAGCTTTTTGCAAAGAGGAATGATCAAAAAAACGAAATGGTTCTTGATTTTTCTGTATTTGAGTCGGAGTATAGACCCAAGGGAACTAAATAGAAATGCGCCCTCCACTTTTCTGGCTGTTGTATTTCAAAGAAAAATAGAATGCATTTTATAACTTCCTTTCCACTTCACAATTGCGTGACTTGGTTGCTGGTCTTTTATATGGAAGCAGTGAAAATTGTTGTTGTAAAGGGACATAATGTAAATGGTCAGGCTATGAGCATTTTTTTCCCCAAGGCACTTTACATCTCTAACAGCTTTCTTTTTAGTCGGCTTTGTCGAGAAAAGAACGGCTCCAGAGAGAGATTCTATGTGGGCAATAAATAAAAGCAAAGTAGAAAAAACAGATTTAGACAATAGTTTTATTTTATTCCTACAAAGATTTCTGCGCTGGTTTTTAATCTGCGCTGTTTTAAAGGTTCTACTTCATAAAATATTTCAAGTGTTTTGTTGTATACCAGAATCAGAATTTAACATGTAATTGTAGTCGTCTCTGCTCCACCCCTCATTCTTTTACACAGGTCTGTGCAATCTGAGACCGGCCAGCCTGTTACTGAGTTTCCCATGTGACCTGGAGGCGTGCAGATGACCCTTTGCTCTAGTTAATGTTCATTTTTCTCATGTCTTCCTAAACATATCGAAGAAGGTTTTCTTCTTTTTCAAGTATATTTTATTTTTCCTCTGCTGCGGTTGGAGCACAACTACAGAATTAGAAATTGGTTTCTTATTGGTTTTGTTTCTCTAATGTCTTAGGGTTTAGTGTGTTTTGACTGTTGTTCATTCAAAAACCACAATAGAGATGTTTCTCAGAGATCTGAAAATAGGTTCTCAACAATGTGCTTTGATTTGTCTTGAATAAATTTACAGTTTTTTTGGACTATAAGCCGCTACTTTTTCACACTCTTTGGACCCTGCGACCATACAACGATGAGGCTAATTTAAAGATTTTTACAAGCTACCGCCCTCCAGGGGACACTATAGCAGGAAGCGCAAAAGTGAGACGGACATGTGGGGAAAGATTATGCGCAGAAGAAGACACTACTATTAGTTTTTATGGACACAGCCTCATTATAGAGATGAGATGCTCACAATGAGTAGAAATACTGGTTTCAATGTATTTACTCCAAATTTGAACAAATATAATCTCCTTACTTTTATTTAAAATTGAAAAGCATCAGTTTTACGTACTCTTGCTAAAATAACATACCTTGGGATGAGTGGGTTCATTAGTTGGGCTATCGGCTCAGGCAGCCAGCCTAAAGTCTTCTGCTTCCCAGCCTATGCCACTCGCAGGTTGCCAATTAAAATTTTAAACCAGCAGCACCTTTGTAGGAGTGATGGGTGGTGTCTCTTTAGTTCCCGCACCATAATTTTTGAGTTTTTTTATTTTCAGAAGTATTTTCAAGCAGCTCAGTACTTGTAAGTGAGGGTAAAAGTGTGTTAGCCTTCTTTTAGCCATCTGACAGGCAGTGTCCAGCACCAGGTGGAGGAGGTGCAGCGCTGCGTTACCCAGCACTCCACTCGGTCGTAAAAAA
Organism: Valencia hispanica; assembly: GCA_963556495.2. NCBI lineage: Eukaryota > Metazoa > Chordata > Actinopteri > Cyprinodontiformes > Valenciidae > Valencia > Valencia hispanica. Next base: position 47,968,859 of record OY747705.1, on the reverse strand, counting down.
GTCTGGACTCTCTTTACGCGGATTTTCAATTTTTTTTGTTTTGAAACCCAGGTATACCCCTATTCTGGTAACTGGCTGATGCTACCACTTACTCTTGAGGGACAAGCTTGTCAGCTAATGAAAAAAAAAAAGTATTTTCATTATGTACTCCGTATTGCATTGGACCACACTTTCAAATAATAATGACTCTGAGGGTAATTACAGTGCTTTATTGCTTTTCATTGGATTGTGGAAGTTGGACCTAGATGGTACTATTAAGCAGTCCCTTCAGGTTGCTGCAATGTCTTTTGATTGGTGCAGCCTAAAATGACTGATTTTCCAGTAAGTTGCGTCAAAAGCCAATTTTTGTCTATGTTCCACCATAACGTTGTATTTGCTGCAGAACAATTTACCACTGCTTTCGTGTAATACTTAGCAAAACTGACTTTTAGCCGTAACAACTGATGACCGTTTTAGCGTCACACGTTTTTAACTTGCAGGTTCTGCTTCAAATAGAAGTTAAATAAGGTAGGGGCTAAGGGGATTGGTAAAAACTCAACCGAGTTGCAAATATTGGTCAAAGATGGAAAATAAGGTAGACGGTTTGCAGAAGAGTTGCGGTCCTTTTTAGAGCAACTTTCTGTTAACTACTTGGGTAGTACTGTGAGGAGATGTGGCGCTATAACTCCAATAAATGCTTTTTACCAGTTGAGGGTCATTGACCTCTGGTATGTTTGAGTCTGTGGTCAAAAGCTGCCATATTTCATGAGGGTCCACTGGACCAATGGTGATCACAATCAAGTAGGATGTAATGCAAAGTTTAAATAAAGTAGTGTCCAGTTATTTCAAATTCTACAAGGGATTTCAACATTTTTTGGCAATATTTATCTTCATAACTCATGGAAATGCTGAACTGCAAAGCAAAAATAACCTGATACACAGCGGTTTAAATACGTAGCTACAAAGTGGCTTGTTTGCGGTTACGAAACTGAACTTTGAAAGAAATGGCAACATGTGGATCTGAAATGGGGGCAGGCTTGATCTATCAACTAGTCGCCACTAACCAAATATTAATTATTAGGGATATGTATTGGCAAGAATCTTCCAAAACGATATGTATCACAATACAGGGGGAACGATACGATATATTGCAATACTATAAGTAAGACTTTATATTGTGATTTTTAAAACTGAATTTAACTGTAGAAAAACTGTCACAGCATTCTAAACACTCCAACCTGTTCCATACTTTAACAAATCCAGTTTTATTACTAGATCTAGTTGATCCACTGGAACGAAGGTGAAAACGGCCACCAACTACCAGTCAATGGAACCATCATTAATGGTTCCATTCAAATTGTAAAAATTTTAATAAAAATAAAATGGTTACATTGCTTTTGAATATTGATACAATATCATGACAAAGTATTGCGATATATCTGTGTATCAATATTTTCTTACATCCCTATTATTATGATTTCAGATCGATGGAAGAACAGGGAACAGTGTTTAGTCTGTAACTTTTCTGGTTTGGGTTCGAGCCCAGACAGATTCCCTGTGGTTTTTTTTTTATTTTTTATCTTGGACTCAGCGGTTCCAATTAGTTTGTTTCATCAGACACACACACCCCTGTTCTCTCTTTATTTCCTCTCCTCCAGCCTTTTTGTAACCTTCCATTTCTCATTTTACTACTTTCCTTTTTTATTGTCCCTCAGCTGGATAAACACCGGCTCTACACTTTATCCCTCCTTTTATATTGAACCAGTTGCAGAGAGGGGGGAGGGGGGTATTTGAGGAGATACAGCGGGACATCAGAATTCCTGCTACGCTCTCTGCAGTGAAAGCTTCAAAGCTTTCTTGCACCTTGCTGCTCTGCTTGCACGGCTCTGAGATCTATCAAGGTTACTTTTAACATTCGCAGACACATCGCTTCATCTGGGAACATTATTGCTTCAAATCAATTTTCCTTTGTAGACTTCTAGTTAATTTTGATGCTTTATGCATGTCCATTCACATCCTGTAGGTAACGAAAGCCTTAAATTAATCAATCAACTGCACGTGGCGTTTTTATGCAAAAATATTTTTGCTATCCGGTCTTTGGGTTGTCGTCTCACCTGCTTTCACGCGTCTTCAGGTTGACGGAGCTACAGGTGCTTCCTATTAGTCATCCTTGAACTGCAGTGCGAGTGCAGAAATGTCTTACACCTCCCATAAATCGTGATGAGTCTCAGTGATTTATAAGCCCTCAGAGGGTTTGCTGAAATATCTGCGCCTGTGTTCTCTTCCATGACTGTTATTGCTTGAGGTATTTTTCTTCCTTGTTTTTAGGCACAGCCATATAATTTAATTCCCCTGTTGCAGCTAATAAAAGCGTAGCTCCAAGCTTCAATGTTTGTTTGTTTTTCGAGCTAAAATTTTAATTTTAGGCACAGTGTAATGCGCCTGACATTTAGGTTGCCTAGTTATGATTAGTGTAAATTGAGTTTTTTTTCTTCTACAGTCTCACTGGGATGTCTGCAGTCTTTGAAAGCTTACAGAATCCCCTTTGTGTCAGCCCAAAAAGTTCTAGGCTTGTCAAAAAAACTTGCGTTTAATGACCCAGTTCTGTTGAGTCTAACTTTATCGTCCCTTCAGAGTGAAGATGACAACAGAACAAAAAGCCACAATTTTAAATATTTTTTGACTGTTTGAATATGTTGGCTCATATCCAAACATGGAGAGGTACATAAGATCCTTCTTTCAAACTGCCTTCAAGCAAACAGTCGGTGCGTTCACACGCAGTAAGAGAACCAAATTACTGCCTTAGTCCGACTGAATTCCGTCTTTTGAAATGCATGTATACACCTTAGTCGAACCGATCTGACCTAGTATTAATCGAGCTAACAAAGGTAATGAGGTTAGAGCACGCTAAGAAATTAGCATGTTAACGTCAACACAGCAGCCTGGGTACTACCCCTTTGGAAAGTGACGGGGCCGCGGAAGCGGGAATAACAACACCGGAATGAGTGTAACACAGTCAAACATCACTGTACTTGGAAAATATACTGTGCTGCAGCGTTGTTGTCGTCCATTTCTTCGCTCATTGTGCATATCCTTTTACTCCCACTGCTTCACTGCTGCCAGCATTTGTTTACTATTTGTGTGACACTATAGGCCAACCGGAAGAATGCCAACGTGAAAAGGCGAATGTCACCACCTAGCGTCGCGAAGTCGAACACACCTCTTTTAATAATTAGATTTTCTGAGTGACATGTAAACTGGGGAAAAGGCGCCCATTCTGGTTAAGCCATTGGTGCGATTTTAGATGTGCATGTAAAAGTACTGAGTCTTCAGTCCTCAAACTGAACACTATGGTGGCCCAGAAGGGTCAACAAATCGGAAGTTATGCTGAAACAGAAGTTATGCTAGTACACTTTTTTTTCTGTTTTAGCAAAATTAAATTTTGCATAAGTTCTAGCATAAATTCTGTGGTGGATTTTGCAGGTGGTTGACTTTTCTGGTCCACCGTACATCACGCATCAGACACAGTAACATTCCACATTCCTCCGGATTAAGAACAATAAAGCTGGAAATATATGAGTGATGCGTTGTAAAAGTTTCAATGACCATGACACCTAAGATGTAAAACTCACACACACACGAGATAGAGTGAAAGTAAGTGAACCTTTTTGTCTTATATTTAAATCACAAGTAAATTAAATGTTTCAAAAGTCCTAAAGTGACAACTTTTTCCAGAAACCATGCATTCATTTGATACATATTTTGTTTCTGTCAGTCACAATCTAATGCCAGTGTAAGTACAACTTAGTCCACTCTGTTTAGTTTCTGCTGGACTGCAGTTAGAGCTGAGCATGAAACTGATGTTCCTCCCCTTGTGCACCAGCTGTTGTGGTTTAAATCTCTCTCCTGACGTGGCTGGATCATTTATGCGACCGCGTTTTGATCCTTTTCCCACATTTCTCAGCAGAAAGAGGGGGCCCCTCTGTGTTTGGCCTTGACTGAAAGTGGTTTTGAAGTGTTTTAGCAGTCCCTGCCATCCCTCACATTTTTCTGTCTGCTTATGTTTTTCTTTTGGCCCTCTATCTCTTTTCCTTATATCTTAAACTGATCTATTCTGAAACACAGTCAGACTATTTAAGGATAAAATCAGAGTGCGGTTGGTTAGACAAAACAACATTCTCTATCTGCAAAGCAGGCCACCTTGATGAGTGTTACCTGATATGCACCACTTGCAGTTAGCAGAAACTTGTGTTTATGATAATCACAAATGCAATCCAAGCTTTGTTTTCAGTTGAGGTTTTGGCTTTAATTCATTATCAAACAAGATGATCTGATATGACTATCCATGTACTGCATTCTGTTTAAAAAAAGACTCTCTTTTTATTTACAGTTCTTTGCTTCTGTTTTATTTTTAAAATAAATCATATATAATTTTAAAAATAATAAATAAGTCTCCAAAAAGACTTTAATCAAACCAGATGCCCTGTTCTTCCATGACTGACCCGAGTGTTTTTCTTTTCCTCCTAACTGAAAAATGGCTCTTCTTGAAGCAGTCGTGATGGTCTCCCTGTACAATGAGCTTTTGGACCAAACACGCTTGGATTCTCTGCCACATGAACTAAAAACCTGCACTTTGGTTCAGAATGTGGATAGAGAGGTTACCTAAGAAATATGATATTCCGTTTTACTAGTTTTGCAGCATTTAAGACCACCAGAGCCCTGATTTTTGTTGACATTTTCTCTGTGATTTGTGTAAAAATTGAAGCCACAGTTTACTAATGTTTAGAAATGTACATATGGTTCTGAAGCCCAAGGTTCCTACACAGTCAGGAAAAGTATGGAGAGGATGTTTTCCAGGCCTGGATAAGTATAAAAAAAGTATGTGTTTCCAGACTTCTCATCTCTAAAAGTTGTTTCCATCCACCTTTCAATGACTTGGTGAGAATCAGTTTGTCCATATGTCCAGTATTCCAGCTTTCTATCCATCTTTCCATCCCTCATCCTGTCCTTCCTTCTTTCATTTTCATTCTGAAGTTTTTGAAGGTTTCACATTTAAAGCCAGGGTAGAACTACCTTTAAATGCATTTATCAAATGAGACTCATAACCAATAAGTTTCTGCAAGTCTATGAAGCTTTCTCATGGAAAATATTTCATCACCCTGAAAATGGCTGTTTTAAACGGCATTTAATTATACTCACTCGTTCCAGATATGGAGGTTAGTTTAAAAATTAAAGGATTTCACTTTAAAGTTCCTTTTAATATTTACTTAATATCTGATTTAGGAAACCAGTTGTCTGTTTTTATTAGCTCACTCACTGTTTTTTTTAAATGAGTTTCGCTGTTTCTGGTACAGCTCTTACCTCTAATTCAGAGAGAGAAAAGATGTCTGCTATTCCTTGGCTTGTGTGCGGGTTTTTTTTTGCAGGCCTTTCTGAAATGATAAAACCAAGGGAGATCCTTTGACCACGTGGGCCAAGATTCAAAATGAAGGAGTTGAAAGGAGTGGGGGTCTTGTGGTACAATACGCATTTGGGGGGACAAGCAGCAGAATTTAGAGACTAGCTCCCTCCCCCAGACAAGTTGGATTTGTTGCTCTCCCATCCCCCTCAGCATGCACACACACATTCACACACCGCTGCAGAAGAGGCTTTGCATTCTCGATGAGGAGAGAGTTGGAACTCCTACTGTGGAGAAGCACATTGGACTTCTTTTTCTCGCAGTTTTTCTTTTCTTTTTTTTTTCTTTTTCTTTTCTCTCTTCTTTCTTACGCCTTCTCTTTCTCACATTTTCAGTTCTAAGTTGCATGCAGAAACCTTTGAGGTTTCTGGAAGTTATTTTCTGAGGTTCAAACATCCATCTATCCATACTTTATGCCTGTTTGGAATTTTTTTGATGGTGGTAGGTGCAGATTTGCATAGTAGCTAATTACATTTACTAAGTTACATTTACTTTTAACTTTATGGAAAAAAAAACTTTTAAGAGTAGCTTTACTTCACTGTTTTTTACTTTTACTTGAGTAATATTATGAAGTATTGCTACTCTTGAGTAAAATTTCTAGATGCTCTACCCACTGAGTAAATTCACTGAATGAAGAAGAAACGTTTTTAAAAACAGACACAGACACTCTCCTATAGTTTGTAAAAGGAGACCACATGTTTCTACACAAAACGTTGTTTTTTTAAATTTCATTTTCTATCTGTTGAGCATTTTGAGGTCCGGTGAATGTACAGTAAACACCATACACTTTCACTGGAAGAACTTTTCACCATGTTCTAATTTTCAATTCAGTTTATTTGTATAGCTCAGATTCACAACACATGTCGTCTCAAGGCACTTCACAACAAAGGTCATTTCTATACATTCCAGTCGGTTTAAAAGTTTACTTTTTGAGGAATCCCAGCAGAGTCCAGATTGAGTTATTGACTTGCAGTTGTGCCCCATTGATGCAGACTCCAACCACAGCAGTCCCTCATACTGACCAAGCATGTAGCAACAGTGGAGAGGAAAAACTCCCCTTTAACAGGAAGAAACTTATTAAGGGCTTTATATGTAAGGAGGATCTTGAATTCTATTTTGGATTTAACAGGGAGCCAATGAAGGGAAGCTAAAACAGGAGAAATGTGATCTTTGTTTTTAATCTTAATCAAAACGCGTGCTACAGCATTTTGGATCAACTGAAGGCTTTTAACTGCAGACTTGTTGATAGTAAAGAATTACAATAGTCCAGCCTTGAAGTAACAAATGCTTGGACTGGGGTCTCAGCATCACTCCTAGAAAGGATGTTTCTAATTTTGGCAATATTCCTGAGGTGAAAGAAGGAAATCCTAGAAACCTGTTTAATATGGGATTTAAATGTCGTGTGTTGGTCAAAAATAACGCCGAGGTTCTTTACGTTATTACTGGAGGCCAAATTAGTGCCATCCAGATGAAGTGATTGACTAGGCAGTTTCTTTTTCAGAGCTTCTGGTCCAAAGACTACAACTTCTGTCTTGTCAGAATTTAAAGAATTTCTAAGATATATATGTACATTATCTATTATAAGTATTGGTATTATATTGAAAAACATTGACATAGAAAAGTGATTTATCTGATTTTTTCTTTCTTCATTTTTATCTTTAAATTACTAGAATTTGAACAGAATTTCTTTAGTTTTGTCTGACATCATTTTAGAACATTTTAAATCAGATGTTACTCAGTATTCTAGTCTTTATTTTTTTTTGAGTAGAAATATGCTGAAGTAGTGCTGCTCTTGAGTACAAATTCTAGGTACTCTACCCACCTCGGGGTAGGTGCACATTCTTGGGTGAAGATGTGACCTTGCATGTGTAACACCAGGCTTCAGGGTTGTTCCCCGAGGCAGAGAGCACTTCAGAGAACGGGAGAAAAAAAATGCTAAGGGTGTATTCACACCAGTAAGGTCCTGTAGTTCACTTGCTTTGGTCCAGACCAATTTAAAAAAAATGTTTTTGTTAGTTTGTTGCAATTCTGATTCACACTGCAAGTAAATACAACAGGACCAGAGTTTCTCAACAAAACGACGTGTGCTAAGGTCTTTCAGCCATTGGACAGTTACACAAACCTGGAAGCCATGTGAAAATATGTCAGCATAAACAATGGAGAGACTGTCCTTATAGTCTTTCTGGCATTATGGGTAATACACATGTTAACTAAATATTTCCTGTATTTGACTGTTTTTTTTTGTTTTTTTTAACGGTGATGTAAAAATCTGAAGGGTGTTGTCATATTGACATATATTCAAGCCCCTGACCAGCCTACTCAGTGCCTGTCGCCATCCACAAACTGACAGCATGTTGTGGAGTTACTGAGGCTTTGGAGCTGCACTGGACATAGTGGCGGTGACAGATCGCTGCAGTTTAACTACTGATGCAAAAAGAGCGCATCCAGGGGGATTCCCTCCCACTGAGCAAACAGAAAACCCATTGTTCAGAGAGTTTTGCCATATTCTGATCACTTTAATTGGAGAAATGTTGCCAGATTTTATAACTGGCTGAAGTGGCCCTTGAACCTTCATTACGCAAAGGTGGAGCTGTTCAGCTCTTTGCGGAGCGTTCAGGCCAAAGCAGGAGAAATGTTCATAATTTTAGCTTATTAATATGCTCGATGTCTGATGGCACGGTGTGGATTCTCTGATCAGTTTGTTTGTATTTTACATAAAAGAAAATAAAAGAAAAATGAACTACTGAATATGTTATTTAAAAGATTGACAGGTAAAATTTGATTATGACCGGATTTTTTTTTACTCAGTCACAATGACCGACAACAAATGCTTGTAGCGCGTCCTCTGTTAGTTACAGATCTTAAAAGGAATGTTTGAGTGTCAAGACCTTTTGATGCAACATGAGGTGTACAATGGGATGCATATAGATGGATTGTGTAGAATTAACATAACATTATAAATATGAATAGACTGTATAGATGTCACAGTGGGGACATTATTGCAGCACGCATAAAAATACAAGAAAATTAATCATTACTTCTCATGATGTGCCGCTGAGACTAAAAAGCTAGGTTTTTTTTTGTTTACTGGGTGGGATAAGGTTCAGTCGCTTTCACACCTGATTTGCTCCGCACCACGTTTTGTTTGGAACCGCTCTGAGACCACCTCTTCGGCTGGGTCTCCATTCGCTTGTTTTGTGCGCACCAGAGTTTGCCGGGTTGTATTCACACCGGCACAAAAAGGTCCGGACCAAGGGAGGAAACGAATTTTAGTTCGTTTTAGGCAAACTAAACGAGGCTGGTGTGAATTTGCACTAAATTACTGCGTGGGTTGGGAGAGAAGGAAGATTCAAAGAGCTTTTGTGCAGCCGATCCAGCCTCGGCATTGCAGGCTGTCACATAGTGGAGTCTAAGACCTATGTTTTTAAAAATCAAAAAAAGTCAGTGCAGTCTGTCAGTTCGTGAGGATTTAAAACACTTCTCACAGTTCAGTGTTGCGGAGTCATGGAGGTCAGCTCAGTTGGTTTAACTTCTTTCTACACAGCCATTTATAAGTCTGCTGCCACATAGAAATTTAGCGTCAGGAAAAATTTAAACCAGCCCTTCATAAAGTGCTCGAACTCCTTGCCTGATTGGTACTTTGTTGAATTGTTTATCAGTCTCGGAAAAAATCGGGACAGCCTGTTGACAACCACTCCTGTATGGTAAAAGACAACTTCAGGTTAAAGGGCAGAAACGGAGCCGGACAGAAGTTTGTGCAGTAATTTCAAAGTTTACCTTCTTTTTCCAATGACCAAAGTTTAAAATTATACATAAAAACCCAAGTTATATTACATAACTTCTTTTTCATTCTGGACAGCAATGATGGTGTGGATGGATAGGCTTGAGCTTTGACGGTTCCTTTAGTTTAGTTGGCTAACAAAAGTGTGGGGTTTCGTTGGAGCTTAATAGGTGACTTTTAAACAAATATTGGGGGTATAGTGGACTCTGGTATTTGCAGGGGTTAGGGACTGGATTAGCCGCCCCAAAAAACACAAGAAAAACAAATAGGAGTGGAGACTATCTTAGCACTTCTACAGAAGCTAACATTCACAGTCTTCCTTATCTCCGCTCTTGGAGGTACATCAAATAAGCTCCAAGAAAAAAAAATGGCTCTCCTAGATTGGCTGCTTTGGAAAAGCTTTGGATCTAGGTGTTTCAGCTTCCCATGCTGCTTTTTTTGAGAAAGTTTTAGATATGCTCAACGGGTAAAACATTTTGCGACTAGGCAAATTTCCTGTGAATAATCTAGCATTACATTCCACAGAAAATTTTGCAAATAAGATACACTATATTTCAAACTTCTTTTTTTTAATAATTGAAAACTCCCAATAAAATCCAAGCCTGTGCACCCTGTTCCAACATTCATTCAAATCGTATTTAGTTTAATCATCATAGCTGAAAATAGCTGTTTTGTTTCAGCAGTATTGTTGTACGGAGACACTTAAGGATGTAAAAATAAAATATTTATACAGTTCTTAAAAGGGTAAATGAAATACCAAAGAAGCTGCTACTGAAAAGTTAATTTTCAGTTTTCCTAACATATGTACAGCTGTGGTTGATTTCAGGCCTTAGTGGAGCTGCGAGCTTCTGTTAAAGAAATCTACACTTTATTTTTAAAGCCTCATCATCAGTTTAAGATGATGTCTGCCTCACTGTCACTAATTATGTCTTTGTCTCCCTCACCATCCTGATCTTCTCCTGCCTCCTGGTGCTGTTGTCTTTGGGTGGTGGAATGTAAAACTGTGTCCTCTGCTGTTTCGTGTTTGCTGCTGTTTTTTTTTCCTTTCTTTCTCTACCTTTGAAGATGAATCAGGAAGTGACCTGTGCTGATCAGTTGAACTTTACCGTCTCTGCCTGAGCCTCGGTGAGACGAGGCTGGTCTGAAGATGAAAAGATGTGCAGTGTTTGTATTTTGCTGGAGGAAAATGGCAAAGTCGAGTTGGGGTGGGTGATGCAGCTTGCTAATTAGGAAGCAGAGAGGAGCTGTTGGGGCTTTAAGTGTGAGATAAAACACGAGATGATGCTGAGTGTCCAAAATTAATGCAAACGCGTAAAGTCACACTCTTACTCTATTGTTTCTTTTACCAACACACCAAAAACACTTGACATAAACGGAGACAAAAAATACTAGAATACAGAGCAATTCCAGCTGGGTTTAACTGTTGCTAAGTTCTGTCTCTCGCAAACATTCGCCTCATATGATTTTGACCTAAACATGATGAAAAACAAGGGCAAGACTTGCTTTAGTTCTTAAAAGTAAAGTAAACATTGTAGTTAGCGTTTTTTTACTTACTGCAAACATCATATCCATCCATTTTCTTCCGTCCTGACCAGATGCCCGAGTCACCTCAACTGACTCCTCTCGATGTGGAGGAGCAGCGGCTCTACTCTGAGCCCCCTCCGGATGACTGAGCTTCTCACCCTTCCAGTGAGAGTTGGACTCCGCCATGGTTGCCCTTTTTCATCGATTCTGTTCATAACTTTTATGGACAGGATTTCTGGGCGCAGCCAAGGTGTTGAGGGGATCCGTTTTGGTGGCCTCAGGATCGGGTCTCTGCTTTTTAGAGATGACGTGGTTCTATTGGCTTCATCGGAATGTGATATACAGCTTTCGTTGGAGCGGTTCGGGGATGAGGTCTTTCCCCAAGTGGAGGAGTTTAAGTACCTGGTGGGGGGAGAAATGGAGCAGGAGATCGATAGACTGATTGGTAGGGCATCGGCAGTTATGCGGGCGCTGTACCAGTCTGTCGTGGTGAAGAGAGAGCTGAGCCGAAAGGTGAAGCTCTCGATTTACTGGTCGAACTATGTTCCTACCCTCATCTATGGTCACGAACTCTGGGTGGTGACCAAAAGAACGAGATCACGGATACAAGCGGCTGAAATGAGTTTCCTCCGTAGATTGTCTGGGCTCTCCCTTAGAGCAAACATCATATGCACCGTGTTAATAGAAATTTGAGTACACTAACTTCTGAACATTGACATGCAACAGTTATTTTTGCTACTTGCTTAAGTCGGTCAGTTTATTCGTATAAACTTATGAACTTCAAAAAGCCTCGGAAACTATTGCTTGAGACCACAATAAAGTGGGATATAAGTATTGGCAGCTTCAAGTAAGTAATGCTTCAGTATCACTTTTCACTAAATGTAATGCTGTTGTGTTGTCTTCACGCAAGCCAGGTTGCCATGGATATTTTGGACAAGTGTCACAATGTAGAGATGCCATATATACCGTACATGGGCTGCTGTGGAATTTAAACAATTGCCCTTCAAATGTCTTAACAATGAATCATTTGTAGGATTATTCAATCTCTGCTACTGTTATCAAATGATCCGTCTGCACCGATGAAGATTCCCTTACCTAGCTATGCTAAATGGTAGTCTGTGGCTCCAACAGCAGGGTAGTTGCACATATTTTCTGAGTAATTTAGCTAATAATTATTTGACCACTTGGGGGTGCTTGTCAAAAATGTAGAACCTTGAATGTTCATCACAGATGTTTAGATGATAATTAAGCAAGAAAGAGACTTAACGGAAAACGCAATTTACTCCATCCTAACCTGGTAACACTCTCTAAAATGTACACCCTTCATCCCAATGTACTCACTAAACACAATTAACATTATTAAAGATTCTGGTGACTGACCAGTCTCTCAAAATCAGATACTTTTCTAATTAATGCACACATTATGATAAAGAATTTTGTTTTACTATATATTGTCCTGTATATAAGTAAAACTAAATCCAAGTTATAGTTAAGTAATAGACTATGTAATTTCTTCTCATACTAATTTTATATTTTTCTTTTATTGATGCCTTGCACAAATTAACCAAAAAGTGCACCAGATCACATGAAAGAACAATTTTTCCAAATGTTTAGAAGAAATGGTAGTAATACACAACATAAAAGTTAGAATAGGATAATCGAGTTTGCTGTTAAGTTGATAAATTTCTTCTTTTTATTGTAACAGAATGACTGACAGATTATAGCTTTTCATTTCGAACATTAAAACAAACCGGTCTTTATATTCATTAGTCCGCTGGGTACAAATTATGTTCTCTTCAGCACATATTACAGAGCAGCAAAATCTAAATATGAAAACCCCCAGGTCCTCAATAATTGTTTTATAGCAATATTCCTAACTGTAAATTTAGAATAAAAGCTCTCCAAATCAGAAGAAATGACCTCAGTGAGTGTTTGTGAAATTAGTTGTAGCTGTGTATCTGCAAGGTTTTCATCCAGTCTTTTATCATCATTTGTAGCCTGTATGTCTGAAAGTTTCCTTTCCCAGATGATTAGCTTGGCACCAAGGTTGGCTGGTTGGTGTCATGCCAGTTTTTCTCGGGCTTTCAAGCCCAGACGTTGGCAGGTCATCCAGTTGGAATTGGCTTCGGGCATCTCTTGGCAGTATTACTGAAAATCTTGCATCCCTTTTTTAACATTTGCTGGAACTTTTTTTTTCTTCCCAATTTTAGAAATGTTAAAATTTAGAAATTCAGAGCTTTAACAGAATGTTTCAAATAGAAATTTGTTGCATCACTAAACAATGTTATACCTTGTGTTTTTACCTTGCTGTCTCTTGTTCTTGCTTACACAGCAGTTAGGGAAATTATTTGTTTATGAAGGAAAATCTAATTGAGCAAAAATGATGTGAGGGGAAGAACATAACTTGCTGGTTTGCAAAACAGACCTGTCCTGATCTTCAACATTTGGTTGTCAGTGGGTTTGTGAGGTTCTTTATTGCTTCCTTTCACTGAAAATGTTCTGAGCTGTGAGTTGTTTTTTGGTTCATTAACTGGCGTTTATTAAATTTTAATCTCAACTGTTCCAAGAACTTTATTCCAGAGGTCTTGGTCTTGGTCTCTCTGGCAAACATCCATTTTCATATCAACAGTAGCAAGAGTCTGCTATAAGTGCAATGATGCCATTTTAGGGTTTGTAGAGACTTTCTTTTTAACATGTTGTGACCAGCTTTCAGAATGAACTTGCGTAGATGGCCAGACCTAGGCATGTTGGAAGTCTTTTGGAATTTCCTCCACTTGTAGACTCTCTGGAGAGCGGAAAGTCTGACTTTAGATTTTTTTATTTTTTATTTATTTATTTATTTATTTATTTATTATTATTATTATTATTTTTTTAATGTGTACTGTTTGGCAGTGTGGAGCTCAGAACTGGTGTCTGAGTACCAAGTAGAAGCCCAACAGATTTACTTTCACAAGCGGAGCAGTACAGCTTTTGCTATAGTCCTCCCCTTGATATATATGTGTGAGAAATCTTTATGAATTGCTGGGGGTTGTATTTCCTGATGTTATGGACACGGAGACGGGAAATTAAGGGGAAGAAAGAAAGAAGATGAAGAAGAGAGGTAGGAAACAAAAAGTCATGAGAGAGGGTGAGTTGAAAATACAAGAGAGGAATGGGAACAAAGAAAACACAGGAAAACATTGAAGTTGCCTCCATACCCAAAGGACGGCAGAGAGAGGAGAAAAAACGAAACAACAAAAAAAACGAAAAAGGAACATTGACAAAACAAACCAAACTTCGTGAACTAAGAACTACACAATCACATCACACAAAAATGGATATAAAAATACAACAATGTCACAGAAAAACTCATGGTACAGATTAATCAAGCTCTAGTAATGATAACCTCAGCCCAAGAATATATCTGTAAACACCAGAGACCCCACATCTATGTGTGTTTGTGAGCATGCTGGTGGATATAAGGTTTCTCCATAAGACTGTTCGATGGCTGGTGTGAGCAGGCATCAATCAGTCTCCCAGTGCACCGGCCGACCGACACACCGGCCCCCCAGGCCCGGCCAAGCACGCACCAGGTCCGAACCGGATTGACCACCGATGCACCAGTAGGCAGGGGCATCCGTCACTGGCGGGGAGTGACGGAGGGGAAATAGGCCCCCCATTAAATGTAAGGCCTGAGGTGCGCCAGGCGAGAGGGCAGCCCAAGACCCAACCTGACAAGCAGACAAAGACATACAGTCAGTCATACGTTCCCTCCCTCTTAAACACATACATTCTCACTGACTCACCAAGACACCCAAGAAATGACGCTGTACCCTCACTCACACACCCCATACACACTTCATGCTCCCAAGTCCTGGTACCGATGCCCCAGTAGAGCCACCAGCCCCGAACCCGGGAGATGGACCCCTACCTTCTAGGACGGAGACAAGCAGACCGCCAAGGGCCCCAACCAGACCACCTGTTCCTCCTCCGGACCCCAACCCCTGATGGCCCGTAGCGAACAGGGGTGTGAGAAGACCTCTCGCCTCTATCCTCTCGCTCGAGTATGGTGTTGATGCGTGTTGTTATAATGTGCATTTAAAACAGAGGGGTGGGATGTGGGGAAGGCAGCCACACATCCCCCAACCCCCAACCCCCACCCCGGGCCCTCAGTGTCTATATGTGGTTTAACAGTGGGCACCGGCACCAGAACTGAAGCTGATTGAACCGCTCCCCCCTGGATGCTGAAAAGTGTGCCCACCCCAAAGTCCCTACATGTATGTCGCATGAAAATGTTATAAGTGGGAGTGTCTAAGTTGTATATTAAAATTGGGACCCAGGACGCCACGGGAAAGCGAGGAGGGAAACCCCTCCTCGCACCCCAGTGATGTGCCCATGCCCCAAGACCCTATATGAGTGGTAAAGTGATGGAGCGGGTGGACAGAGGTGTTCGGGGATGGAACGACTAGGAGACAAAATGTCTTCTCAGGTAGCCAGCTCCCCCACTGACCCCAATAGGCACCGCTGTTCACCAGGATCCACCAGGGGAGGAAGGCCATGGCACGTTCGACCCGGGGCCCACGGCCACAGCACCACCAAGCCCCATGGACCCCAATGCAGTCCCCCCAGCCCCATCCCAGGAGAACTAAACCCACCCAGACATTCGCTCTACTATCAGAGCACAAAAGACACTAGACACCCAGGTTGAGTTTCGCCCATCCCCCCCCCCCCCCCCCCCCCATGTCCAAGTGCCCTCGTAGGGGGAGAGCACCTGTCGCTAGTTAGCAATAGCCTCCCCGCCAGGAGAGGCCCCCAGCGCCACCTGCGCATCGGAGGCCCCCGCAGCCCAAACCCCGGCAACGTACCTGCCCAGACCAGGAGCAAACCGATGAACCGGGTGGCCGACCCACCAGGCCGACACCCACCAGCCCCATTCCCTTGTGGAGCGACCACTGCTGCTCAATGGCCCGGTAGGCAACCAAACACAGCGCCCCACCCACCTGCCCGGCACGCCCACTACCCGGCCAGTCCACCTGCAGGTCCGACCGAACTCGGGCAAATGCCCGACCCCAGCGCCCCGCAACGCACAAAGACCAAGACCCAGGAGCTAAGTCCAGTGCGAAAAAGGACTGATCAGGCCCACAAATGCCAACCAGCCGCCGCAACCACCAGCCAGGCACCCCAACTAGCAAACAAGGCGAGACGCCATATAGGGACCGGCGATGACAATCGGCCCAGAGAAAAAGAGAGAGGCGGCCCCACATGCCGGCCGGCCCCGACCCCCACAGGCAACAGAGACCCCACGCCAGCCGACCCCCGGCCAGGACCACAGCCAGGGGGCGCGGCGCCCCAGAGCCCCGAATCCCCAGGCCCACCCCAGACCCTACCCAGACGCAGCACAGCCACCAGGCCAGTAACCCATGTCCGTCAGTGCAACCCCCCTAAGGCACCGCATGCAGCCATCAGGAGTTACCACCCAAAGCCACCAAAGCCCAACCCCAGGTTGGGGCCACGACGTCCAGCGCCCTTTCCAGCGAGACTTTCTTTTTAACATGTTGTGACCAGCTTTCAGAATGAACTTGCGTAGATGGCCAGACCTAGGCATGTTGGAAGTCTTTTGGAATTTCCTCCACTTGTAGACTATCTCTGGAGATGTGGAAAGTCTTA
Organism: Valencia hispanica; assembly: GCA_963556495.2. Classification (NCBI taxonomy): domain Eukaryota; kingdom Metazoa; phylum Chordata; class Actinopteri; order Cyprinodontiformes; family Valenciidae; genus Valencia; species Valencia hispanica. Next base: position 47,952,471 of record OY747705.1, on the reverse strand, counting down.
CTTCAGATTTTTTTTAAATCCCATACCAGACTTGCTGGTACAGTCTTCTTCCTGAAGGCCTCAGACTTCAGCCCTATGGATCTCACCATAGTGTTAACTCTCACCTCAACAGTCAGGAGCCCAACTAAACACTCAACTGAATGTCTGAGGTTTAATCAGGGAAAGTCTTCTTTAACATGCTGATTAATTATGTTTTAATCATGTGTATCTTATGTGATACCTGTTTAATCGTAGTCATTTTAAGTGAGAGTTAATGTGGGCGTGTGATCATTTTTTCTTTTGTAGAAAATGCATTTTTAGAATGTATTTTACTGAAAACTCTAAAATGTTTTTTATTGATTATCTAACTTGATTTTCTTAGTATTGTTACATTGATATTAATTATCAGTATTCATATGTACTATGTTATATACAGGCCGGTATAGAGAGTACCAGTTTTTTACATGACTTTGTTACCTTAATATTCAGACATCTTTTTTAATATATATAAGAAATGCCGAACCACACAGTTTGATTGGCGCACTGCTGCAGCTGAAATGCCAAATGGGGGATTCTTCTTTGAGCGATTCAGTCATATGTCTCCTGCATATGTCACGAGCGAAGCATTGAGCTCCCCTACCCGTCACACATACGACAGCAAAACCTTTTGCTATTTACATACCAGGAACTTGTGAGTGTCCTTGGGGAACTCCTTTCCTCTGTTCTCAGTCGAAGTTTTCCACACGGCGACGATTGAATCATGAATCTGAATAGGAGAGAGATTTCCAATGTTTAGACAGCCCAAGGAAAAAAAGCTTGATGCATATTCAGCCGACACCCCCAACCTCACACACACCTTACGTAGTTCACATGCCCGTGCAGAGGTACTGTCAGCCGTTCTGTGCATGTGTGTGTCAATGCATTCTGCTGAAATTCCCTCCAACAAATAAAAGCCTTCCTAAATGTCTGATCCTCAAGTTGATGTATTTTTATGCATTAATGGCAGCTATTTTTATATGGTTTTATGCTTATGTGAATGAGATTAGTGCATATAAAAAAAAACTGAATCCCATCATCATCATCCGTGTGTGCTCTACTTAACGAATGAGGTGTTTAATGATGAACTGTGGATGACACTAAGGGAATTTAAAATCTACTTCTGCTCCCTAGAGGTTTACTGCAGGTGTGTTATTCAGGTAACAAAGAAGTGCCTGTATTTATATGTATGTAAATGTAACCCTGAAGCAGTACCCAAGTTGTTTTTAAATATTTGAAAGGAATATATTTGTAGTTTATACTGTAAGAGTAGCATTACTCCAATATGTTTTCACTCAAGTAAAAATTAAAAGTAGTTATTTAAGAGTCATGCTCAAGTACTGAGTAACTGTTTGATTATAACATCTGATTATTAAAAAAAAGATATAATCACACAGAAAAATATGAAGTTATGTGCAAATTCTTGTATTTGTAAAAATAAGAGTAAAAAATAGTAACTTCATGACAAAACACTCAGGGAGAGCTAGTTAATGACCTCATGTCATAAAGATTAATGTTTTCTTACTCTAAAGCACAGATTATGCTGCAGCATCGTTTCATACTAGGAGTGATTAAGTGATGACCATTATGGCATTGCTGCTGTAAAAATGTAGGATGTAATTAAAACCAGTGGATCAAGTTGCAAACTGCAACCAGTTGAACTCAACAGTCTATTCCCAAACAACCATGGCAGTTAAAAATGCTCAAAAAGCCTGAAGTACTGTTGAAGAGTCCTAGGAGAAAATAATTACTGAGGCTGTGGGAGGAGCTTTTTAGCATCTTTCTATTTGAATAGTTTGCTGTAGAGTAAATTTAAAAAATCAAAAATTCTAGTCTAATCAAAATGTAAAAAATCCTAAGAGATTTTTGTTTCAGTTTTCTAAGCAGTTTTGGCTTTTGTCATTCTCATTTTTCACTGTTTTAATGATCAAACTACTAATAATAAAAGGAGGTTGTAGTATTTATTTGGTTAGTCTGTACTTGTCAGGTGTGATGACATAAGTTCTAAAACTACTTCAAATGTTAAGGCAGTTTTGTTGTCAGAAATCAGAATTTTTTTTTGCAAGTTCTACATTCATAAGATATTTTTTTTACACTTTCAATTTCATAAATTCATCTAAAAATGCAGGGTAGGTCGCAACTGAAGTAATATGTAGATTTATTTTGTAGGTTGTTACTTGGGAGTTACCAGGAAAAGGACAAACTGCACTCAAAGAGGTCTCCTGAGAGAGCAAGATGGGCCCTGTTGTCTTATTAGTCCCAGAGATGGCCATCATGTTTGGCCTTCTGCTTATCCTCTCCAATTTCTGAAAACTGATCTCAGATTCACAGGGCGAATAAGATCCTGGTGGCTTCATTACATTAAAAAAAAATTCTGTGGTCTGATCTTAAACTCTTTTCTTCATGCTAAAAATGTTTCAATAATAACAAAATTGTGCCTGATTTGCTGGAAAAAGTCTTGGCTAAACCGTCAACTGTATGATGCTGCCCCCAACACGCACGCACGTGCACACACGGATTGTATCAGAATCCTTTGTTTTTGCCACCACACAAGAATCATTGCAACAATTGGCTTTTCATTTACAAACACATTCATTTCCAGATATCCCATTTAATTGGAGAGATTTGTCATAAGGAAAAACAACTTGGCAAAATTCTTTTGTTGCTCATAGTTACTTTCGTCATTAGTCTGTCCTTGATGTTTTTCTTGGACTTTTTCTGGAATCCATGACAATGTTTGAATTTAAATGTGTTCTCTTCAGGGTTCAAACTTAAAATCGTGACAGGTTTTGCTATCTTATCCATCCTACTAGAAACACATTCTGATTTTGACTAAACTGATATAATTGGCCTCTGTAAGTGCACACCAGGTGTTTTTTGAGCGATATGTAAAATAATTTGTTGTTAACCTATTTATTGACTGCTACAGCACAACTTCAACGTATTGGACAGATATTTTGAGTACTTGTTGTCTTCTGGTCTAAAATATCAGGTCTCAAATCTCAGGTCAAATAATTGAATGAAAAAAAAAACTTTTCCATTATTATGAGATCAAAGTTCTCTTTCATTTTAGTTTTTTTTTTACATCTATGCTCATTAAAGGAAAAGTAAATCATCATAATCTGCTCTCCCAAACTTTTGTCTCCCGGTCATGAATATCCATATGAGGTGTTGCCAAACAATGCAGTGAAAGTCATTGCAGTTGGTTAAATATATTATTTCAGAATCCGCTTTATTCACCCAGTTTGTGCACACAAACATTTTGACTTTGGTCCTGCTTGTATCCAGGATGTGTGGAGTGCACAGATATGTTAGTTGCCCCTTTCTTGACCCTAGACCTCTCTCACCTACTGGATGGAGGGAACCTCATCCCTGATAATCCTCTCTGCAGAACTAATTGTTTCTTGCTGTCTGGGCCTGTCCTGTTTTTGAGTAGAAGATGACCAGCAGCTCCTTTGGTAGGTTGTATTTCTCGAGCAGGAAGTACAGACTCTGCTGGGCCTTCTTACGAACAGTGTCTACGTGTGAGGACCATCTTAGGACCTGAGAGAGGGTGGTTTTTAGGAACCGGAAGTGATCTACACAGTGTTGAGGAAGGCTAGGGGAGGCAGTGCTGGGGGTGTTCTCCAACATTATCTCCGCTTTCTTGAATAGTTGAGCTCTAGCTGACTGCAGTAAAACACCAGCTCATGCACTTCCTGCCTGCATGCAGGCATCGGTACATCGCACTTTAAATAATACAACCTGGCAAACGTTGTATCCAACCAGTCCTGTACACATTTTGAATATGATTGCTATTTAAAATATTAAGGAGCTCCATATGCAATTGTTTACGTTTGTAAAATGGCGGATAATCTAAGAAACTTATGAAAATGCTTAAAAAGTGCTTGAGTTTGACTTTGTTCAAACAGCTTCTTCCACAATTCCTGCACCTTTTACACTTTTTTTTTGTCTCAATGCCTCTGTTTAAAAGTTGTCCCCTCTCTGTTATTGGAGATGCGCTCATACCTATCTGCCTCTAATATTGCACAAGCTGTGCAGTGGTGACAACACAGCTTTGTAGTACACAGTACACTGAGCACTTGGCACTTTGTGGACACTCTTGAATGCCCTTAGCCACATTCACCGTACATTGAACTTCTTGACTATCTGAAAACATGCTGAGAGAAAGCAGACAGTAATTTCTTCATTTTCCCCTTTTATGGTAACCAGTATGCTAGTTAATTGATTTCAGAGTCCCGGTATTTCACAGCTTTCCTTGTGTTTATGATGTTTATTTTCAGGAAATAAATATATAGAAGCAGCAGGTTGTGAGGTAAAACACACTTGTTTAGATAGTATCTTTTTGTGTTTGTAGTAAGTTGCCTTTGTGTACGGCAATGTACACAAAAATCTTGCAATGTAATGTGCCACTGCAAAACTGGAGTTAGCCAAACACAGTAATTCTGTAAGTGTAAGAACATTTGGTCACGGCTGTACATTGACTCTAAAAGAGAGACTAAACAAACTGAAAATTGAGTTTGTGTATCTTGGTGTAAATTTTGAAGCCAATTCCATTTTTCCTTTAAATTGCAAGATTACACGAGGTAAGGTTTCTTCAACTGTAGCGCCATACTCCTCACATTCAAACCTTAGCAACCACCACAATATTTATGGCGGCCTTGTGAATATATTTGAGGTAATGTATGTTCTTTCATTACAGTTAAGCCAAGTAAAAACATGCCAACAAAGATGATCATGTCAAGGTTGTTGAAGTTTAGCTTCCCAAAGGTAAAACCTCTATTATATGACGCTTAATCCTCACCTCAGTCTCTGATGATCAGTGAGTGAAACTGCCCTGAGAGTACATGTGTTCCAACAAAGCCCCCTGTCTGCATAGAGACCTTATAACACGCCAGACATGAGCTCACATCTTGCTCCGAAACCTGAGAAGGAGACCACCCCAGGAATTTTTGTTCTTTCTTTCTGGCCTGGTTCTTTTATGCTCTTTATCTCCAAACAATCTCACCGTTCTGAGGTTGTATACGTGCTGTCCTCCAACCTTCTCCTCCCCTTTGATGTTCCAACTGTTAATCGGCCTAATACGAGGGGCCATTCCATCCAATCCATATCTCCCAGCTCTAGTCTGAGGCTTGAGAGCTACATCAGACAGCCCTTACAGAAGAGTCCATGGCGTAAGAATTTCAAAATAATCTCCCCCCCACCATCTTTTGGAACAGAAAACTTCTTAACAGGAAGCATATATCGAGGTTTTGAGTTATGATTTTCTGCTTTTTCCTTTGTGACTCTGTCTCCTTTGAACGGTGCTTACAGCCTGTCAGTATTGGTTCTTTAACAAATTCGTTGTGATTCACTTGATATGTCCAAGTCCTCCTAAAACAAATGTTATAACGTTTTAGCCCTGGAAGGGTGGCACAGATGTAGTGGTTTTCTTGTGGACAAGCTGGAGCTCTTGGTCTCCAAGACCACATTTTCTATGACTTGGTGTTGTCATGAAATTGACTGCATTTTTCCTGATGTTCTTTATCTGAATCTGATTAATAATAGATGGAATGCCATAAGAGTAGTATGTTTTAATGTTCTTTGTCTTTGATGTTGTGTTTTTTTGTTTTCATTGCTGCTTTTATTTCTCCCCTAAAGCACCTTGAATTACCTTGTTGCTGAAAGTGTGCTCTACAAATAAATTTGCCTTGCCTTGCCTTGATCTAGGTTGTTTTGGACTTTTTCTTTAGACCATAACTGCAGCAACACCCTGTTTTATTGAAACTGCCTCTTAAACTCCTGAATGTATTCAAACTCGACAAAATGTTTAGTTATGACTGGGTGAGAATGGAAAAACGACAGTTAAATTCTCAGCCTCAAACTGCCTGTAGTTAATGCTGTTTAACTTCTAATTTAGGGCTGGACAATATCTAGCGTTAAAATTTTTTTTTTTATTATCGTCATATTTTAATATGTCACAAAATGACCCAATATCGTTTATGTCAATATAAGTATACCAGTGTGTCTTCTTGCCTCCCCATCTAACTCTGGCATTACTTTACCTTGCTCCTCTTTCCCTCCTCAATGAATGCATCTCACACTAACGGCACTCAGTCTGAAGGCAGCGAGAGCATGGAGACAGATGAAGTCACGAAGGAAAATGTTTAGGAGGAGCTGGTGGTTAGTAAAAAAACTACTGGCTCAGTTATTTGGAGATTGTTCGGATTCAGTGTCAGATGTGAAACAGATTAATGCAGTCAGTAGAGAATGTCCAAAACACAAAGAACTCCAGCACTACAAATCTTTACCACCGTTTATAACAGCAACACATGGAATACTATAAAGAATGTGTAAAACTTTGTTTTGCAGGCCGTCATGATTCTGCTTTGTCTGTTTATGTACGTGAGTGAGGCATCTTTTTTATAAAAGATTATCGTTGTACGCTCTGCTGGTGCTGCTACCTTCACCTGCAGCGGATTAGTACCTCTCTGCTGCGGTCGATTCTGGAAGGTTTGGAAATATTCCAGAATGTTATTATATCGGATATTTTGATATTGTTTACTAGTTAGCACCTCCCTTTTCCTTTTGAAAGGAAGGCCGCCCAAGCTACAAATATAGTGTCGCCACGGTGCCTGATAATTTGAGATTATCATTAATACAATAATTTTCTCATCCACGACCCACTCCAATTATAGAAACTTCTGCCTGCACCAGTAAAATTTAAATCGTGTATTTTTCACCCGTTGCAGGACTCTGCAGCAGTTGCTAATGAAATTTAACTGGCTGAGCTGCCCAATCAGTCAACATTTAAAAAGTTGTTTTCCTGTTAAAAAAATAAATAAGAGAAAAAAGAGCAGCAGACATCGCTGAAAGAAAGGATGCTGAAGAAAAGGGAACGTTATGCGCAGGAGAAACTGAGTCAGATGAAGATGAGGGTTTTGATGTTTATGCACATCCAGCCTGCAAAGATTTAGATCTGTTTTTTCTCACCTTTCTCAACAACTCATTTTTATTTTGCTCATATCATATAACACACTGCACAGTGGAGCAGTTGGTAGAACTGTTGCCTTGCAGCAAGGAAGTCTGGGTTCGGATCCTGGCCTGGGGCCTTTCTGCATGGAGTTGGCATGTTCTCCCTGTGCATGCGTGGGTTCTCTCCGGGTACTCCGGCTTCCTCCCACAGTCCAAAAACAGTACTGTTAGGTGAATTGGTTTCTCTAAATTGCACTTTTAGGTATGTGTGTGTTGCCTTGCGATGGACTGGCGACCTGTCCAGGGTGTACCCCCGCCTCTCGCCCCATGACAGCTGGAGATAGGCAACAGCCCCCCCCCCCTGCAATCCTGCAACCCTGCATAGGAATGACTGGTAGGCTACAGAAAATGCACGGATGGATGGATAGGCATTTAACACACTGTTATACAATAATACATTTTTATTAAAATTGCAAACTAAGCTTCCTGGCTGAATTTCATCACCAGCACACCCTTGACCCAAAACAGTACTTTTTAATAGCAAAGCTATAACTATTTTGGTTCGGAAGAATAGAACATCATTTTATTTAAGAAAGTTATAATAAGTGCCTATGTGACATTTGAGACATGTAGCTTATATTCTGAATTGCTTTTTTGTCAGAAATTTTAAGGAAGAAAAAAAAAGTATTTATCTATCCATCTCTCTATCTATATCTCTGTATCTATTTCGGATTTCAGGTGAAAAATATCGAGATATAACTTTTGGTCCCTATCATACAGCCCAATTCTATTTGGATGTATGCACTCCTCAGAAGTTTCCTGTTTCTGGAAATATATTTGCGGCTTGTCAGATGTTTTTGTTGAGTACCACGTAGCTAATGTTCTACAATGACACAAAGCATTCAGTTAAAAAATGCAATGACAAAATTTATGCACAAGTAGATTGATGGTAAAGTTAGGGCTGTATGCTATGCATTTAATTTCTTTATCCAAATTCTGTTTTTTTCACTTTTTTTTCTTCTTTTTTTTAGATGTTAACCTATTCTACATAAAAATAATTTTAGCATATCATCCATCCATCCCTGCGCTTATTTAGGCATCGGGTAGTGAGGGCAGTAGCCCAAGCACCCTCATTTTGACTGCTCATTTTAACCGCTTGTATTTGTGAATTTGTTCTTTCGGTCACTACCCAGAGCTTATGACCATAGATGAGAGAAGGAATCGAGAGCTAAGCCTTTTGACTCAGCTCCATCTTTACCTTGACAGACCGGTACAGCGTACAGTGTGAAAATCCACAAATTCAACATTGTACGTTGAATTACATTTTTATTGTCAAATTCCGCGATTCAAGCCACAATCTCTGCCAATCAAGGTGTCATATGGCCTCGTTTCGAATAGCCAGTCAAAGTCCAGATCTAAATCAAGTTACGGATCCCTGGCAGAAGCTGAAAGTTGATGTTCATAGATTAAATCTATCAGTCACTGAGCTGGAGCTGTTTTGCAAACATTGGTCAAAACATCAGACTGACCACAGTCTAATTTATTATGACTGATTGCTTAACTCTGTCTTAATCTTGAGAATCTACAAGTAAATGATGACCTTTTACTTGACACGGTTTATAGTTTGAACAAGAGTATTTTGAGAGAACCTTTCATGGTTTCCAAACAAAAGTAGAATTTTCTCATTACTGTGTGTTCTGTTGTTGGAATAACTGTGTGTGAGCTTTTCTTTTCCTCCTCCTTCACTGCTAGATTTTTATCAGCTTAATGGAGGTGCTTAGGTGTGAAGCTTTGATCGCTCCTTGGAATCTTTTCACTCAGGCTCCACTTTAACAGCGAGTTGTTACTCCCATAATGCACCACAGAACTGGCGCTGCTGCAGATACAAGGTGTGTGCACGTTGCTGCTTCCAGGTTACATTCAAGGAAGACGAGAAGTGTCAGATATTCTATTGGAAGTTTAAAAAGGTCTTCAAATCATTTCTGAAAGGCTTTATTAACTTATACGGCCATGGGTTTGGAGCTCATTTAAAAATTGTTTCCAACTTACGTCACTGTATCAAAATTTGATTTCATAAAGTTTTATTATGTGCAATTAGTCTGACACAATTAATGTGTGGATGCTGAGGCCTGAGGCTCTGTTTTTAACGATTGCATTACCTTGACTACAAAGACCTTATATGGTAAAAACCATAAGGTAATGGCTTGTGTCCAATGCTTCTAAACCACATGCACTTGACATTTGCTCTCAGCAGCAAACCCAACAGGTTGTTCTCGGAGGGGAACAATCTGGAAAATAAAGTGTTATTGCTACATCCCTGTGGAGACCGTATTGCAAAATCTGAGACGGCTTTGTGCAAAGTAAATCACTGGTTGTTGGCATTTCCATTAATGCGCTTGGTATTTTCAGATGCATAGTGCCGTTTGCACACAAAATACAAAACGGGAAGAACAAATAAAACTTTTACTTTACTTTCTTGGTTTCTTTTGCTAGTCCCATGACTTCAGTGTTGGTCTGCAGATCATTCCTCCTCAAGCTTCATTTCTTTGTTTTGCAAATAAGGCACATAAATTTTAATTCGTCTTTACTTTAGCACCTTCAGACCAGAGTTTGTACAGTGCTACCCAATGCATTTCTCATTCGCTCAATAAAACGCACAATAACACACAGGGCTTTTTTTTTTTTGCAAAGTGCTCGCCTGCCATCTGTGGTAATTTGCCATTCAGCATTCTGCCAATGGGCTTATTATTTGGGCTGAGGAATTTAACCATCAGCCACATTAAAATCAACTCTGACTTGTGAGGCTCTGCCACTTAGTGTAATATTAAGCCTTCGAGATTGTGTCCATTGTATGCATTTTTTGTGAAGCACAAAGCATTTTAAATCACTTGTCGGTAGGGCTGGACGATATAGAAAATGAGCATATCAATAAAGGGAATAGTCATTTTGATCGATATTGATAATTATTGATAAATATCACAAAATGTAAAAAATATATTTTAAGTGCCTCCCCAGTCATTTTGTTATTCTTCAATGAACTAATTTTAACTAAGAATTAAAATAATTCATTTTTCAAACACCTCTTTTTATCATAAATAAGTTTGTAAGACACAGAAACAAAGAAAAGTAATATTATTAACCATTATATTATATATTTTTTAATTGTTAGTGATTTCAATTAAAGGCTTATCTTGATGCTTTTTAATCTTTTAAACATTTTATGACACTTTATAATATTAATGGCTGAAACCTTTGGTTTAGTTTGTCAATAAAGCTTATTCTAATTCATTTCAGCCGGCTGGCCTATCCAACCCTGTTGTGTTTTTTTAAAGCGTTTTTCGGTTTTGAGGACCCCGGGGGCAGAACGGAGGGGGACATTTTAAAAGCCACAGGTGTTGTTAGCAGCGCGACCTGAGTAAGTATCCTGTGTCTCTTTGTAACGGATTCACAGCGAGCCGGGAGAGGGGAGTCCTGCGTAAGACAACTGATCGTAGTATTTTATTTGGTTTATTATTGCTTCGTTTAGTGTTTTAGTGCATCGAGGATCGGTTCAAAACTGGATGCAACCTTTACCTGAGTCACTGAAACATTTAACTTCCTCCGCTGCTCCCTTGCTGTGAGATCTGACCGACGTGAAGTTATGGCGATGGTTCGCTTAGGGACTATCAAAAAATCCTGTTTCAGCTCAAATCATTTCATCCTTTTTGTGGATTGAAAGGAGAGAGGAGTGGCTGACAGAGCTGCCTATCAGTGGTAATGATTTGTTTGGAGTAAGTAATAATTGTTGTATTAAGCTACCTGATATATATGCTATAATGAAAAAATTAGGGAAAACTTCTTTTTTTTCTATCGAACTTTTTCACCGGCCCCTTTTTTTTCTATTGCACCACACGTCTATCGATTAATATATATATTGCTATCGAATTATCGTCCACCCCTACTTGTCGGTATACATGTCGGTCATAATTTTCTATCAACCCCTACAGCTTCGTGCGTGAAGCGTTATTGGTACTGTTTTGTTTGAGGAGTCGGCAGTTCTAAAGTGAAGCAGATCGGGTCGAGGTAATGTGCTATTCTTTTCTAAGAACAAAATAGCTTTAATCTGTCTTGTGGAGTCACCCATGGTATCACTCTTGGTTTTAATCTTTTTGTGCTTCTGTATATTCTCCCATTAGGGAAATGTTTTAAGAAGCATAATATCTTTGATCATTTATATGTTCAAGATTTGCAAACATTTTGCATTTAAGTGAGGATAAAACGGAGTTTTGCCCCAATCAGAATCATACTATCCGCTCGTCCATTGAGAGGAGACCATGATGCTGACCTAGAATATGTTAAAGGGACTATGTAACCCGTCCGGCCTTAAGATACCTTAGAGATGCAGTGGGTTGGGCCCTGTGAAATTGGTTTTAATATTTCTCAAATTTCAGTTTATTTTTATTTTTCTGAATTCCACTTTTTCCATTCTAACCATATTTATTACCCCAAAAAGGGCCTTATAGTGGAGTGGATAAAAAACAATTCAACAAATCAATAGCCAAAGAGCTCCAGATTAAGCATGGTTTATACTTCTGTGTCGCGTCAATCGCGTAGGTTACGCCGTAACCGCCGTACCCACTGCTGTGTTTATACTTCTGCGTAGGGCTGAAAGCGTCGTGTTCCTGTTTCATTTCCAGACCTGCAGGTGGCAGTAGGCTGGTATCGGTTGGCAAACTCCACAGGACGGAGTTTTTCTGATGGTTTGCTTATGTTTGCTTCAGTTCCGGCAAGTATTTCCTGTTTTAAAACAACGATAGCGGCCTTTGTGCAGTGTCTCAACGAGATTGTGGAAGCACACGAACAAATTATCCTTCTTTTGAACACTTTGCAATGCAAGCAAATGAGAAGACGGAGACGTAGAAGATGGTACGTGCGTACGTAATCTCACTGACCAATCACAAGGGAGTACTTCTGCGTCGCGTCGCCGGGCTGCACGTCTGGTCCGAGGAGGTGCACGTCAAGCCTCTGCGGACCTACGGCGGTTACGGCGTACCCTGCGCGAGGGACACGACGCATACGTATAAACCGGCCTTTAATGTAGTTCATATTTCACAAATAGAACTCTCACATTATTCCATTTAAAAAGAAGAAAATCTCCCTTTTAGAGTGCTTTGGTGCTAAACTCAACAACAAAAAAACAAAACGGTAAAACCTTGCGCACACTTCCATAATGCTCAGGACCTTTGTTCATTTTTATTCATTTCATCTGTCAAAGACATCTCTGACATGACTGTCGGACGTTTTGTGTTTAGCTCTCATGTTCCAGCAGCCCCTCGTGGCTATTTTGCTTTTTTTTTTTTTAATGGCACAGGTATGCAAATGGGGGTTAAAAATTACTTTTTTTGCATTTTTGTCCTTAAAGGAATATCTGGATTGGCACAAAGAGCAAGAAAACCAGCCATATATTCTCTCGCCTCACTTCTGATTTATTTAAAAGTTGAAGCATTAGCAAGCCTAAGTGGCTCCCGCTAGCTTGCTACTTCTCCATGTTTGTATAAGTTGTCTCCACATGTATCCTTGTGCCTCCAGTCAACCGTGTTGAAAAAGCTTACAGAAAAATAGGTTCCCGATTCATAAAACTTGCTTGCCCCGAACCTTTCTCTAAGCTTAAATTATTACAAATTTTTTGGTGGATTTTGGTGTTTCAGCGAGTTTTTTTTCTTTTCTGCCATGGCTGTTTTTTTTTCTGTGAGGAGAGAAGAGACCTGAGTTAAGTCGAGCCCACCTTACCATGTAAAGACAGGTATGGGAGCTGCTGTGGCCAAAATACTAAAGAAACTATTATATTATTTTTCTACTTGCCGATACAGGCGACTTTTGTTGGATTCTATTTTGTTTGTTTAAATTCCACTATTCTGTTAGTCAGGGGTTTTCAACTGAGCCTTTTGCCCCTTTAACTCAATCTTGGATAAGTGGATAATTGCCGGATTGACTCTTTGTCTTTAAAGATCTTATTCACTCGTTTTTTTTCAATAGATTTGTGGTCCGCAGTATGAATGAATGCCTTGTGAGCTGTTTCACATGGAATAAATGCTCTCTTACTCCTGTTTCAGGAGGTTGCAGTTCTGTTCCACCAGGTCTGCGGAGTGGGTGTGGGGACACATTAGGATCACTAGTCTAACTCATTATTATTCACGATATGCAAAGCTCTCGCCTCTGATTAGCTAATAGCAATGAGAGTCTTATGCTGCCTTCAAACAAACAATTAACTTAACTAACTTCGGTGCCAGTGTTCCAAGACAAATTTCAACAGTTTCTTTCTCAGCTCCTCTTTTTTTGGGGTACAAATGCAACGCTGATGTGCTATGTCCACAAATAAACCAAGACCGAGTGTGTTCTGCCATGCTGTGGAGTTGCTAATATTTAGCTTCTACTAGCAGAGAGATGCTCTGCTCTCTCCAGGCTGTAAAATCAGCCTTCCCGTGGGCAGTCGCAAGCCAACCTAGACAAGACCATGAATACTGATTTTCCCTGTGACAAAGAAGGGATTGGCTTCTTTTGACTCGCTCGTTTTGCAGCCGTTTTCTTTCTGTGGCTAATGCAGGCAATGGGGGTTGGAGAAAATATTCACATAAAGCATGCCTGGGAAACCTAAGTCACGCTTATCTACTTCCGATCCATGGGTCCCCTACTGTAAAAAAATAAATAAAAGTGAATGAGTCAATGAAGCGATAAGTTATTTTCAGATTTTGTTTGAAATATGTCATGGATTTAACAAATGATATCCGTGAATCTTAAAGACAAACTTTGATGCAGAGAAAGCACTAATGTTAGACAGGCAACAAAAGTTACTTTAAGTTTTGTGTGAAAACACGTAGTGGACTACAACTGAAGAAGAAAAATGGCCGTGAGTTTAGCGAACTTCGTGTCCTCCTTCCAAGACGAAGGAATAAGCTTTAAAAATACGGAACAGAAAACCATTACAAACCACTACAAATCTGGCCATGTGGAAAGTGGCAGCTATGCTGGGGGAAAAAAATGGTTGGTCAAGTGAGAGCCAGCATGCGGGATAAGCTCTACAAGGTCTCTGTGAGTATTTCAAGTGCTAGCTAGTACTAGCTAACATGACGTCATATTTGTAACTTCTGATTTGTAGTCATTTTGATTACGAGTTTTTGTCTAGCAAATAAATCACAAATCACATGATAAAGTTGAAACGCACATCAGTCTTTATCATTTAAATTGCGCAATATGTGTGATTGAGGGCGTATGGCAAAGCAGACCAGAAAACGTTTATCGCTCCATTGACTTTCATTCATTTTTTGGGGGGGCTAGGGGACCCATGGGCCGACTGGAAGGGGAGGAGACTTGGGCTCCCTATATGCAGCACAAAATGACTGATCGTATTTCACAAAGAACAAGTATTACACGGTTTTTCAGTGAAGGAGACCTTTACGTCTTTTACCCATCTGGGTCTACAAAGCAGCTTCTGCTTGTTTCTAAAATAGTCCCTCCAGGAGTTTGCGACTTTGCGATCGCAACTATTAATGCAAATTCGGCCAATCCTCGGTACTTCTGCACGTCTTGCAATTTTATTGCATGTTTGACCAATCGCTATGCTCCTTATCACCTTATATCTGAAACCATCAGGTACACTTCCATTTTCCTATGTGAGAGGAAGCGACATTGAAATAGATTACATTTGCCAACAAAAGCACTGCCAAGTTTTCTCATTCTCTACATGAAAGTGGCGGTAAATAATTTTTTAGCCCATGCAATAATATGGTCGAACACTAACGGAAGTTATCATTTGACGAATTATCAATTTGACAATTACAAGTCACATCCTTGACCAGACGCGCAGACATTTTCAACAGAGACTTTGTGAGACTTTGCGTTCAGGCCACAGTAGGTGAACTGTTCATATTTTAAGTGCAATCATTTCCTTTAGTTGCTAACAAATACTGTAAGCCTCAATCAGCGTAGAGCATTTTTGCTATTTTTTTCCTACTTATATTATTTATTCCTGCATCATTTTATTTTGTGTATGGATGGTCAGATTGCAGGGTTTAACACAAGAAAAAAATCACAACAGCAAAAAACATCAGACAATTTAGGCCACAACAATCCCAAAATAGTGCCGTCAGATCCTGGAGGGACTGCTAAAACAAGGCTAAAGCCTGCAGTTGTCATGTTTTTTCAATGCTGGCACCCAAACTGTAGAATGAGCTACCCAATCATGTCAAATTAGAATTCTGTGAAATGTCTTCATACTGTACAGTCTCTGTTTACGTGATGTGTGTTTCATTTTATACAATTATAGTCGATTGAGTTCACTTGGACTACTTTATCACATCACTTTTTATTGATAATCAGATATCCAATTTGTCATTTTTGCTCTTTTATTGAAGCATCCAAATATTCATATTTCCCCTGTTCTGAAAGTATTTCTAAAAAAGAAAACAAGTGGCCTGTTTTTCTTTTTCCTACAAGTGTGATAGTCTCTGCAGTGTTTTTCGAGCCACATTTAGAATTAGGGTTTTATTAGTTGCGTTAATGTGCTGCTTGCCATTTTCTACCTCAAGGATCGGACTGGCCCCCTTTGGACTGGTACAGGGGACACAGTTCTTGTCACTGGCTTTCTAGTTCAGCGGACTGTAGACTGAAAAAGGTGCTTAAGCTTTCAGATCACACATCTTCGGCAGTCATTGATTTAAGTAAAGTCAAATCTGATTTAAACATGGGTGAATTCATTTTAAAACTCTAGTTTGGCATGCTTTTCTTCTCTTCAGATGCAACTCCTCCCAACTTCTCTCTCCACCCCTTTTTTACCCTCACATGTGGAAAGCATTATATCCTGTCTGGTGGAGAGGGAGAGCAAACAACTCTGGCTGAGACCCTCCTGGGGGAGGCGTAGGGAGGTGCCGTTGGGATCGGCATTCTGGTGACTCCCTCGGCCCTGATGTTGCACAGACAAAAGCAGGTCTTGTTGTTTCAGAACCACACCACCTCTAGCTGACAGGCTTCATCCACCCACTTCACTGGAAAGGAGGAGATCCTAGATGAATGAAGTGGTGGAGGAGAAAGAGTCCCGTTTTCCCCAAAGTACCCCCTGTGGCTCCTTTACACATTAGTAGTTTTGGGAGGAATAATATCTGGGGGCCATTGGTACTTATAGGTGTAAAATATTTAGCATGATGGTTGATGTTTTAAATGCATGTGTTCTTGTTTCCTACCCCTTATGTTAAAAGATCCATAAAAAATATATATCTAGTTTTTCAAAGTTTTTTTTTGTGTTTTATTACAATTTTTTTTTATAATTTCTTTAATAAACGAAGTAATTGATGAAACCCTGTTGAAGCTATTTTTAGACTCAGTAGGGATCTGCAATATTTGACATTTTTGGGGGGTATCTGTACCTGTATTACCTGGCACGAAGGTGTACTTTTAATCTTTTTCACTTTTTAAGTTAACTGCAGGGCGGATCAAGTGAGATCAAACTTATACTAAAAGATAAGATTTTGTTTGAAGTTCTCTACAACAAATAAAACAAAGTTGTGACTGCAGATATTCTCAAGTCCAAAACCTAGCTCTGCTTTTCTTTTAACATTTATCCAGCAATAGTCTTTATACCTAAAGAGGAACCGAGGAAGATGGCACATGGCAATAAAAGTATGTTCATAGATGCACCCTAAAAGTTTAAAAGTCACTTTCTGCTTATCACTTGATAAGAGGTCAGTCATTTGTGAAAAGACAAGATTTTAATGTTTTCTTCAGTATCTTATTTTACTGCCTCTGAAGTATTAACACAATTTAAAGAGGTTAAACTTTATGAATTGGTTGTAAATAATTGACTTTGCCCTTTTGAACAGTAACATGGAAAAATGGTTAATGCATCCCGGATTTGATGTCCATATAATTTCACTTATACCATGGTGTGGGTGAATACGCGATTCTGATTGGCTGGAGGGTGTTGGTTAAAAAGTGATTATGTACAACTTGGGAAGGTGTCCCGTCAAATTGCCCGATGACAGTTCTAAATCATTGCGCTGGCTCAAACGGTGAATGGTAACCATGGCAACGGAGACTCAACGTTATTTCACAGTTGACTCATCGCAACAGCAAGACAGACAAAACATGAGTGATTTTATCATTTCTTTTAACTTATTTGGTGAGTTTGATAACATTAACATATTAATACTTTGTATCACATAACGTAAGGTAAAGCCACAATCTCACTTCCCATCACTGATCAACTGCTGCGGTCGGCTCGCTGTGGCCACGTTGCTTGAAACGCCTGTATACGGGAGATATTAAATAGTGCGCTCGACTTATAAAAATAAAAATCCTCACGATTTGAACTCTAAAACAGATTAAAGTATTATTAATTGATTAAATGCTTCTTTCTTTCGTAAGTGACCATGGTATAAGCGGGATAATGCCCTTTGAGGTGTCCATTATCAGAAATTAATGGACTTCGCGGAAGCAATGAGAAGAACAGGGGAAGGGGTGCACGGTTCCAGCAGGTCAGTAGATCCAACACCGGGTCCAGTTCAGCACATAGATCTAATAAGACTGCTTTAAGGAATCTACATCGGATCCCCCATCCAGATGCTTCCAGTGGCGTGATCTACAATGAGCGCCAGCATCCATTGTGCATCATTATGCAGGCCGTCACGTTTTTTTCTATAAATCCCAAACTTTGCGTAGAAAAATGCTTACGTAGTTTTCAGACCCCGTTTTGTGCATAAGCAAGCTTTATAAATGAGACCCCAGCACAGTAGGTGGGCTGAGGCCTTGGAGCGCTGCCTCAGGTGGTCCGTTGGGTCGATTCAAGCAAATTAAATCGACCCCACTCACCCTTAAAAGCAGCAGCAAGCAGTTGGTTGATACTGACAGCTTGTCATTTAATTAGCCAACCTTCTTCACAGTGTTGAAATAGAGACACTCCTAATTAGCTACAGTTTGGTTCCTCTTTGGCCACTATGGTTGCATATAGCAACCTTTCTTTGACTTGCTTCCATCTACTGAACTCCCCTTTTTTGTTGTTTCTTTCATAGTGCTGTCAATATCCTTCAAAGCTTAACTTTGGAAATCCATGAAGATATTATCGGTGTCCTATATATCAGTGGTCCCCAACCTTTTTTCACCACGGACTGGTTTAATATTCGACTATATTTCGCATGGCGCAGTGGGTTAAGACAGGCGCCCCATGTTCAGAGGCTTCAGTCCTTGATGCGGTTGTCCCGGGTTCGATTCCGGCCCAGGGACATTTGCCAAATGTCTCTCCCCCAGCTTCTCTCCCCTTTCTTTAAGCATGTCCACTTTCAATAAAGGCCAATGTGGCCACAAACCCCCCCCCCCCCCCCAAAAAGAAGTGCTTTAAAAATACAGCTCACCACAACGCTGAATCAGTGGGATCCCTGTGGGTGTTTCTCTTTAATGAGATGTCCCTGTCTGGGGCAATTGTAAAGGTTTCTTTGCCCCATTAGAAAGCCCCGGTTGCCACATATTAAGCAGAGCTGGGGCTTGGTGCATGGAGGATACTTTAAAGAGTAACTCACCCCCTTCCAGAGACCTTCTCGACCAACATTTCCAGTTTGAAAAATGCGGCAGAAAAAAGGCGTTGCTTGGCGGACGGAGGAATGCGTGGGGAGGGATGGGCGGCATCAACACTTCTTTGTCTTTCCAACTCCAACTCGCTACGGAGGTGTGGCCGAGGCTGGGCCTGAATTTGGACACAGCCTATATTCAGCGGCATGATGGCTGTCATCAATTTCCCCCGCTTACGTCAGAAACCAAGCTGGGCCAGTAGCGATGCCCGATTCAAATTCAAGTGCAGTGTAACGTTTTAACCTGAAGAGGGCATTTCACTAATGGTTTTAGGTATAAAATTCATATTTTTACTAAAATACAAAAAATAATGACCAGACATGTAGACAGCACTATTAGACATTCGTTTATACAGTTGATCAGCAAAACAAAAGTTGATTTGGGGGTGAGTTGCACTTTAAGTAGGACTCCTGGTATTGTCTGGTAACTGTAGCTTTCTTTTTTTTGGAAGTCGTAGGTTTTTCCATCTCTTCACTGGACATTTTCCTTTTCGCATAGAAACCTTTCAGAGACCAGTTTTTTTAAAACCATTTTGCTAGCTGGTGAGTTCCAAGCAATCGTCTGGACATGTCGAGTGAGTTATGGGGCGTCATGTAGTGGTTAGTGCAGATGCCCCATGTACTGAGGCCTCACTCCTCGGCGTGTCGTCCCGGGTTCGAGTCCCGCCTTCTTGGACCTTCTTCAATTCAGTCAATATAATCCAAATCAGTCCTATTTATGATTCATTATTGTTACATTCAGTTGATAAAATCCCAGTCTGTGAAAAATGATCAGTCCAGGAAAGACCAGCTGATTGTACAAGACTTTACATCAGTTCCTTCTCCTTAGTAAGCATTTGATAAAAGTAAAAATGAACCACATCATTTTAACAGGAAGAGGCAGAACCTGCCACAGTATGAGTGGCTATCTTCTGTGATTAGCTTAAAGTTGAGAGGATAGAAAGCAGACTACTACTATTACTTGTAGAGAATCTGGGAACCACCAATAACCTTACATTCTGAGAGCAACATTTTCTGTTGGGAACTTGCAGAATAATCAGATTTCCAACACAACATGAAGCCTAAATATTCAGAGCTTTATTCACAAGAGAATAAATATTCTATTCTGGAGCAACACAGAGCCAATGAAGAGAAGCTAAAATTGGAGAAAGATGATCCCTCTTTATAATTTCCAACATTAAGTATCATCTGGATGACGGCTATGATGGTCCACAGTTTGAAGTTGTTTTAAAAACCAAGATGAGCTAAAATAAAAAAAAAATTTCCGAGTTTATGCATTTTCACATCACCACAAACTTTTTTTTTTTTTCCGCAGAGCTACCATTTGATTTAATTTAAGATAATCTGTTAGGCTTGAATTAGTTTTGAATCACAAAAAATTAAGTTATTTTAATTACTACTAAATTCTTCATAGTTGTTGACATTTGTAAATGTAAACTTAACCTAGAGCTGTCATAACTATATTTTTCACTCATTAAAAAGCATACCCAAAACCTTTGGCTTTACATCACTTTCACTGGGTTGTAGAAGTGTTGCACTGAGTTACATTTGATACTCATTGATGTGAAATAAACTCAAAAAAGTGCTTAAGTTACTCCTGGAGTTCAGCGCAACTTCACCATGGGAAAAAAATAACCATGCAAGAGGGAGTCAGTTATTCCTGCCTTGTTTTTTTATTTTCATGGCAAAAACAAACAATTCCATTCAGTTCTCCTCTCCCCGCTTCCTGACTTTTCTTTGTAGCGTTTAGGAAAAAGAAAATGGAGACAGGAGAGGAGGTTGGGGAAGAAGACATGGCAAGAGTCTAGGAGGAAAAAAACCCACTTGCTTTTCAGAAGTGAAGCTCTAATACTGAATGCTTGGCTTCCAGTCCTTTTGTAGTGCAATGAGCAAGGAGCATCGAGGAAGCAGCGGCTCATGTCTCTTGGGCTTCAGATTTTTATCTTTGTTATTTTCGAACCCATTTTTGAGGCTCCAGAACGACCACTCGTCTACCTTTCGCAGTAAAATAACTTGTGCACACGAGGTTTGCACATTTGCCTTTCTCCCAGTGCTAACACGTTTGTGTTTAAACTCGGCCACACCCAAGGCACGATTTTTGGCCTCCAGTGTGTTCATGGATGAACTCCGGACCAGTGAAGCCCTGGAGACTGGTTTAAAGCGTGTGCTCCTGTAGGAAGGTGGTGTGCTGACTCTCCTGGCTGGCGAGTGAAGAGATGATAGATGTTACCCCCTCCCCATTTTATGAATTACATTATTTTGATGCATAACCATAAGTAAAACTACAGCATCATATATTTTCCAGCCCTTATTATGAATTCTGCTGTTCTGCTTCTCATGTAGTTGCACAAATACATCAAGCTGGTAATAACTGATTAATCAGTCGAGCCAAATGGTCAAATGGTTTCAGCCTGCAGGCGGCTTCTAAAATACACATTCCACTCTTGGCTTGCCAACCGAAACAGTGTTTAACTTAAAAAGAGCAGCGTCTCTACTTCCGTTTTTACACTGAGTTTTTGTGTGTGTGTGTGTGTGTGACTGGGAATATTTCCAAACAGCTGAGGTTTTTCTGTCTTGTAAATAGAGAATAAGCATCGCTGATGGTGCTTTTTTTTCCCCAGCCAGCCGACTGCTTGTTTGCATAAAAAGGTTTAGGGAGGGAAGAGTTTTGTGCTAATCTATGTTCTGTACTTTCAAAGAAAACTTTTGTCAGCCGTACTTTCTCTGGCATCTCAGGTATGTTTTGCTGTTTTTAAATTAGGAACTTTTAAAAACCTTTTAAAGCTCAAAACCAGTAACTTTCCCATGCCTAATGGAAATTTGTAGTATGCTCTAGGGCTATTTTGTATTTTATTTTTTATTTTCTTTATATTTGATTAGATGATTGAACAATTAATCTACATACTATCTATCCAAGAAGTGCTGTTTCATATTTGACTATAAATTTACTTCATACCTCAACAAGGCAACTTTATTTTAAAGTATAAAGTACTTTATACTTTAAAGTATGAAAATGACTAAAAAGAATTCCTTTCATTTATGCATATACAACTGCAAAAGGCAGAGAATGCAGAAGTAAAGTGTTCACATAAAATGTAATAGTTGAGACCGTAACCTATCCATGTAACTGACAAACGATTTGTGTATATTAACTCTGTATTATTTATGACTTTGTCTGGTTAAATTGTTTTTTTATTTTAGTATTAACTAGGGGTGTAACAGTACATGTATTCATATTCGGCTTTCTCTGTACGGCCCTGTTGGTTCGGTACGCACGTGTACCGAACAAATACAGCGATTTTCTACATGAACACATGCAGAATGTTTATGTGCAGAACTCAAAGCGCAATGTAAGTTTAAAAACTGAGACGAAAACAAAACAGAAAGGACTCCTGGCTATCACTGATCTCTGCTATTTGGGAGCATAATTGGTTTATCATACAGGTACAATAGAAAAAGGAAGATGGACCAAACCAGAACTTTGTCAGCGTACACAACTTTTAACAGCAATAAGGTCCATAACCCGCTCGGCACTGAACTGAATGACTCGCCTGAAACAATGTCATGCTGAATGTAAACATCACTGATGCAAGAGAAAAACCAGCTGACTTCCACATGGTTCACATACCAGTAGCATCCAATCAGCCCAAACTCCTTATTTTGTATAAAATGGAAGTCGTCAGAATCCCCGTTGATAAGGGATTGTCCCAACAGCTTCCTATGCTGCATTCAAGTACTGCTGGGAGACGGGGTTGTCGAAATATCAAAACAACTCCAGAGTGATTTAAGCATGTTTTATTCACAAATGGAGGCAAAGTATTATTTAAACATTTCTAAACATTAACACTGTCTGCTTGTAATATTTATTTAATTTAAAAAAATCCAATCAAATCTCCTGTCAATTCTAGGCCTATATTTTAAACCTTTTAAGTTATAGAACATAACAAAATCTAATTTCAGGAATTAAGGAAAATAGTTTTTTGTTTAAATTGCTGATCAAATTAAGAAGTCATATGCACATTTGTATTTTTCTTGATTTAAAGCGAACCGACCTATGAGTTTAAAACCCCAAATACGTACTGAAGCATGGTTTTTGTGCATTATGTACCCTAGGGATGTAAGAAAATATCGATACGCCGATATGTCACAATATTTTATTTCACAATATTGTATCTATATTATAAAAGCAATGTGTCAAGTTTTAGTTTATTTTTTTTTAGAATTTGAATAGAACCATTAATGACAGTAATTTTTGTGGTAAAATTAAAGTATAACAATGGATGTTTATCAAGTATGAAACCGGTAAGAGTGTTTAGAATGCTGTGACTGTTTTTCCAGTTAAATTCAGTTTTAAAAATTACAATATATAGTCTTACTCATAGTATCGCAATATATCATATTGTCCCCCTGTATTGCGAAACATATCGTATCACA
Source organism: Valencia hispanica (assembly GCA_963556495.2). Classification (NCBI taxonomy): domain Eukaryota; kingdom Metazoa; phylum Chordata; class Actinopteri; order Cyprinodontiformes; family Valenciidae; genus Valencia; species Valencia hispanica. The sequence goes on along the minus strand of OY747705.1, from coordinate 47,929,477 downwards.
GATTCTTGGCGATACACATCCCTAGTATACACAATTACTCGTAATTTAAAAAGGTTGAAATAAAAATGTATTTAGCGGGCTGTACGAAGTCTGAACATTTACACTCAAGCATGGTTGAAATGTGGAACTAAATGTTTCTGCAAACAGTTGGTGTGAGTAGAGTGTAACAGAATAATAATTTAACATCCCTATAAATTAAAGTGTTAAATCAAAAGAAAACAGCCAATTAGAGTAGATGAGCTGAAATGTCAAATTAATTCAGTTAAAATACATCCAGTTGGTAATAGTGGATCGTGAACTGTTGTAACTCAATGTAATGAGGAATAAATGGATTGAAAATGAACATATGCGGTTTAACCTGATGTGTCAACAACCTGTGTGTCTCTGTCTTGACAATCCAGGTTTGGGGGTCTACAGATTCTGCTATTTGGTTTTGTAACTCATGGTATGATCTTCACCTAAAGTTGAGCCATTGCTGCAAACCATTCAGCTGTGTCTAGGATTAACCTCAAGCTGGATGGATTCAAAACTGGCCCAATGAGACAAAAAATAAAGGCCAGTTCTCTGTGATCAGTGTTTGAATGCATTGCTTAGGTGTCAGAAAGCTGCCCGTTTTAGATGAGGAAGGCTTTTAAGTTCGCTCTTTAAGGTCCTCCTTTTAACTTGCCTTTATAGACCAAAAAACGGTATGACATCCTGTGAGAGCTATGATGTTCTGTCTGCAAGTTCTCATTAAACTCCTGTTACAAACCGGTTTTATTGTACAGTTGCAAAATATCAGTGCTCCAGAAAATAGCTATGGTTTCCCACACTGATTTTCATGCTCTGACATTAACAAGAATAACAAATCTATGCTGACTTTAGCTTTGTACAATGACTGATTAATCAATAAATTGAAAGACTGAATCTGTATTTGATTGGGATTGTATGTGACCGGCACCAAATAGTGTATAATTGTGATGAGGAAGGAAAAAAAGGTTCCCGATTCCCAGTTCCCAAAAATCATCATATGCATATTGAAGGGCTTAGAGGTTTTCAGGGCAGCTCAAGGAGAAACGTGGTAGAGATGTTTAAAGCGGGGTTTGGTTATAAAACATAATCGCTTTCAGTCATCAGGTCAACTATTAGCCACGTACTCCTCCAAGTTGCCCTTCAGGAAAGAGTGGCTAGAAAACCTTTGGAGAAAAAAAGCCACATGTAGTCCATTTTGCAGTTTGCCACATGCTATAGAGATGTGTTTCCGAAGCCCGGTCCTAAAGACACACTGCCCTGCATGTTTTAGGCCATCAATTAAAATCAAGTGTACTAAAGCAGTGAAACATCTACAACATGCAGGGCAGTGGGCCTCTAGAACCAGGGTTGGAAAAACCCCGATATGGAGGACACAGCCAACATTTGCAAGAAGGAATATTGGGAAGACCAGAATTTATGGCCAAAAGGTTTTGGCCCACGCACGAAAGGCTTTGTCTGTAGCATAAAATAGTACTGAAAAGATAATCCCTATAGTGAAACATGGCAGTAGCAGAATTTTTTTTTTCTACAGCAGCGTCAGGGATGCTGATCAAAGCTGATGGAATGATGGATGGATACAGCGCATTCCCAGAGGAAAACTGGTTCAGGGCTATAAATGAGGCGGGATTCCTCAGCCCTACAGTGGAGTGGCTTAGATGAAAACTTATTCAAATGTTCATGAGAATCTGTGACAAGATTTCAAAACAGTCGTTCACTGATGCTCTCTATCTAACCTGACTGAAGTTGAGGTAGTTTGCTAACATGAATAAATGTGCAAAGCCAAATACAGTTGCTCCTGTACTTGCAACCAAGGTGGTTTTACAAAGTCACACAAACGCATGACACCCTTTAAAGAAATACACCTCCCAGAAATGCTCAGCAGTGGTTGGCACAGAAAAGTTTGAATATTCTCAGACACCATCCAGTTTTTGGGGTCCTTGTTCGATTGCGGGTCAGAGTTGCCCACGGGGCCCCAGCAGCTCAGAAAGCCTCGGGCCTCTCAGGTTTCAGAGGCGAGCATTTCTCGCTGAATGCTCCGTAGCTGTGAAAACCGCATAACAGCTCCAACAACAAACACCCGAGGCGATGGGGCAAAGGCAGCTAACCTGTTACTAATCAACAACAGCAGTTTTCTCACAACCACTTTTTAAGATTGCTGACTAAATGGAAGAATAAAGAGTTTTTTGATCCACTTTCCCCTTATTCTTCAGTTTGTGTAGTTTTAAAATGTTAAAATCACATAATTCCTGCTATGTTGAGGCAGCTCTTTTTGTTTTTGGTTTGTGCGTTTGTTCATATTGATTGGTCAGATCTCGGTCATGGAGCTGCCTTTTTTCTCTCTCTTCCCACTGAGAATGTTATGGAAGAGCTGATAGCCTTGGGCTGGGTTTTGCTCCTTGCAAATAACTCTGTGGTGAAATATGGAGCTTTACCTCTTTGTTAAAGCACTTAGTTTACATCATGAAATGATTGCACAAAAGCTGTCACAGCAAAAATGATTAATAATCAGATCAGCAGTTTGTGTTTCTTTTAGGTAAGGCAGTTTTATTTGTAGAGCACATTTTCAACAATGCTATTCAAAGTATTTTACATGATTGGAATGAACAAATCAAGCACACAAAAAAACACCATGACATTGGCAACGTAAGGGTAAACAATGACCGGTTGAAAACAGACAACAGTTTATTCCAGTTAATTATTAATCAAAGGCAGCTCTAAGCAAATGGGGTTTTAGCCTTGATTTCAATTAAATCAGCGTTTTAGCAGTTTTGCAGTCGTATGGAAGTTTGTTTCAGATTAGAGGAGCATAGAAACTAAAAGCTGCTTCTCCTTGTTTGGTTGTAATTCTGGGGATACAGAGTAGGCTTGAACCACAGGACCTGAGCGGTCTGGAAGGCAGAAATCGACATCAGATCTTTGTGTTTTGGTGCTTAGCCATTCAGGGGTTTATAAACTAAGAAGTATTTTAAAGTCTATTCTCTGAGCCACATGGAGCCAGTGTAAGGACTTTAGAACTGTGGTGACATGCTCTACTTTCCTAGTTTCAGTGTGGAGGAGCGGCGTTCTGGATCAGCTGCAGCTGTCTTGACGTTTTAGGCAGACCCGTGAAGACAGTAGTAGTAGTAATCAATTTAAGTAAAGATAAACAAAGTAGTATCGTATAGGGATGTGTATTGGTAAAAATCTGGCAATACGATATGTATCGCGATACAGGGGAGACGATACGATATATTGCGATACTATGAGTAAGACGATATATTGTGATTTTTAAAACTGAATTTAACTGTAGAACAACTATCGCAGCATTTTAAACACTCCAACCTGTTTCATACTTTAACACATCCAGTTTTATTACATCTTGTTGATCCACTGGAACGAAGAACGTGAAAACAGCCACAAACTACTTTTACATTTACTCTAAAAATGACTGTCATCAATAATGGCTCCATTCATCCCCCCCCCCCCCCCCCCCCAAAAAAAGATTTTTTTTTAAAAATATCGATACAATGTCGGAAAATAAAATATCGCAGTATACCTGTGTATCAATATTTTCTTACATCCCCAGTATCGCAATATATCCTATCGTCCCCCCTGTATTGTGATACATATCGTATTACCAGATTTTGCCAATACACATCCGTAATAGTCTGTAAATGAGATCATTGAGCTCTAACATCTTGAAGCTCTGTTTCACTGTTACTGATGTAGAAGCAATTATGCTTTGTCTCCATGTCCAGATTATGTACTTTAAAGCACTTTGTCAAACAAAATTGCTTTAGATGTGAAAATTAATTATATTAATTTGCATAATTGTTTTGTTTGCACAAAGATATTTATGAGAGACATCTTGGGGACACCGACAGCTTTAAGTAATGATTATTAAGCCCATTGAGTAATGTCATTATTTTGCAATTAGTTTATAAGTCATCTATGCTTTCTGTGTCAGTCCTGATGCAGGTTTAACAGCAGCTTCTCAAGCATAAACGCCTGTGGATGCCTGTGAATGTCTCCACATCATCATATACACTCATCGGTCATTAATTAGCGACACCCTGTTAGGACCCAGTCGGACCTCCTTTAGTTTTCAGAACTGCCCTAATTATTCATTACCATTTTGTTTGTCGTGTCTTGGAAAATTTAACAAGAGGAGCGTGGAGATTATGTAAAAAAAAATAAAAATAAAACATGAATAAAGACTATCACAGACCATGCTTGGAAGTTTTTCTCGGTTTTTCTTTAATGGAAAATATTTAATTACAAATAAATCTACATAGAAGGAAAGATATAAGAGAGCTCCAGGTTAGGTGATTTATGTGACGTATTTTAGGTTATTGCTGCCCCTCTGGAATGTGTCTCCGAAAGGTGTAGACCGACAGCAGGAAATGGCTGCAGTGTAGAAACCAGACAATTTAGGGCTTTGTGTGTGATGGGGCAGCTTCCAGTGAACCTGCCTGCCTACCTGCTGCCACAACACAAACATTAGTTTTTCCTCTGTTTGTCGCTTCCACAGAGTGCTACTGCCTGGGCTTGAGAAAACTGTGTACATAGCTGCGCATTAGAGACCATTTGAAGGAAAGCATGCTTGTTATTGTATGTTTATGTGTCACAGCAGGTGCACATTCACCAGACGGCTCTGGGGCTTTCTGAGGGGTAAGGTCACTCCAGGACTCATTTTCTCCATGTCTGAATGCACCACTCCTGCGTCCCGCTCGTTTAGTATACACCGGGGGCTTCTGAAACACCTCAGCCTGGAAGGTAAATGTGGAAATGTAGCATCACCCTGTGAGCCCGGCTAAAGGAAACCTTTGATCCGTGCTGGTGCTAGACAACACTCCGGTGATAGATTTTAAATTTTTTCCAGAAAACTTAAAGCTGTGGTCCGTGGCGTGACGTCATCAAGGAGGTGAGATGTTGAAATTTGATCGGCCATAAATTCTTAAAAATGACCTTCTTTGTATCATAGATCAGGGTCACATAGTCAAATTTAAGCATTTTTAAGTTACTTTAAAAAAAAATCCACTACGTACCCCAGCTATTATTTCCAAGTAATTAAGGGTTTTAGAATGTAGCTGGTGGTGTTGTCTGTCTTCTGTTGATATAATTGGTCCAGTTTGTGCCAAAAATCTTTTTTACTGTTATTACGTAATTCTAAAGGGAAGTTTTTTTCATGTCAGAGTATTAGCTGTTTTTATCCAATGTGCCATCGGGAGAAAAAGGTTTTAATGACTGCCACTACTGCCATATGAAAATCTAAGTACACCCTATGATTCAGTAGTTTGTAGAACCACCTTTAATTGCAATAAGTTGTATTTCTTCTGCATACCATTTATTAGGGTCTAACTCTGCTGTGGAGAAATGTTGCCCACCCCTTTTATTTTATTTTTTTCATTTTAACAACCTCTGTTTGTTGAGGTCTTTGTAAATGTGTTTCTGCAGCGATCTCTTAAGGTCCCACCTCAGCATTTCAATCAAGTTCACATCTGGACATTAAACTGACTGTAAAACATTTATTCTTTTGTTTTTCAGTATATTCTGAGATGGAATTATTGGGGGGGGGGGTTGTTCTTGTTTTTTGCAATTTCTCTTGATTATTGCATCGGTTGACCTTGGGCTCAATTAGCTGAGGTGTCCACCCCTGGGAAGATTGGCAAACATCTTAAGCCTTTCTTACTGTAAATTATTGGACTCCAAATGTCACATTAGGTGATGATCGATTAACAGAGTGCATTTCATTGACGGCACCTTGCCACTACTTTCCTTCTTAAATCCTATGGAAGCTGCAAAGTTGTTTTTCTCATTACTTTATGTCAAACTCGGCGTGTTTGTTTCTGCAAAGCCACAAAACATGATGCAGGACAGATTCTGCAGGAATAGCTATAGTGATGTAAGGTTTCCGAAACATCACAATTTATCCATCTCATATATTTTGCTAATTTTTCTTACCTTCTTTACCATCAGCCAGTTAACCTATTGAAAGTAGATTTGGTATCAGAAATCTTGTCTGCCAGGCATGCAGCAGATCTGTGCTGTAGGTTCTTTATTTGAACTAGTAGACCTGTATTTAGCAGAAAGGGAAGAACACAATGTTATCTCCATTTATACATCAAAATGTATTTCATATTGTATTTCATATTTCAAACACATGCTAGGAAAATGTATTACATATTTTCCTAGCATGTTTGATTTTCATTTAAGTAAAATAGTGCATCAAAATGCATGCTATTGAATGATGCGTGTATTGATTGAAAATTTTGATTTAGAAAATAAGGAAAAAATTCAGGATTCTTCTGTATTGAACCTGTATTTTTAATCAGTAGCTTTATGAATATTAAATAGTGAGTAACATTGGAGGAAATTTAACTTACTTTGGGGGAAAATGATCACAAGAAATGATACTGGACTGATTATTCTGTCAACAGTTGGCCAGTGGGGGGACTATTTTATCTCTGACTTTTTTCAGTTTTCAGCTGGGATGGCAGCTTCATTTGCGACCTCATTAGAAGTCTAGAAGAACTATTAATACATGTTATGACTTTTCTTTAAAAAAATCAGTTTATAGAAAACATTTATTTTGCCTTTTTTATTCATTGACACACACAGTCTCATTTTCATAACATCTGTTTAAGCTCAAAATATGTAGGCTTAAGTAATATGCAAAAGCTGACCTAAAACACACTTATGCATATAGAAGTAAACACTTCACTATGACTGATGGAAAAGCCTTCTGGTGGCGCTATATTGAATTAACAATGCTTCATTCCTAGACTGTGCTCTCGACATTGTCCAAATGCAAGTTTGGAAAACAGTATTGTTAAAACGGACAATAGGACATTCATACTATAAATTAACTGAAAATGTCAAATAAAAGCAGTACACACTGGTTACGAAACATTGGCATTTTCTTGCTGTAAAAAGTCTTTTTCATTTTACAATATAAAAAAAATTTTATTAAAGAAAAAAAACATTCAGTTGGAGATATTGTGCAGGCATAAAAGCTCCTTCTGCCATCTGCTGCAAAAGGTATAATTTTGACCAGGTTCTATTTGGTACCCGCCATTTTTTTTACCCTTTGATTTAGTCAATCGATCAGTCTATATTTAGACTGTATTTTACAACTTGATTGAAAGTATTTTGCTCTCATTATCTACTTTAAGAAAATGTGGTTATACAGTATGGTTTAAATAAATAATATATAATAGCAGGAGATGGCTTTGAAAGAGTTTAATTTATTGGTATGAAAAAGGAAGTAGGAATGGCCAAAATGGCAACACATTCAAAAAAGTTAAAAAATTAGGCGAAGAATCTGGGAAATTGTACTACAGCTGTTTATTCAGTGTTTAGTACCAATTTAAGGTGGAAAAAAATGACAGAATAATGTCAAATGTAACCTGCAGACTCTCAAATGCCAGAGAAACTGTGTTTGTATGACAAGCGAAGGCTCAATTACAGAGCCTTGAGGGGCACCTTTTATTTGTACCTTTTAATATTATGGGCCAACCTAAATAATGTGAGTCTGTGCTGGTACGTAAAGGTGTTTCATTTACAGAGTCAAGTTTTACAGTTCCTGAATTTCACAGAATTTTGCACGTAAACAAACTTTGTCATCAGCATACTGATGTAGCGATGCATCTTTAACTTTTTTTGGATTGAACAGATGTGTTGGCCTTAATCTCGAGGGACACCTTGAACATAATTTGTCGCTTAGATGTCCTACATAATCCACTTTATAATTATGGGATTCAAATCTTCAGCATGACAATAAAACGACACTCATCAGCACAGAGATGGAGAGAATTATCACCAACATTCTGCCCTAATATGGAGCCTTAATGCTCATTTTTAATTAAATAAGTCCATCCTGATGTTTTATATATGTTTCTGCAGGAACCCAGTCAGCTTTCCAGTCTTCAGCGCTCCTTATGGTCTAAACTCACTGTCTTTGCTTTTTCTCTCTCCTTCCAGAGGATTTTCAACTCATTCGTGTACACGGAGAAGACATCAAATGGAGAGACAGAAGTTCAGCAGGTGAGTAACAAAGGCCTCTGCTGTGTGTGTGTGTGTGTGTGTGTGTGTGTACATTCGTGCTCCTGCCTGTCTGTGCATGCGTGTGCCACGGCGGATGTCTGTCTGTGGTCTTGTGTAGTGTTCACTTCAGCAGCGCTGAGGACAGACACCAGGGGGTTTATTAAAATTCAATATCTGCTGTCTCTCTGGCTTTGAAGTTTGGGGACTTATTTATTTCTTTTTACTCCTCTGTCCCTGGCTATCCATCCTTTCCTCTCCTAGTTATTGTAAGAGCGCAAAACCTTTGGACAAATAGTTAAAAAAAACAGATGAGCTGCTGCTAAAAATGAAACGCTTTTCTTAAATCACCTCCCTTCAATCCAAATGTCAGAAATCTGTTCTCCATTTTAGGTTTTACAGTGGAAAAAGAAATCTGCTCTTGAGTTTTTGGCACCCTGTGTCAAATCCAATGTAATTGAGTGCAGGCGTTGTGTGTAAAAGTGTGTGTTTGCTCCTCTGCGTCAGGGATCTTGGAAAAGTGACAATATACACCACAGTGGTAAACAGCCACCAGCAAGAACAGACAGGTTGATGATTGTTTGCATTTCTCCGGCGACTGTGTCTCTGTTTGTATCTGCCTGTGTCAGCACATGGAAGTGTGTATGTGAGGGGAGTACGGTGTCTCACACCTCGCAGGTATTTAGTATTCCAGAGACAGCAAAAACTGATTTTAAAGCAATGTTTTGCTGTCTAAAACCTTACAAAATAAAATGTTGAAACATTTGCGGATATCTTATGAATGAGCATCTTTTCTTAAGGTGGCTTCGACTCCACAGCGAAGTTGCCCAGTTTTGAGGCTTGAACTACTTATTTGAGCGGCCAGCCTAAATGTTGCCCATAAATTCTCAGCGTAACTCTCCCGGGGTTGGCTCCAACTACTTCAGATTATAGCTCTGACATAGTTGGCTCTCTTGCGCTCTCTAGGCAGAGCGGCTGTGTCCCTGAGCCAAGGCGAGACTCAATTAGGAGGGTATCTGCAGAGAAACAGTTGAGATGGGAGAAAACGGGAGAAAGAGGGGAAAAAACTAAACAAACAAGAAGCCACAAAGAGGAGCCACCGGCATCTTCAGCGAGACTGTCCTCGTGGAAATTCATTATTCAGATTGCAGTGCAGACATCTGTCCCTCTGTAATGACACAGACTCTCCTTCTCTGGGCCCGTCTTTGTCTCATTGTTCTACTCATTGACATATGCGGTCAAAGTGGTTATCATTAAATTTGAGCTTTGTATGTTTAGACTGGGCAAAATGGAATGAACTGAAACATTACCATAATCTTCTTAAACCTGTAATTATATAAGGGCAACTGGATTTATTGTGATTATTTATGGCTGTATAATCTGGCTCTTTTGTCAAGACAACTTCAGCTCAATGTATGACTGAATGTTTTTGATGGTAAATAAGTTTTAATGGTAACAGAAAAACACATGTTATCTGTTCTCAGGAGATCTAGGGGTGTGCCATCTTGGGTGCGTCACAAATCGATTTAGGCACTGTAATAAATCGTAATAGCAATAAATAAAGTTTTGGGGAAAAAAAGCATTGCACAGAAAAGAAGTTTTGATTTCAAATAATTTCGTAAAGATACATTTTTACAAATGAATGCTGCCAAGTGATTACGTTTTATAACTGTTTATGTTTTTGCGAGCAATTTATTATTTGGTTCTTTGGGAGTGTACTGCAAAAAGCGTTTAATTTGTGTGATTTGTTAATATCCCTTTTGGTGTTGATTACCCTTATAATAAAATCACATGTATGTATAAAAAATCCTTGAAACCATTTGTTCAGCATTGTCTCTTTTTGTATTGCTGAACAGCCGAACAGTTAACTTTTCTTCCATCCTCCTCATTGGATCTTGGTGTTAGATACATTTTATTGCTCTGACTGCAGATCTAGGGAAGTTTAGATGTGAAGCGATTTTTATTTTTATTTTTTTTTATTTATTTTTTTATTTATTTTTTAGCCATTCATTGGCTTCATGAAGATCAACGCACATCAGAATCATTTGAGTGGCAAGCTTTCTTGTTTTTCTCATTTTGAGAAATTGGCGTCAGGTCATGAATTATTTATACCATGGAAACGGGAAGTAAAGGGGTAAAAGAATGTAACGTTGCCAGACACTCTGATCAGCTTGCATCCATCTGTCTGTCCATGATATATAATCATAATGAACATTGGGATTTATACTCTTAAAAACTGGGCCAACAGGAACTGAGAACTCTGAATGTAGACATGCGGAATGTGGAGGAACCCTGTGCAGAGAAACCAGACTAGCAGAACACCATTTTCCTATGAGTGCTTGTGGTGGCTGATCCAGGTCCGCTAGGTTTTACAAGCCTCAGAAGCTGGTGGAGCGGGTCAGAGGGCGGAGAGAAGAGCTCTGTGTTCTGGAGAGTTCGGTTAATCTGACGAGAGCAGATTGCGGTTGACTGTTCCATGGTGGACTGTAACCGAAGCTTTAACTTTCACCACCAAAAGGGTTTGGTTTCTTTCAGGTCACTTCTGTTAAAACTTGAGCTGCGCTTTCTGTGTTTCTATCACCTCCCCCCCACCACCTGAACTCTGCCCAATTTTTAGCTAATTGCCATGAAATTCACATTACCATGTACCGAGAAGTATAACTTGAAGTCGCTGTTTGACAACATTACTGTACGTGTCATGCTGTCTGCGTTCTTTGTGGAGGAGCGGCAGTAATTGCGAGCGGTGCCTCAGGCCCCCATTAAGGCCCAAATAGGAATAGCAGCCGGCTGATTAAGTGTACAAGCGGTCAGAGGGTCGGGGTCTCTCTTTTTTTCCTCCTGTTCCTGGCTTCAGTCACAGGTTTTTTTGTGAGCAGCAGTAATTATGAGATGTGAACAAAGGGGGTCCAGTTACTGTGGAAATAAGCTTTCATCTGTACTCAGAAAGGCTTATTAGGTGATTCTGTGCCTATGGAAAGCGTTTGGACTTCAGTCTTGCTTTGGTTTTTTTTTCCTGTGCCGTTCTTCTAACATCTTATGTTAATGATTTGGATAATTCTCTGCATTCATACATTTAATGCTAAGATTATAGTTTTTTCTTTCTTTCTCTGGAACAACCAAAATGCTCCAGAATATCTCACATATTCTGGAAAGTAAAGTAAAAGGTTATTAACGAAAAAAAAAAACCTGCCGGTATTATGAAGTAATTCCTGAACAATACATAAACATTGTTGTATCTTTAATCTAATTACAACAACTTCAGTTGTATTTGTGGTCCTTCCTGAGTGATCGGGTCACAGTGATCTGCTTTATTTGCAATTAAAGCCAAAGCCATGTCGCAGAGTGAGCTGTCAGCTGAGAAACAAACAGGACATCAGCCGGTCTGCTTATGTTTCTGTAGCATCACAGATGCTGTAATCATGAATCTCAGTATAACTGAGATGTGCCTGACTTCGATTTTTCTCACAATTCTAAATATTTTCTTCAATGCGTTTTGGCATCGACAGCTAGCTGCTTGTTGTTATTGCCTCACAGGAAGCTGCTGCCGAGCTAGCTCTTGGTTCCCTGGAATACCTGGATCCCCATTCAGAAAGACGACTAGGATATGCAACCAGGATGTATATATTTTAATCTGGTTTGGGGGAGGAGGATTTTTTTTTTTCTGCTTGCCTCTTAAACGTATTACTGTTTATTTATTTTATATGCAGAGACATCTGGGGAAAACCTTATTCTTTCTCCTTTTTGAAATCTATTTGCCCTTAAGAAAACATTAAGTATCAAAAAGATGAATACTTGATAGTGTATTGCTTTCATAAGCTCACTACACATGAAAGATGGTTGTGGATTGTATATTCAAATTATGGCTGTGTCGTGCAGTTCTTCATCATTGCAAATATTTGCAATAGTGTAGCTGTTACATTAGCTTAGTGTTGCTTGTCAGGATGGATGTTCCTACTAAATCACTGTGCACCATAGAGGCAAGTTTGTGTTCTTAAACTTTAATCATCCATCACATATATCTGCTTTTAACCAAGATGGATTTCGCACTCTGTGCACCCTGAGGCCAGAAACATCTTTGATGTTACTCTGCTTCCTTGATAATAAATAATACATTTGAATGTTTGAGCATGTCGATGTTTAAGCAATCCATTGATTTTCCATGATGCATACAGATGGGCACATAAGGATGCATCAAGCTTAGACGATGGGAAGATGCATGAGAATTAGACGGGATTTCAACAATTTTCTGAAAACAAAATTATTTTTTTTTCTTTACAACGTGATGGTTTCACATACCCCAACCTTTTTGTGTAAAAAAAAAAAGAAAAGAAAAAAAAGTTTAAATTACAGCTGAATAATTCTGTTCAGATCTGACCTGTCATTTGCAATCCACACCCCACTGGTTATTTACAAGAAAACAAAACAGTACCATTTCAAGATTATTGTTTAAAAAAAAATGCTTTTTTCTTTTTTGTTTGCTGATAAAGTGTATAAATGAGTGTCTAATAGTGCTGCCTATATGTCTGGTTATTACTTCTGGTATTTTAGTGCATTTTAGTAAAAATATAAATTTTCGACCAAAAAAAACGTCAGTGTGGCACCCTCTTCAGTTTAAAACACTGCAATTGAAATTGAATCGGGCATTTCTACTGGCTCAGGTTCATCCTGCCGCTGTGGAGTATAAAAGAAGCCTAGTCTGGGCCACACTTCTGTAGCGAGTTGGAATAGCAAGGAAGTGTTGACGCAGCCCAGCCATTTGTCCCCGCACATTCCTCGGTCCGCCAGGCAACGCCTCCTTTTGCCACATTTTTTAAACCGGAAATGTAGGTGGAGTGAGACCCTAGAAGTGGGGTGAATTGCTCTTTAAGGATGCAGGGCTGAAACAATGAATATTCATAGAACCAGATTCAAATTGTACCTGAGGGGGATGTGCTAGTGTTTGTATTTAAATCTTAAGGGTTTCAAAAGGGGCAAAGGTCAAAATAAAACAAAGGAGCACCAAAAACAGTATTTTCTAAATAGAGCTCGGTATCAATTCAAATTTCAAGAATCGATAAGATTTCGATTCGTGATCCAATCTGTTCCAATTCGATATTGATATGGGTCAGTGCTATTATAAACGTTTTCTTTTTTTGAGCTGTTATCTTTAATTACATGACTGTAATTCAATGACGCAACACTGCATGGGCGGAGTTACAGTTCACCGAAGGGAAACACTATTAACCCTTTCAGACCTAAGCCTTATAATGGCCTCCTGGACATTTCCATCCTATTTTAGCTGTACAAAATTCAAACAATGTTAAACAATTAAATTAATTTTTGGACTTATTCATCATTATTTTAAGGAATTTTTATGTTTGTTTCATAAGATGTGTTATACCCTTATACACCCAGAACCAGAGAATCAATTTCTTTTTCTTTTTTCCATCACAGCACTATTCCTAAACTAAAAACACTCCTGATTAGTCTGTTTAATACCAATATAAATGCAAGTTTGCATAAAAGTGTAATTGCTATCTCCATATTTGACGGCTTTACTAAACATTTTCTGTTTCCTTTCTGCAGTTGGCCAAGAAGATTCGGGAAAAGTTTAACCGTTACCTGGATGTGGTGAACAGAAACAAACAGGTGGTGGAGGCCTCTTACACCGCCCACCTCACCTCTCCACTTACAGCGATTCAGGACTGCTGCTCCATACCTGCATCGATGATGGAGTGAGTCATTTTGCTTGAAAAACAGCTAGAAAGTACAGCTGTCCCATAAGACAGAACGTCTACAGGAGGTTTTATTAATGTGTATAAAGCTGTCTATAGAAGGTGTTATGATCCTGTTACACTTGGTTGGACATGTTTTGATAATCACAGGATTTGTCCTAATAGTGTACACCGCAGCTTACAGCATTGAGCTGAATAAGCTTGCACTAATACATGGCAGCATTTTTATGACTTGCATTTCATTTCAGGCATTAAAGCATCGTACACTGCAGTGTATAATTACTGTGTAGAATGACACAGTCCCAGACTGCAGAGATCCATTATGTTTTTTAGATTTTGGTAAATTACAAGGATGCTTGCATCAAAGGTATATATCATAATATTAGCTGCAATCCTATGATTACCCCCCCCCCCCCCCAAAAAAAACCGTAGGGATTTTTAAAATCAGTTCCAGTACTGGAGGCTTGTGCTCATTGTTATGAAACTTGATATAAGGCTGAATATTTCACATTTGGCACAAGGCATTTGCAGAAAGTTTAAAATTGGTCCAGTCTACTATCGACTAGGATTCTCAGGCAATCGTCGACTGCAGCAGGAGAAAACGTAGTTCAAACGTTGAGCACAGAAAAAGAGAGAGCACAGTTTTCAGTTCTAATCTTCACAGCTGCAGCTGTCTCTTCCCTTCATCCCCTCTCTCTCCATTTCTCTCTGTCTCCCTCCCCTTTATCAACCGATGCAACTAGTCACTTCTCTCTGAAGTTTTTTGCACGCAGACTTCACAGGCTGCTAGGTCACCTGTCTTTCCTCTTGTCATACAGAAAGTACGTGTCTGTCTGGCTCAGAGCCACCAGCCGCCTGTAGTCAAACCAAGTGCTGAGCATCCTGGACATACATTCAATGTTCACGCTCACATATGCTCGATGTTTTTGCTTCAAGATGCTCATTTTAACACTGTCCTTAAAAAACAGGGACTTGCAGCTTTAAGAGGTTGAAAAGTGTAAAAACACTGTAGAGGATAAAATATGTATATGAAAAGCTTTGCCAGGCTGTAAGGTGTGATGCAGGGAGTCTCAATGGAGGCTGTGGTGATAGATGTGCCAAGCTTTAGCTGACTCGGATAGATCTCCGAACTTCAAAGCATTCTCCCCAAGGGAGCAAGTAAACTAAATCTTTTACTCTCATTTCTTTCATTTTTGGATTTTCACATGATGGTATAATCCTTAAAAAAATGCTTGCAAAAAGCATTTTAGGTTTTACTTTTTCAGAATTATGAGAAAACTTCTCAAACTCAGTTCTTAATTTTTTGTCCTGTTTTATATAAACAAAATTCAATAAATTGTGTAAATGGTTTAAAATAATTTAAGGGACTTTGAAGGAATATTTAAACAAAAAATATATAATAATAATCAAAACGTTAAACTTCCATAGATTATAGATTCAGGGCCCACAACCTAAATGATTTTAAGTCTTTATTTGTACTTAATTTGGTCTTCCAGCTTATAAAACCCACGAAATCAGGAATGAAAAAAAGAATACTGTGAAGAAATCACCATTTACTTTTCAGTTTCTGCACAAAAAAAATAAAGCGATTAGGATCGTATCAAATCAATCAAAATATGGTACTTTGAAAACGATATGTCAATCTTCAATACTTGGTAGGGAATCCCTTTGCCTTAATCACTGCCTCGATGCGCCGTGGCATTGAGGCATCAGCACGAGGTGTAAATAGGAATAAACCATACGTGCAAATGGAAAAGGGCACCACTGAAACTATTTAGCAATGTTTTAGTGATTTAGAAACACAGATAGCCTATGGCGGTTGTAATTGTTGTCTGAAGAATCATGTCCAAGGGCATTTATTTAAATATAAATGTAACTGCTACAAAACCGCTTGAGGAAGAAGTTAACATTCAGATTAGCTGAATTTATGCTAAGGATATAAGTAGGATATAACTTAAGTGCAAGCAAAATACTGAAAATGTCTAAAAGTTAGCTTGGCTACATCATCTTGTTTAACCTCCAGGAACTAATTTAGGATATAAGTGCTACTGCTCTCTGTCTCTCTCCAGATCCGTTCACTTTTTCTTTTCTGTTTGCTTTTCTTGTTTTCTTTCTTAACCTTTTCTTAGTTACTTTATCTACCCAGCCCTTGGAGTTACTGTATTGGACCGGATCTCTTCTTGGATTACTTTTTTATGGACTTATCAACATGGCTTTTTGCTCAGCTGAGGATTTTGAAAAACTGCTCCACAGAATTGAGGGCATTGAAACGAATCTACGTCGTCTGGAAATAAATTTTGATCTCCACGCTGATTATGAAAACGACACAACTTTACCTTTGAATACAAACAGCCCGGTGTTACATCGGTCTAACGGTGTCACAGAGACTCCCTACAGGCGCCTGAGCGGCAGAACTCCGCACTCTAATAAAGACTGGCCAGCTTTAAAACGCATGGAATCATCAACCCCAGCCTGTTCTCAGAGGAAGAAAAATCAAAAGAAACTCCGGCACAGAGAAAGCTCTTTACCCAGACCTCCCGCTTCTGCTAAAAGTAAACAAAAGAGGTTTCAGCCAAAAACAAGACATTTCTCCATCTGGAATCCCACTGAAAAACAGATTCGCAGCCTTGAGTTCCCCTAAAGATGACGCAGCCCCCGGGACCAGTCAAAGCCACCAGGAGAAACCCAGTCGCATCAAACGGACACATAACAAAGTAAGAGCCCCCCCCAGCAAAGATTGTTATCATACAAGATGGATCAATTACTGGAATTGAGGCTTTTTGTAGCAAGAACACCAGAGTTTTTAGCTGCTACAAAAATACAGTGAGAGAAATATCAGAAAAAATCCCAAAAATCTTGGACCAACATCCTGCTTTGGAAAAGCTCGTCATTCACGCTGGATCAGCAGATATCGCGATGAGACAATCAGAGATTCTGAAGAGAGACTTTTCTGATCTCCTACAGAGACTTGATGGACTTAACGTAAACATCCTCATCAGCGGACCAGTCCCTGAAGGGAATGATGAAAGATTTAGCAGACTCCGCATGCTCTATAAATGGTTGAAGAAACAATCAGCTGAGAAGTCGTTCACATTTATTAATAATTTCAAAGTATTTGGAAGTGCTAATCATCTGTTCAAAGCAGGCCGTTATCTTACCAAGGCCGGAGTAAGGCTCTTAGCAGCAAATATTTTTTTCTTATCAAAATCAGAAAGCAAAACACTTGCTCCCAAAAGCTGACCTTGAGGCGCCCATGGATATCAGAGAACAAAAACACCAAGTCATGATGACACCACAGGACCGAACAGATAAACAACCATCAGAGATTAAGTCTTCATCTTCCTGTGACTCAGCCACATCAAATGAGTCTCCATTTAGAAACTTTACAGACAGACTGAACGAGCAAATCAAATTTGGGACACAATTAACACCTAAACAGACTACACCAAACGCCTGGGACTAGTGTCAATAAGCCTGAGAGCTTCCCCCCACTGATTATTAGATATTTGAGGGAACCGGGCAATAAATCCACCCCTACTGTCTCCCAGAGTCTAAAATTTTAGTTATCATCAGCAGCAGGAAACATAAATCGTCAACCACACGCTCTCATATTAAACAAAATCTCAAATTGATAACCTGTCAGAAGGTTCAGCTACTTAAGTTGTCTTTATTAAACATTAGATCTCTATCCGGGAAGTCTTTTCTTATCAATGACTTCATCACTGAGCATAATTTACACGCCTTTTTTTTTTTTATCAGAAACTTGGCTAGATGAAAATAACGAAACAACTGCATTAATAGAATCTAATCCTCCAAATTATAATTTCTTAAGCGAGAGCAGAAAGCACAGACGAGGTGGAGGTGTAGCCACCATTTTTCACAACTCAATGAACTTTAAAAAGGTAACTCTGGGCACGTTTGATTCTTTTGAATACCTAGCCACCCAGATAAATGAGCCTAACAAAGCTTTATTTCTAAGTTTATATAAACCACCAAAACTTAACTCTAACTTCTTTAATGATTTCAATGACCTTCTTTCTGTAATATGTATCGACTATGACCAACTAATCATTGTGGGGGATTTTAACATCCATACCGACAACCCCCAAGATAGACAAGCAAAAACATTAGATGATACACTCCACAACTTCGGCCTGATCCAGCATGTCAAACAACCAACACACAATAAAGGACACGCTCTGGACTTAATTATCAGCAAAGGTTTAAATATTTCCAACATCTCTGTAATTAATATTGCTTTATCTGACCATTTCTGTATTTTCTTTAAAAGTACCATCTCTGCTAAATTATCCAGCTACAGTAAGACCACTATAAAAAAGAATTTTCTAGGGGACAGCTCAGTTGAAACTTTTAAACGTATTTACCCTTCCACTACATCCCCCTCATCTCCCAACTCAAACTCAGTAAATAAGTTGGTAGATAATTTCCTTGCGAAAATCTCAGACATCATGGATTCCATTGCTCCAACTAAAGTGAAAGTAGTCTCAGGTAGAAAAAAGTCTCCGTGGACAAGTAATCCACTGGTACGTAGTGAAAAAAGAGTGTCGACGCGCCGAGAGAAAATGGCGGAAAAATCGACTCCAGGTTCACTGTGAGATCTACAAAGAGAGACTGAATAGATATCAGCTAACTATAAAAGATGCTAGGGAATCGTTCTTTTCTGAAATCATCAACAAAATCAACAAAATCAACAAAAATCAACAAAAACATTAATAATGCACGGACCCTATTTGCAACAGTGGAAAGACTAACTAATCCTTTAGTGACAGTAGCCCCAGAACTAAACTCTACCAGGGCCTGCAATGAATTTGTCAGCTTTTTCACTGAAAAGATTCCAACAATTAGACTGTCAATTTGTACCTCAATATCGAACCCACAACCAGTGCCATCCCCAATCAACAACAATGTAGAGAAAATGTCTGAATTCCACGAATTAAACCAGAACAGCCTTGAAAAAATCATTATCCAATTAAGCTCCTCCTCCTGCTGTCTTGATATCCTACCCACAGCTTTTCTAAAGAAGGTTCTTCCTGTTATTGGGTCTGATCTTGTTCAAATAGGGAACTCATCCCTGCTAGGTGTCAGGTGTCTTCCCTCAGGCTTTAAAAACAGCAGTTATTAAACCACTGCTAAAGAAGAAAAATCTGGACAACACATTAATGCAGAACTACAGGCCAATCTCTAACCTTCCATTCATCAGTAAGATTATTGAAAAAGCTGTGTTTCAGCAGTTGAATAGCTTCATAACAGTGACAAAACGGTTTTGATGTTTTTCAGTCTGGTTTCCGTGCTCACCACAGCACCGAGACTGCCCTCGTCAAAGTATTCAATGACATCCGCATAAATACAGACTGTGGAAGAACCACAGTGCTGGTTCTGTTGGACCTCAGTGCAGCATTTGACACTGTTGATCATGATATTTTATTGGAACGACTGGAGAGCTGGGTCGAACTCTCTGGTACAGTACTTGGCTGGTTCGAATCTTACCTAAAGAACAGGGACTTCTATGTTTCAATAGGAAACTTTTCATCAGAACAAACAGAAATCACATGTGGGGTGCCCCAGGGCTCCATCCTGGGGCCCCTCTTATTTAATATCTACATGCTCCCGCTAGGCAAGATTATAGCAACCAATAACATTAGCTACCATAACTACGCGGATGACACTCAGCTCTACATTACAATGTCACCAGGTGACTCTGAACCCATTCAAACCCTAAATCAATGCATTGACCAAATAAATGGATGGATGTGCCATAACTTTCTCCAGCTGAATAGAAACAAAACTGAAGTGATTATTTTTGGACCCAAGGAGAAACGCTCAAGAGTCAGCACACAGCTTCATTTAATACTGCTAGCAACTACTGATCAGGCTCGAAACCTAGGTGTAGTAATGGACTCAGACCTGAACCTCCAGGGTCACATAAAGGCAATAACAAGGTCAGCCTTCTATCACCTGAAGAACATCTCTAGGATTAAACGACTGATGTTGCAACACGACCTAGAAAAACTCATCCATGCGTTTTTCTTTAGTCTGATTGATTACTGCAACAGCATCTTCACAGGTCTGCCTAAAAAGTGAATCAGACAGCTGCAGCTGATCCAGAACGCTGTCGCTCGCGTCCTCACTAGAACCAGGAAAGTAGAGCACATCACCCCAGTTCTAAAGTCCTTACACTCGCTCCCTGTAGCTCAGAGAATAGACTTTCAAATACTCCTACTAGTTTTTAAATCATTACATGGCTTAGCACCAAAATATGTTGAAGACCTGTTGTCATGGTACCAACCACCAAGACCACTCAGGTCCTCCAACTCTAGCCTACTAAACATCCCTAGACTCAGAACTAAACATGGAGAAGGAGCTTTCAGTTTCTATGCTCCCCTTATCTGGAATAGACTTCCTGACGAGTGTAGAGCTGCTGAAACTCTGAACTGCTTTAAATCGAGACTAAAAACCCATCTGTTTAGAATTGCCTTCGAGTAAATGCTTGATGTCATATGTATGAAATGTGTTCATGCTCTCTTGCTTTTTTTTTATCTTTCTCTTGCTTTATTGTGTATCATGTGTAATGTGTGTTTCTTTTACTTTTAATTTCCATTGTTTTTTTTGTTTTTTAAATCACCAAATCATGTAAAGCACCTTGAATTGCCCTGCTGTTGAAAGTGTGCTATACAAATAAAATTGCCTTGCCTTAAATTTTACATATAGCTATGAATATAATTACAGGTTTTAGAATCCAGTAGTTTAATCACAAATCAAGTAATTGGAGAACCAATAGCAGCAGCTGACTCACTGCCCCTTCAAAATTAAAATGAATTAAAAAAGGTATGCTAATGACCGCTAAATTCTTCGTTGGTAATAATTCTTTACATTTTTGACGAGCAAACAGTTTATTGCATTTCCCAACCTGTCAAACCTTGACCTCTAACATTTAATTTGAAAGGAAAAACCCGTGATTATATTGACAGAAATAGAAACAGATTAATTCAGGATAGTAGCATAAAAGTTAGCTTAGGCCAGTGTTTCTCAAACTATAGGGCGAGCCCCACTAGTGGGGCGCAGAGGTATTGCAGGTGGGGCGTGACATCAATGGGATTTAAATCGTTTTTCCCCCCTAGATTCTGTCGTTGTGAATGTTTCACTGCACTGTAAATTAAATCAACCAGCTCCCCCCTCTCACAAAATTAAACGTACTCAAATAAATTAGCAATTGTGATCATCATTGTAAACAGAACCGGGACCTGAAACATCGGGCTGGGGGTTTGACGTTGGAATATATCGCAGCAGAACAAAACAAGCTGAAATGGCCGCATTATCAGAGATTCCATCTACAAAATGGAAAAATATCTAAAAAGATCAGGGAACGTTTCAGAGTAAGAGAAGTCACACGGTCAACCACGGAGGAAATACAGGGATGAGTATCTTGCTCTTTATTTTTATTTTTTTATTTTGTACTTTTGAAAGCTTTGTAAATTTGATAAAACTACAACTTTTATTTTCTCCAACTGTGAGCTGAAGTTCTACATGTAGCAACTACTGACAGCATATATTTCTGAGCCGGTTTTATACCAGTGCGCAACCCCTTTTTCCAACTAATTTATACCCTTAAAAACTTGTCGACTAACTCGGCTATTTAAATAAATAAAACGCTTTGAAAATCAGGCGTGGTCACCATTCTGTTGGGGCGATAAAAGCATGGGGGGCTTGTGTATGCTCCTTTGTCCAAAGTGGGGAATGATAAAAAAAGTTTGAGAAACACTGGCTTAGGCTAACGTGGCATTAGCTTTGCTGTGGTAGTCAACTTGGTGTCACTGATGTTTTGACTTTCAAGTCTTAAAGTCGGGTTTTGTGTACAAATATCTTAAAAAAACAATGGCAAAAGAAACTATAAATTCACAAAGTTTAAACAGAAACTGAGTAATATCAGCTGGTACCTTTTTGTTTTTGCTAAGCTTGGCAAGGTACCTCTTGATAAAATTGCCTTACAATTTTTATGAATTAAATTTGTTCATATTTTTAACCTGCAAAAAATTGTATTTCCCAAAACTGTCAAATATAACATGTCCAATTTTACCCAAGATGGGAAGAAAAACGTAGCAACTAAAAAAAGACCGGAGGTTTGGAGCTAAGGCTAATGATCAAACCACAGCTCTGTTCAGTCTTCTTCAGAGTGTCTGTCACTAGTTTCAGACCTCAGCTGTTTCCTGGGGTCTCAGTCCGGTCGAGCTGTTTAGGGGGGATCAGGTGGTTCACACACTGCTCATGTCTGGCAGCCTATCTTTTCTCATAGAGGTCACTGAGGGCAGCGGTTAGCCTTCGGTGGAATGCTTTAATCATCGCTTGGTCTCACAAGCTGACTGGATCTGAAAATAGACATGGCTTGTTGAATGTGTGTGCCTGTATGTTTATGTTTCTAACATGGGACCTCTAGATGCTCATCTCAACACTTTAGCTGTGAAGCAGTTGTAAAAGTGACAAGTGTGCTGTGCAGCTGCATGGGAGGCACTTTTAATCAATTGTTGTTCAGAAAAACTCTAAATAGTTAATCATGGTATAATATAGTAGTGTTTAGGATAAAAGCACCCCTTAAATATACCTAAAACATAGTAATGTAAAATACTTGTTATTTTTTTCATCTTAGTTTGAGCATTTTATTTCATAATCTATATGATTGGACTATTTAAACACTAATGTTGCTGCCACACATACAGTATGTAATTTACCTCAGCTGTTTTTCAGTATAATAGATATGAAATTTATATTTTATATACTTTAACGGGCCCAACAGCTGTTTTGTCAATTTGAGTCAAGCTGACCTTAGAATAGAAAGAAAAAGTCATGCTTGACTTTTCTTTCTTTGTACATTTATTGAAAAACCAATCTGGTGCTTCAACCATTCATAATACACAAATGTAATATTATATCAGAGGCCATAATGCAGAATTTCCTTTTAAGATTAAAGTTTGTGTGGTGTTAATGTTCAGGTTATGTTTCTGTAGATGAATTCTCACTATTTGAACGACTGGCAGACTGACGGGTCACTTCAAAGGTTGCAGTGGTGAATCACTCCTTGATTCTCACATCAAGCAGATCATTTGGTCACTCAGTTGCACAGTAAACAAAATGAAGAAATCTCTGCTTGCATGTTAGAGATTAGATATCAGAACTGCTGCCAAATTGTATGAGGGGTATTATTTATGCTTTTGTAACCAGTGTAAATGTTCTTACATATTTTTCAAATGCCTTTAATAATGTTAACTGATTTCATGTCATCTGTTTAATCCTTTATCTAAATGTTTTCTGGTTCAGGCTTCTTAAACTTTCCTTGAGAATCTCAGTAGTCAGAGGAAGCAAATAGTGTTAGTCCGTCCCTCTTGAGGCAAAAGAGGGAGTTTGGTTTATCCTTCACTGATTCTTCAACTTAAATGTATTTACAGTTTTTTTTTTTTACATACATATGAAAGAAGATCCAAGCAAAAAAAAAAAAAGAAGCAAACCTCACTGTTGCTGTCAAAGTTCAATGGCACCTGTATCAAAACTTTTTATATTAATTGAATCAAATGAATGAATTCCACCTCAAACACAATACAAGCTAATAAAGGTTTGAGTGTTATTAGTTACTTTGGTCTTTCATCTGCCATCAATATGTTTGGGCACAGCACAGCTATGCATCAAGCTCAGATTTATTGCGGCTGCATTCCGAAGAGTGAAACTGGACTTTGAAGATTTTCCTGGAAGCGAGAGAGAAATTGCGAAAGCAGAGCACAGATTAAATTATTCAGCAGTGTTTGTTGACCGTGATGTGAGAATCTTGCAGATGATTTCTGTTTGTTTTATTCTCTGGTGCTGATGTTGGAGGCCAAGGAAATGTAGTTTAGCTAATATCTTTTCACATAATAAGTACAAATGCACACTGAGAAATTAAAGTACGGGGATGCAGTGAGGCTGCCGCTTGTTTACCAGGTATAGATGCAACTGGAAGGCAAAAACA
This sequence comes from Valencia hispanica, assembly GCA_963556495.2. Taxonomy (NCBI): domain Eukaryota; kingdom Metazoa; phylum Chordata; class Actinopteri; order Cyprinodontiformes; family Valenciidae; genus Valencia; species Valencia hispanica. Next base: position 47,905,717 of record OY747705.1, on the reverse strand, counting down.
TACCTTTCATTGGGAATGTCTGCTTAATTTCCCATTTAAGCTGCTGGGCTGTGGCCTCACTGCTGCACCCTGCAGTATATCTGTGACGATACATGAAACTTGGTTGATCCGCTTGTAAACTAGATTTATAGCTTTTTCTGGACTCCATGTGGGATAGACCCCCTTGTCTCACATAGTTATAAAGTCACGTAGTGGCTGTTGGTGTTTATTATCTGGAACTTTCTAAAATTAACAGTTAGACACCCATAATACTCTTATTATTAATAGAGCTTGTAACTTGTGCAGAACATGTTTGAATTCGCAAATTCTTTCTGCTCTCTCAGATTGCCATTTACTATAGCCTGTCTTCAGTTATTGCTGGCTGGAAATCTCATAAAAGAATTTGATTTGTCGTCCGTCTTAATTTGTTCTTATGCCATAGTTTTATTATTATTAATAATTTTTACTTACATTACAGTACCCTCTGGCAAAATGTTTATACAATTGGAAATTTTCACATGACAAACTTCAGTGTAATTTATTGGAATTTTAGGAGATGGACTAATACAGAATGGCATATAATTGTAACATGAAAATAAAACTGATACATGGTTTTCAAAAATCGAAATCTAAAAAAGTGCCCTCTATTTGTGTTGAGTCCCCCAGAGTCAGTACTTTGGACAACCAGTTCTCATTGGTATTCGGGTCTGGACTTTGAATGAAACGTGAACTTCAGCTCCAGTCTTAGTGTCCAACAGGTTTTCTTTCATTATTGTCCCGTTTTTATTTCAGTTTATTTTCCCACCAACTCTGACAAGCTTTTCTATCTCTGAAGAAAAGCATCCCCACAGCTCTAGTGTGTGGAAGGTGATGAGCAGTCTTCGCTTTTGCATATCGGTCAAACAGTTTAATCTTTTTATCTGACTTAAATCCAGGTATTTACTGTGACCCCTACATGGTTATTGGTGAGCTGTAAACTTGTCCTCTTGTGGTTTTCTCCTAGCCACCCCTCCATAAAGGGAAATTTGCACAGTTAACAGAAAATTCCAACTGAGCTGTGGGTCTCAGCAGCTCCTCCAGAGTCACTCTGAGCCTCTTGGCCGTTTTCTTTCTGATTAATGCTGTCCTTGCCCGGTCCTCATGACTCAGTTTTACTAATTTTCTCCAACTAACCTCTAAGATCTACACGAAACTGGATTCATACAGAGATTAAATTACACACTCAGAAGGTTCCAGATCATTATTTCCCCCATTAAACTCACAACCACAGACCCCCTTAATACTTGAACGTTATACAAGTGAATCCGCAGAGCTCGTAATCCTTGTCTGCTTTCAGATCAAGCAGCTGGGGTTGTACATTGACATTTGAGGTTGTGATGCAACAAAAAGTTGAAATGGTAGAAGCACTATTGTACTATTTGGTATTTTTTCATTGAAGTGATATTTTTGGAAATTTTTTTCCCCTTCCATCAGAGTCGGATACATTGCAGTTTAGTGTCATCCAGTCGATGCGATGGAGCCGCATCATCCAGAGCTGGGATACATGAAAGGCCCTTTTCATGCTTTTCAATTGGCTGGCTAGCGTGTTGGTTGCTTTACCGCTGCTGCAGCAGCTGAGGGACTGCAAACCCATTAGAAATGGTATTGGTCTCTGGGGCTCACACAGCAGCAAATCTTTTCCAGGTAATTGTTCTCACGGGGTTTATTCAACAGTGCAGAGCTGTCTGATTTGTGAAAATACATGGTTTCTTTTTGCAGGGTGCAGCTTAATGTGACAGATTCTACAAACAGTGAGTGGCTTGTAGCTGCTGAGAACATCAGACGCTGTTCTATTTAGGAGGCTCTGCCTCTCTAGTTTATGCTGCAAGTTTCAAATATTTTCTCTGGCGGTTCCAGTTGGTTTCTATAACAAAAGTATTGATGTGCATCCAAAGTTGGAAAGTAATTTGATCCATTGCATGGATATTTTGCACCTGCAACAGTATTTCTTTTTTCAATATTAAACTAAATGTAGTTTTGAGTATTTTTTATTTCTCATGAGCTAAATCAGAAACAGATTCCGCTGCCTAATTAGAGCCCCAAAAATCATCATTCCGTGCCGCTCTTCTTTTTCGTCACATACGGCTGTTTGAAGTTAAAGTCAAAGCTGCTGGTAAAAGAGCCCCCCCCCCCTCCCTCCCTCACAGGGATTAAGGAGAGTAGGGATGAATTATGAGGCTCTAATTGAGTGATGTTTAAATGCAGCCTGTACATTAATGTTTCTGTCATTGGAAATGACCACCATCATGATGAAGATGTGGATGTTTGGGGTTAGTTTAGCTGATGGACAGGAAGGATCAAAGTGCCAGACAGCTCTCTCTAAAACATTAGGATTAGCAAACCTTTTATAGTGTTGCTAAAGAGTTCCCAGCAGATCTTGCTAAATAAAATCGAATCACACCAGAGCTCCTTTTGAAAAGCTGTCAAGAACAGTGGAGGAAAGTTATTGTGATCAAGTGAAACTTTTTTTTCCCTGTTGAAATGTTCTGCTCTTTGCAGTAAACAGAGCTTTTTGTAAGTAAAACCATATGTCCTGAACACCAAAATCAGGTCACTCATATTTCTTCCATGTGTCTTTACCTATTTTTTTTCCTCCCAACGTTTATACCATTATTTCTTCACCAAAGGCTGAAACTCCTGTTCCTGACATTCTCTTCTCATTACCTTTATGCAATCTCTCTGATAAAGCTTGAGCAAGAGCACCTACAGGTACATTCATCTCACCTTTCTTTTTTTAATTGGATCTCCCTCCGCTTGCTTTCTGTTCTCCATTAAGTATATGTAATGGTTTAACTAAAGACATATAATCCTCAACCCACCCAACTGTCATCTTCTCAAATGGTGTTAGCAAATCCCCTTGATTTCTGACTGAGTCCATCCAGATGCAACTATAGCCGTTTTCAGACAGAAGTTCTGGAATATTTGCGGACAATTCCATCCGGTCTTTAACCGGAGTTGTGTTTTCAAATACACCACTTTTTTCCGGAACATTGCCTTTCGGCTGCTTTCACACAGCAAGAAATGTACCGGAGGATCCTGATTGATGTCTGGGGGGTTGTATGTGGATATGACGTAAACTTAGTGCAGCGGGCGTACATGTCATTTCCCCAAAATAAAGGGATTATTGCACAGATGGTCGACGAAACACCAGATCTACTCACAGTGCTCGTCTCTGTGATGTGTGCAATTTTGTGCACATGGAAACGCTTAAGAGGCATTGATGAAGAAGCGGAAAGGAAAATAGTGACATTTATTCGTCATCATGTGTGCGCTCACAGCGTTCCTTGCCCCCCTCCCCTTTTCCCTCCGCACCACACCCCTCCAGCTTTTCCGGAACATTACTTGTTAAAATGAATGCAAACACCATACCGCGAAAAGTCCGCTCGTTACTAGGTCTTCATTTGTAAAATTACCGGTAAAGGGTATTTGGACAAAGTCCGGAGGATTGCTTACAAACTCAAAAGCAAAACAGACAAAGTCTGGAAAATTACTGTTTTTCATGGCCTGTTTGAAAGGGGCTTATTTGTTGCAAAAGTAATTAGATAATCTATATAATGGCTTTCAAGAGCAGACTTGCTAAAATTAAGATTTTTTTGTTTTTTGTCATAGTCCTCAAACTTAAGTACCTCCACGGAAAATGTAAATATGTAGAGATGCAAGGCTGTGGTTACGAGGAAAACTTTCTCTGGGGTTCACACATAAGGTACTATTTACATTAAAATCACATTTAAAGGCTCTACTGTCCTCGACAAGAAGTTCAATGTGATGTAAGACTCTCCGAGGACATCCATGTGCTTTGTCGCTGCGTCTGCTTGGCCTGCCATGTCAAAGCCTTGAAACCATGAAAGGGCTGGTTTGTAGGAAAGTGTTTGTGAAACATTTCAAAAGGTATTTTAGCTTGGTGGTCAAGAAAAACATCTGTGGTTGTAATCAGATGTCATAAACAAATTTTACAAAGCTGGACCAAACTTTGACTGAGAAGAACTCAAACAAGTGATATCTTGAAGAAAGAGTTCTTATGTATAATGTTGAACTACACTACTCACAATAAGTTAGGGATATCGTGAGAGACTCAGTGGATGTCATACATATGGTGTTTGTTTCACTTCAGAGATTTTTGGGACAGGGAGGCAATTTAATTAGGGTTATAGACACACCTCATTTTGTTTTCCACGTAATGGTCTCACTGTGTACAGTGTGCCTTACATATTGGGGCCAACACCAAAAAATACTAAAGACAACCCTTTTCAATGTGGCATCAATTTCAACATTCTGTGGGTTTAAAAAGCTGGTATTGTCAGTAAGTCATTCCAACTTCATCCTTCAAATAGCCATGAACACACGACATCACTTATCGGACGAGCAGCGCCACCTGGCCATAGCGCGCCTTTAGGTCGAGGGCAGACAGTCAGATGTTGCACGTGAACTTGGTGTGTCTCAAAGTGTCCTCAGCAGACTTGCATCAAGACACAGAACTACTGGCAGAGTTCATGACAGACCCAGGAGTGGAGCCCCATGAGTGACAGTCTGCAATGATGACCAGTACCTAAGGACATATGAACTCAGATATCGTCATGCAACTGCCACACAGCTGCAGGCCCGTTTACGAGATGTGAGGGGTACTAGAGTTTCCAGACAAACCCTTCGCAACCGACTCCACCGCTTTGCTTGAATGCCAGAAGACCGTTGCAGGTGACTCCACTGACACCAAGACCCCGCTGTGAACGTTTCCAGTGGGCACAAGACCATGTGAACTGGACAATGCAGCAGTGGTCTAGCGTCCTGTTCACTGACGAGTGTTGGGTCATCCTGCACAGAATTGATGGTCGTCAGCGTTGCTGGAGAAGGCGAGGTGAGCGATACGCCGAGGTCAACATGGTCCCCAGGGTTAGCTTTGGTGGAGGAGGTGTAACAGTCTGGGCAGGCATCACCAGTCGGCGCAAAACTGATTTGGTTGTTGTAGATGGCTCCGTCACTGCACGTTCTTACCTCAGAGATATCATAGAACCCATCTTCTTCCCCCAATTCTGCCAGCACACCTCCAACTTTTTGTTCATGGATGATAATGCTCCACCACATCGTGCCAGAATTGTCACAGCTCGACTTCAGGAAGTCGGAGTATGGCCAGCAATGTCCCCTGACCTGAACCCCATAGAGCACGTTTGGGACCAGCTGAAGCAGAGGCTGGATGATCGTACCCCACCCCCTAGTGACCTAGCAGAACTGCGTGTAGCACTTGTGGAAGAGTGGAACGCATTGCCTCAGGACAAAATCATGAGGCTAGTGAGGAGCATGAGACATCGCTGTCATTGCGGCGAATGGTGGAAACATCCGCTACTGAGATAGTCAGTTTGTGTTATTTGGGCCTACCGTTGTTATTGTCTACATTTTTGGGGTAATAAATATTACACTAATGAAGTGGTGTTCTCATTCATTATTAGTAATATCAAAGGATACTTTTACTTATTTCAGTAAAATTCAGACCAAATAGGAAATGCACTCATGTAAATAACAATATCCCTAACTTTTTGAGAGTAGTGTAAGTATTCTAGAGTGTTGTGGCAGCCAGTCATGCAGGTCAGAATAATCTCAGATAGTCTGGTAATAAATCCTGTGTAAACCAGGAGACGGAGGTTAGTCTCCATTTCTTTAAATGTTATGGAAGCTTATATTGTGTTGTGGCAGCCGGTCATGGTCTCTGGTAAATTAAATAGTGTTCCGATATCATTCTAACCGAAGGTACCAGAAGTATCTTGGAGTGTTGGTGTTGCTCCCGTGTTTAGCTTTTAGACTTTAAATTCTATTAAAAGTATTTGCTGCAAAGTAAAAAAAAACAACCGTCGAGTTATTTTCTCATTGCCTAAACTCGAATAGGCATGGCACCCAACAAAGGACGCCGGACAACTCCACTCAATCGGCCCTTTTTTTCCTTCTCATTGACTGATGAGTTATAGGTTGAAAGTTACAGAAATTAAATCCGGTTAAGAAATTCAATACCTTAATAAAATTAATTGAAAACTTAGGTAAAGTTAAGACTTTAACTGTACATCTGTTAAATCTGTTATAAATATGCACACAATCTTGTAAAATGTAAACCTAAATAAATTCAAATTTCTCTTGATAATTTACAAAAAATAAGTAAACATACATACCAGAAGCATCTCTGTGGTTGCCAAACACTGAGCAAACAAACTAAGGCAAACAAAGGAAACAGCTGTCTGGCTCACACTAACCAAACCTCTACCTGAGGGCAAGGTAACCACACCTATTGCTTCTGGCACAACACTGCCCCCTTGTGTGCAAATAATCTTACTACCCATCAAAATCAGGCACTGAAATGAATAATAGAATTATTTCCACTTGCACCATAACAACCAGAATGAAAGCTTGGTATTTAAAATTTTTTTATCTTAGAATCTTGTATTAGCTCCTACCAGTAAAAATACTAAACTCTTTTAAAATGAGTAAACTTTGATGTCAGTGTTGTCTCTGTACATAAAACAATTATTTATTTTCTATAATAATTTAGCGTTTTGAATCCACAGCATTTGTTAAAGATGTTTGAATATGAGATGAGGGTATATATTGATGGAGCCTTTCTGTTTATTTTGTCAAAAGGGTCTTGGAGTTCCAGTTTATCCAGATTCCTTTATTGTTTAATATGTCAAATCATCCTGTTTCTTCTGAGATTATTTTATTTTCCAAAGCTTGTAGCCAGAAGAAAAACTCTGCTCCAGAATACCTGGTTCTGGTGGATTTTTTTCCTTTTGCTGGACTTCATTTCAGTTTTTCACCATTATATCACCATTAACATCGTATTGAGCCGATATTAGTAACTGATCATAGTTTTTGATTAACCACTCTCATCTGTTTTATTACCTTTTAAATGCAGCATCTTGATAAATAACTTTCTGTTCAGATGCTGAGTAATACTAGATTATCACTGGGCAACAAGTAAACTTCTACCAAACTTCACCCACTTTACAAAGTGTAAATGTGCTTTCAGAAAATGTTAAACCAGAGTTAGCCTTATTTGATTTGAATCGACTAAAATAACTAGGCCCTTTCTTAAGCCTCAGTAAATTCAGTAAATTCATCAAACACTTAATGATTATTAGTGTAACAGTGTCTGATTGTGATATTAAATATTGGATTATTTTACTTTAATGATTGTGTCATCAAATTCAGGGAGCAGTGCTGTTTTTAATGGTACTCATGTTTTATTCATTTAGGCAGCTGTGTATTAGGTGTGTGTGGAGAATCCCTGCTGATTTCCATGGAAAGATTTATTCACAAGTCATAAAATCTGCTTTAATAGATGTTTTGGGCAAAAGATAATACAGTTAGCTATATAACTGCACTGCAATGAAACAAGAAAAGTCTGTTACTTGTGGCAGATGTTTCATTTTAGTTTTTGACTAACACGGTTTCATGAAATGTGTAGTTTTTAAGTTTTTTTTTTTTCAAAAAAAAGAAGAAATTGTATAAAGTTGAATAGGTGACCTAACCTGCTTGTTGTAATACATCTGACGTTTCACTAACAGATGAGTAAGCTGTTCTCAGTAAATTTTCAACCATTTCCTCTTTGTATGTCCACAGGTTTGATGGAAACTTCAATACCAATGTGTCCAAAACCATCTGCTGTGACAGACTTTCCCCCACAGTCAACAGCAGAGCATTCAACCCAGGACGAGACCTCAACTCAGGTTTGTTCAGATCTCCCACTCCTGCACAGAGAGATGGAGGGAATGTTGCTTGTATGGAAACTAGCCTGCCATGAATTGTGGTTTGCATAGAAGCAGGTTTTCATGAGTTTGAGCTGTTTTTCCTTCTCAGCTGCAGAAATGTTAACATTGCGGACGACTTTGTAAGCTCAATATAATACTCACTCTTCAGAGACATTTTGAATCTCTCCATGTGTTCACTTCTTTTTCTTACTGTTATCAGATTTTTTTTCAACATTTTAACTTTAAGATCAAATTATCTCTATTTTGCTTTGAACTCTAATCTGCAGTTTTATTCAGGTAGTCTTGTCTTTTCTTTTGAATGTAGTTTTTTAATTCTGACTTGGTCTCAAATAGAAGTTGAATCATTTCTAAAAATATATATATATAAAAGAAGGCCTATCATGGAAAACCGCTTGTTCTGACTGTCACCATGACACATTTGGTGAGTGTCCAGATTGTGTGAGCCCACTACAGATTATGACCATGTAAAGCTCACATGTGTTAGCAGCACACGTCTGTCTGGATCTGACTAAAAGCGAAATGGAAAATGTTCATTAACTCAGGGCTTAAAGTATTCCGGCACCGTGCTGGATCTCCGGCATTTGACTATGATTCAGAGAAAAAAACACACACACGAAAACCCCGAAAAACCCAGCCCTCTTGAATGCAGCATCCCACGCGAGCCGGCGGTTGTTTCTCCCGAAATCAGAAGAATGGACGCTAAATTCATGGAGCCAGGGGAAGACGTCACTGTTGACAAGGGTCTTAAAAACAAGTGGGGCCGGGCATGGGTAGATGAAAAGGGCGGAGACCGCAAGCCACTGACAGTTTGGGAGCTGGTGCCAGAAGCTAAGGGAGCCTGGTACCTGCTTTTGTGTGTTGTGCTCCAAGAAGCTAGTATATGCAACTAGCGGGAAAAAAGCCCTTCATCGTCACGGACGAGACGCCGGGCATAAAGCAGCTGTCCATGCGCTCCAACACACCAGCCGTTTGCCCGGAGCAACAGCCACAGCGGACGCAGCGGCCCCGATGACTGATCGTGTTTGTGACTTGAAAATACGTGTGTGCTCGTTCGATGCAGAACACGATTTATCATTTACGATCGCTCAGCCGCTCGTAGGTCTGTGTAAAAAAAAGTAGCAGTTGATTAAAATGCTTTAACAAAACTGTCCGTTTCCAATCAGCATGCCAGTTAAATGAACTAGTGTTGCCAACCGTCACGTAAAAAACGGAATCATCCTTATTCAGAGAAAATATTATGTTTTTCCGTATTGAGGTGAAAAGGAACGCAGTTTGTCCCGTACTTCAGCTACAATGGAAAAAAAGACACAAAGGTGGAGTTATACTGTGTCTTTAAGCTGTGCTGTTGCTTCTTCTCTCATTCTCTCCCCTCCCTCTCCTGTTGCTCATTCAATCATGAAACTGATCAATGATCAGCTGATCGGCTTTTCTGTCGGAAGTCCCGTCTCTCTCTCGCTCTTGTTTGTTTATCGCCCACTTTGCCACCAGGAGTATTTTCATTAGATATTGATCACCCTTGGCAATATTTTCCTGTAGGTATCCCAAGTACATTATTTTGAAAGTCTGTGGGAAAGAGTTTCCTAAAATTGCTTTGATATTCAGAAAAATCTCATTCCAAAACAGTGTTAACTTCCTGCATTCCCAAAATATATAGGTATGATTGGGATTTGTGGTCTCACATTTTCTCCAACATCTCAGTTGTTTGTGTAAATATTTACTTGTTATTTTTGGTGTAATAAAGTATCTTATGTGATTTTGCCATGTGAATTCCCTCCACTTTTGGGACTGTGTCGTGATTTGTGTTTCCCACATTTTATGCCATTCTTTATCCGTAATTTCCTCCTTTATCTCTTTTCCCCATTTTTTCTTTATGTAGAGTGTTGATTGATTTTCTGCTGACATTAGTGTTTTATATATTATAGACATTTTTCTTTTTGGTGTAGGTTTTGTATAAGCTTGAATCATCATCATATCTTTATTTTCTAAATTATATTTATCTTTCAGTTCCTGAAAACTATTTAGTATCCCCTTTTTCTGTATTATTCCTATTGCTGTCAGACCTGTCCTGTTCCATTTTTTGAATCCTTTATCCATTTTCCCTGGTTCGAAATCCTGATCCCATCCTATCCATCTTAATGGTCTTGTCTCACTGTCCATTTTTTATTTCTTGCTTACCTTCCACCAGGTTTCTAGACTGAATTTTGTTATTGGTTCTAATTCTTCTACATATTTTGACCAGTATTCATTTTTTGTATTTCCCCCTAGCAGTGTTTGGATTGGTATGACTTTCCCTTCGGTTTCTATTGTTTTCCAATGATTTAGGCACTGTAGATCACACCAATCAACCAGTGGCCCCAGTTGTGCCGCATAGTAGTAACAGCTTATGTTTGGTAGTGTCCTCCCTCCTTGCTCTTTCGTTAATTGTAGGGTGGAATTTTTGACTCTTGGTTTTTTGCCTTTCCATGTAAATCTAGATATTTGTCTATTCCATCTATTAAATTGTGCTTTTGGTATTATAATTGGAAGGGATTGAAACATATAGAGGAGACGTGGTAAAATATTCGTTTTGATGACATTTATTCTATCATATAGTTGCAGTGCATATGAGGTCCATCTGTTTAAATCTATGTTTATTGTTTGGTTTAGTTCATCATAGTTCTGCCTGTATAGATTTCCTAGGTCTTTGGTAATGTTGACCCCTAGATATTTAATTGATTTGATTAATTGATGCCTCCTCTGATGGCGTTTCCTTGCATGGTTCATCTGCACTCGGCCCAATGTCCTTTTTTACTTTTTCTTTTAACTGTGTGTGTGCATGGGAGACGGGTTGGGGGGAGGGGGGTATAACTGTGACCATGCTTTTAAATCTGTGGGGGAGGGAAGGGAAGGTGGTTTTATGTGGGGTCATTTTAATCTGTAAAGCACTTTGTGATGCAACTTCTTGTATGAAAAGCGCTTTATAAATAAAGTTTGATTTGATTTGTGATCCCATTTAATCTTATATTTATTTAGTTCAGGCTTTAATGTGGTATTAAATAACAATGCTTGTGTTTTGTGCATGTTTGTCTTGTATCCTGAATAATCCCCATAGATTTGTATTAATTCCAACAACTTTGTAAAATTGTCGTTCGGGTCTTTTAGATTTATCAGTATATCTTCTGCAAATAGGCTTATGATATGTTCCCTACCATTTATTTCTATTCCTTTAATTTCTTCCTCCTGTCTAATTACTTGGGCTAAAGGTTCGATGTATAGTGCGAATAAGGTTGGGCTGAGGCAACATCCCTGTCTCGTTCCCCTTGTTATCGTTTCTGTTAATGACCCATTAATTTTAATCTGTGCTTTAGGATCCTTGTATAGTGTTTTTATACAATTTATTGATGTTGAGTTAAAGCCAAATTTTTTTAATGTTTCATAAAGAAAGTCCCAATTAACCCTATCAAACGCTTTTTCCGCGTCGAAACTTATCAGGGTCGCCGGTATTTTAGCAGTATTTATTTTTTGGATTATGTGTAGCGTTCTTCTGATATTATCTTGAGTTTTTCGTCCCACCACAAAGCCACATTGGTCCTCATCTATTATATCTGGGAGAAATCTCTTGATCCTATTTGTTATGAGAGTTGTGTATATCTTATAATCAATATTGAGAATTGAGATTGGTCTATAGTTTGTTCTATCTTCTTTATTTTTCTGTGGCTTGGGTATGACTGAAATGATCGCTTCTTGCCATGATGGTGGTGTTTTATGAGTCCGTATCCAATTGTATGTTTTATATTGTATAGGTATCATATCCGGATTTAGTTTTTTATACCATTCTGCTGGAAATCCGTCACTTCCTGGGGCTTTATTTGTTTTGAGTTTGTTTATTGTGTCTATAATTTATTTTTCTGTTATCGTTTGTGTTATGTACTTGTTCTGTTCTGTCCCTAAAGAGGGTAGATCAAAATTCTGCAGAAATTCCTCTATCTTATTATGGTTGGTTCCTGTTGGTTGTGAATATAGTTCTTCGTAGTATTCTCTAAAGATTTCTTCAATTTCCTCTGGTTCTTCTGTAATTTTTTTTGTTTTTGTATTCTGTTAACATTATTTTGTTCCTGTTGTTTTCTTAGTCTTCTTGCTAGTAGTCTTATTGCTTTAGGGCCCACCTCATAGTAATTCTGTTTTAAATATTTTGCTTTTGCTTCTAATTCTATTTGATGTTTCTTGTGTATTTTACTCTTAGTCTTCTTAATTTGGTCCTGTATCTTTGTCTATTTTATGTTTATTTTTATTTTCCAATTCTTCCAGTTCCTTTGTAAGTTCTTCATATTGTTTCATCTTATCTCTCTTAATTTTGCTTGTGATCGAGATTAGTCTCCCTCTAATCACAGCTTTCAATGCATCCCAGAGTATAATAGGTTCTACCTCCCCCATTATCATTATCTGTTAAGTATTCCTTTATATCTTTGCTGATTTGTGATATTGTTTCTGTGTTATTTAATCTGGGTGTCTGCCCTTCCCTTGGTTTCGGGGCCTGCGCTCTATGGGCTCTCTGTATTTGTAGATCTTCCTCTATCCCGAGTTCCTTTATCAGCCAGTCTTCCATCATCTTTTTCAACATTGTGGGTTTTGGTTCAGTTCCTTCTTTAATTCTGTACACTCTCAGATTATTCCTCCTCGCTCTTTCTTCCATGTCATCTAATTTGTCTCTGATGTTTATCTGTTCCTCTAGTACGTCTTGGATGGCCTTGTTAGCTTCGTAGCCTCACTGCTCCAGTTTGTTTATTCGTATTTCCCCGTCTTGTATCCTTTCGTTCTGTTCTTTAATGTCTTTATCCATGTTGTCGAGTAGTCGTTTTATATCTTTATTGAATTGGGTCAACTGTTTTCTCTTTTCTGTTGTGATTTCTTCTTTATTAGCTTTTAGTTCAGTCTTCACTTCGGTAGTTGGCGTTTGTATTTGGAGGCTAATGCTAGCTAGGCTAGCCTCTCGTGTCGGTTCCCCAGTAGCCTCCGGTGTTAGCATCTGTTTTTTATCCTTACTTGTATTGTGTTGTTGCCTTTTATTCTTCATCTTTGTCGATGTTCCTCCGCTCATTGTTGTTTCTTCGTCTCGTTTTCTATTATTCGGGCTGTTTCTAGTTCGTTTATTGTTGGTTTTGTGGAGCTCTATACACACGTCCGCCTCACTCCTTTTCCATCCCGGAAGTCTCCCGCATTTGTTTTTACCTGGAAATTGTTTAGCTCAGCAATTAATATCTCAAATGAAGCTGTTTCTGTCCAGCCTTCATCCTGTTCAGGGCTGAGATGGGTTCTGTGTCCCAGAGATTGTTTTGGTGTGAACAATGTGTAACGAGCCTAAAAGAAGAAGAAAAGAAATGACCTGTGAAGATATTTTTTCGAGAAAGTGGATTATCCACAGGAAAACTAGTTCTGTACCAACAGAGGATGAAAGGTCACTCAGAGAGGAAGAAGCCATTCCTTCAAAAGCAACTTAATAAATGGACACAGGGGCAAAAGCCCTGTTCTGACTTGGCATTAACATGCATCCTTGTTCAGTTGATTATAAGTAAATCCGTTTTACAGTAATAACACCTGACATTATAATCTGTCCTGAGTGATCGGGTCTCCTCTTACGATCTTGTTATGTAGGGCTTTTACTGTAGGAGGTGTCTGAGAGCAAGACAACTACAAACGTGACTCGACATTATGAGCTTCTGAAAGGATACCCAAAACATCTGACACAAGTTATATAGTTTATACAATAACATTTTGCAAATAGAAATACGTTTAGTAACCCTAACCAAACTAAAATGCGACTTTAGTTTGAGTTCATTTCAAACTTTCACTTTATTTGAAACTTTGGTCAACTTCAGTTCTCATAAATGATTAATTTGTCATTCGATCACTACTCCACCTCAAAGTTTCTTTTGTTTTTTTCTCTACAAATCTTTGCCATTCATAACACATCGTTATTAGCTGGGTTTTATTTTCCTTACAAGACCAGCCATAATGAGTTCAAGTTACCCCTCGGCCTCCCTGCTCCTCTTCTCGTCCCTCACACTCACTCCTCCTTGACCTCTTCACTCCGACTCCATTCAGTCTCTCCCATTTGTCTCAGCCTAGTCTAAACAAGCCCGCTATAGCGGGAAGGGAGGGCGTGGCTAAAGACACTAAGAATAATTGAGGAGGAGAGAATGATGAATGAAGGAAAAGAAGGGAGGGGTGAGAGCTGATTGAAATGGAGTAATTGTATGAAGACTGTGTTGTTTCCTCCAACCCCCCTCCCTTTTTATCTTTCCGTTTCCTTTTTCTTTTGGAAAGACAGGGACAATAGTGGATACTGGTGAAATTAGTTCCTATACCAGCAGGTGGGTGAGAGATGAGGGGCTGAGTGCAGTTTGATTACAGCATGAGTTTGATTCATCTACTTTTTTCCCTCTTTATTCCAGTGCAATTTTTCTAACTTTAGACCCCCAATTTCCTGCTGTATCCTTTCCTTTCTATCAATTTTTATGTTTGTCATATCTTTACTGTTTCCATTCTTGCTCAGTCTATTATCCAAATTGTTCCAGCATGTACGTCCAGTCTGTTTGTGTATAGTGATTGATCATAGTTTTGAGGCTGAATTCAAATTTGTGAAGCTTTGACTTGCCGGTACAGAATTTATAAGAAATTTTATAATAATTTGTAGCTTGAGCAGGGGGAAAGTTATATTGTTTATTATGGAGCTTTTACTATAAAAGGGTTTCTCTAGTATTTAAAAAAAGAGACGATTGCTTCTGTGGTTGACATTTTAAGGTGTCTTTAGCATTATAAATTGGTGCTTAGCACAGTTAGCATGGCTAGCACTATTGAATGGCGGTCTCACTGTAAGCTCCCAGCAATTACCAGTCCAACATGGTCCATGAAAGTGGTTTCAAGTCCTAAAGGAATAAAAATAGAGCAACTTTGCTGTGCTACATTTGAGCCTTTCTATTATTAGGCAGAAGTCTCACTCTCTCAATTTTACACAGCCCTAATGATCTGAAGACATGTTTCAACAAATCACAAAAATTGTTTTCTTTTCTAAATATCTTCTTCATATTGTGCTTTATTTTTCAAACACCTCATTAATGCTGAAAATAGCTAGCTCTTCTTTTCCTCTACTCTATAGCGTTGTCTACATTGAAGAGTTGTTATTCTTGGCGTAACCTGGTAGCGCAATGGAATAGAAGAATGTTGAGTTTTTAATCGACAGGCCACCAGGCTTGGGGCATCGAGCTGAAAATCCTCTGAATTAAACTTTTTGCAACCTATTCTTCCATCCACCAATCACCACTCCATGTCTTTACTGTTTCTAATATTACTCGGTCCCTTATCCAAACTGTTATTCCAACATAATTATCCTGACTTTTACAAGTTGAAGTTTGAATACTTTTCAAACTATGAACAAGGTTGGAAAACTATTTTGTACACCATCTCCATATTTTTGGAATTATTTGGGATCAGTAAAGTAATATTGCATTCAATCTGATTTGGAGTTAGAAAAAGCAACATTTTATACTTTATGGTCTTCAAAACAAACATTGACAGCAGTTTAAATGGCGTCGGGAAACATTTCACTTTGCCGTCTGTTTTTCCTATAGCAGGTAAAAGTCTTGAAGCAGGGTTTTGTTACTGATCAGACAAAGCTAAAGGGAAGTTCCTTTTTCTTGGCGTAGATAGCCATTTGTCTTCACAAGCCTTGTTCTACAGTACTGTAAACACTGCAGAGTTGTCCCTGTTTATATGAGCCAAAGAGACAGATGAGGTGGCAGAGGGAAAATGTTCGATACTGTAGGTGAACCTGCTTCAGTAGTTTTTCTTTCTTGATAATGTGTAGTCAAGGGTGCTTTGGTTGAATTTGAGTAGATTTGTTCAACATTTAGCTTGCTTTTTTTCTGGATTGACCAAATAAGACATTGCCCAATTTATTTACCATAAAAAAGTGAAAATTCATTTGTTAAAAATAAGGAATTAATACAGCATGACCAAAGCTAAGAAGCTGGGGAGTCTATAGAAATAGCGGACATATTATAATGGTTGTTTGAGTGTCTGGCAATGATTGTAGAGGTAATTAACAACAGAATAAACATCTTAAAATCCGTTTCCAGGTCCTGAAAACCAACTTTAATACTCAGGCATACACAACGCTACAAATGACCTCCAGGATGTTTATTGAATGTTTATTATTACAAAGAACTCAATAATTAAACATCCGGGCAAATAGATTTACTCGCAATAATAGACTAGCCAAAGAACAAGTAATAGACTCTTGTGGTTTATGAAATTGAAGGCGTTTGTTTTCTTGTCACATAGCAACCATGTTTTGCTACTTGAGCCTGGACATCTTATGAAAATGGTGAATTCTACTGTCAGGATTTGGTGAGCTGACCAACCACCAAATGTTTTCATTCTTGTATTTTGTTTAGGTGTAAGGTTGCCTAAAGAGCAGTTCTGTGACTTTTTTTCACTTTCACTTCCTTTTACCCTTTTTTGCCAGACTTGAGACCAAAAAGTACAATTTATCTCTATTCCCCAACTCCACCCAGCTCCCCCTCTCGCCAGTTCTTTGTGAATTACTGTTGTTTTGTCGGGTGAAAAGGAAGTTGCTGGGATTCCTGTAAAGTTACCGATTACTGAGTGACCCAGTATAAAAAAGCTCATTCTCTATCCAGAGTTGGTAGGTGGTTGTTTTTTAGACAGAAATCCAAAATCCAATGAAAGACCTGCTATTTATTTGGTTGGTTAGTTATATGGTTAATTGTCACTAAATTTGGGGTCAAAGTAAGGCCTATATTGTTGTGCTTGTGTCAGACCTTTAGTGACTGTATAAGGATGTGGATTGGTGCAGCTCGAGTCATTTTCTAACTATATTTAATAAGTTGTTCAGGTTGGTAAAATGTTAGGAACATTTGTTAATGGAGTTTATTTCAGTTATGATTGTTGAAAGAATTAATGTTTGTCCCCTTCCCATGCTGCTTTGCTGTTTTGGGCAAACTGAGCGCTAAGCCTAGTTTTAAGTTAATGATTTGAAAACGTCTTCTCCAACACTGTGAATCAACCACATTTTCTTTAAAAAAAAAAAAAAAAAACCTAGGCTAATAAAAAAAAAAGAGTAAAAAAGGTTTTGTACAAAATAACCAAACATAAACAAACTTTTGAATTACTAAAATATTTTAATGGTTATGAACGGACGAACATAATAAATAAAAATCGTGCAAGACGCCCCCTAGAAGCCGTAGAATAATCAGCTAGAAGCCATGCTTTCAACTAGGATTGTGAAATTCAGGACATATTTGTATTTTCTGAAGACCTATTAAAGTCTTTTGAAGCCAGGGTCCATACCCCACAGGAAGTTGGCCATTTTGGTCGAACACTGCCATTTTGTCTCTATTCAACACTTTGTCGTGCAGATTTAATCAGCAGGCTCAGTGCAAGCATTGAGGTGGCATGGAGTCGGTGGTGCATGAGTCCCATGGTCTCGAGACAGGCTAGAGCGGTGCTTAACTGCGAGGGTCGTTCGAGGCTGCTTGCAGCTTTAAATTTTGTCAAATTTTTTTTTTTAGTATGGAAAAATATTTGTATTTTCAAACGTTACTCTCTTTAGATTAAATATCTGCATTTTTTAAAATGAGTTGAACTAACCTTTTTTTCTCTTTCCATCTTATCTGCAGTGTTAGCGGACAACCTGAAGTCCAACCCAGGGATAAAGTGGCAGTACTTCAGCTCAGAAGAGGGCATCTTTACCGTCTTTCCTGCCCACAAGTTCCACTGCAAAGGAAACTATGAGCATCGTAGTCGGTACACAACTCCCACTTCTCTTTAATAAAGTTAATTAATCTTTTAATTTATTTAGGCATAACTCTTTCAATAGCATAATAGTCATGTGACAGTGGGATCTGACTGGCTGAGGACAGCTTGTTGTTGCCTTCATCTTCATCATCCTCATGCACTCCACCTCCTCCGCCTCTGCTGGTTGCTGTAGGGTGGCCCAGAGGGCATGCTCTTGGCATGCCGCCCTTGTACTTCATGACTACACATGCCTTTAGCAGGAATGTCTCTCTGTGCCACTACAGACTGATGGAATTTCACACCCCAAGCCTGTTATTTTTTTTTGTTTTTTTATAAACCTGGACAAGAACACATCTTTCTCTTCATTCCTTATGTACTTTGCATCTTCACTTGATTTTTCTCATAACTGTTGGAATCAACAACTTGGTGTTTGGCCATGGGAGAAAGGATGTTGTTTTGCCAGCTTCGGTTGTGAATAAAGCTTTGTGAGTCCCCCCCCTCCCCTTCAGCTCTGGTAGTCTCCTTGTCCAGCGGACCACACACGGTGGCTTTGAATCTCTATCCATGTCCCATTCTGCTTATAACATAGAGCCATCACCACATCAAACTGAATTTTAAGCAATTTAGTTCCAGCCCAACAGTTTTACTGATTCAGAATAAATGACTGAATCCATCTGATGCGCTGGTCTGATTTCCAAAAGGGGGAAGTTTGCGTCTTTTAATTCTTTCAACGTGTCAACAGGCTGGGTTGACTTTCCTTGAGCAACAACAGGCCCACTCCTCTGAGAGGAGAATATACACTAAAGGTTAATCAATTTAATTCAAAAAGTGAAACTCATTAATATAGATTCATTACTCATAGTGTGTGAATCCTAAATCTCTTGTTTTTCAGAAAATTAAGATATTTCATAACATGGATTATATATTACATGTTATTACAGAACTGTTGGCCTAAAAAGTTTGTCCTTGTACTGTGCAGTTTATGCACTTAATAGTTGGTTGGGGCTCCGTTTGATTACTACATCAGTGCAGTGTGCATTGTTAGCAGATGATGCACAGTGTTATGATGCTCATTAAAGCAGGTATTGGTCATTTTGCTAGCATGGGCAGGTGCAAAATCCTGCTAGAAAATGAAACTGGCATCTCTGAAGAGCTTGTCAGTAGAAGGAAGTGTACAGTGCTCGAAAAGTTTCTCAGTAGCCGCTCCACTGACTTGAGAATGGATAAAAGATTTTGGACCAACATCAGCAGACGACATGGCTCCCTCAGCGATCACTGACCATTAAATCGCCACACTGAACCTCAAGCAACTTTGATTCTGAGCATCTCCTCTCTTCGCCCAGACTCTGGGAATTTGATTTCTAGTTTAAGTGAAAACTATAGTTTGATCTGAAGGGAGGACTTTTGACCACTAAGCTACTCTATAGTCCAATCCTTTTAATTCCTTCATCCAGTCAAGACTCTTCGGATGCTGTCTCTGTTTCGGGAGCAGCCTAACGCTGGAAATGGTTGTAGCCCATTTTCTGGATGCACTCAGACTCGAGCCACATCTTGTAAAATTTCCCCAATTTTCTCAAGGCTGTGGTTTTTCTTGTGCATTTACCTTTTTCTACTACACTTCTCCATTATTATGCATGGATACTGCATTCTCTGAACAGCCAGCTGCTTTTTGGTGACTTATCCTTCTTCTGGAGGGCATAGTGTAACTTTCTGCTGAACAGCTGTCAGGACAACAGTGTTGCCCATGTGCTTTTTGTGGATCATAGACAAGACAGATAAAAGTTAAAATCTTTGCTATTTGAAATTTTAAGTCCAGAAAAATTTGGGATTTTGAAGTTGGTCAGTGATAATGTATCTGGGGGACTGGATAGTGTCTCACTTTTGTGTGTGTGTCTGTGTGTGTTCTACTTACAGGCCTGTGTACGTCTCTGCCGTGCGTCCACAATCTAAACACATTGTGGTGATGGTTGACCACGGAGCGCCTATAACGGACTCACAGCTTCAGATCGCTCGTGATTCTGCACTTGTGATCCTTAATTCCATTGCCGAACATGATAAGGTTTGTAAAAATAAGCAGATGTTTCTCTGTTTGGTTAGGAAATGATTATTTAGACGTCGCTTTAGGAGATCAGGAAGTTAATCCCTTTTAGTGAATAGATTTTTTTTTTTTTTTTTTGCCTTGTTCCTCCAGATCTCCATCCTGTCTGTGGCAGAGACGGTTCGCTCCTGCTCTCTGGACCAGTGCTATAAGAGTCTGCTGTCTCCGGCCACCAGCGAGACGAAGAGGAAGATGGGCACCTTCATCTCTAACATCAAGGCCTCCAATGCAGCCACCCAACATGCAGCTGGCTTCCAGAAGGCTTTCCAGCTTCTTCGCAACACCAGCAGTCTTAGCAAACAGAGCACCAGTAAGACCAGTGACAACATTCTAACTGCTGCTCTTTTGCATTCATTTCATGAGATTATCTGAGTCCACTGATTATCAGGCTGATATAATAACTGTTTCATGTCGTCCATTAGCTACAGATATGGTCATCATCTACCTTTCATCTGGTGTTACGTCTCGAGAGTCGTCTGAGCTGGAGAAGAGGGCAACGCTCAGCGTGGTCAGAGAGGAGAACCGACACCTCAACAACTCCGTCATGATCCTCACTTACGCTCTTATGAATGGTGGGTGGATCAGTCTATGCTTGGTTCTGCTGCCTACAGTTTTCGAATTTTGAAAACAAACATTCTGTAGCAGAAAAAAAGCACATTTAATCTTCTTTTTTTTACCTTGCTTTCATTTGGGGTTGTTGCTTGGAATAGTTGGATTTGTTTAATGGCGCCATCTGTTGTACCACCATTTAAAGCAGTGCTTCTCAAAGTCCCGGTTGGCCGTGGTGAGGTGGCCGGGGGTCGCGAGAGGCAGGAGAACTTTTTTTCTTTATTCATGCTTTAACGATAAACAAGCCTCCACTCACTAGGTGGCAGCAGCGCTCAAACTAATCAAAAGGCTGCCTGTTCAACCCAGCAGAAGTAGTTATACAGACACACCAGTTTACAGACTGATGGTGTAGGGCTCTATGAAGTTCGCAATGTGGGAAAGACGGACGGAATTGCGTAATTTAAAAAACAAAATGCAATACACAATAAAACGCTTTTCCTGTAGTGTTTTGGTGGCTGCAACTCCTGTCTGTTGCTAACAGGTTAGGCGAAGGTTGGGTCAGCCAGACTTTCGACACAGACAGGATAAACGGGTCAGCCTTGGCGAAAAACTCACTGAAACACTGATGTCCTCCAAATAATAATAAAAACTCGAAGCTTAGCACAAGGGTCAGGGCTGGTGATATTTATGAATCGGGAGAACAAACCCTCTAAGTTCTTTCAGCCCACGGTCTGCAAGGTCTGCAGCAACATAAGAGCTAAACAGAAAAACACTGGCATTTCATGTATTTCAGTGGAGCCTTTGATAAAATGTGAAAAACAGGAGCGTTTTGTACATAACGTTGTAGTTCTTTTACAATGATAAGGAAATGCTTAATGTTATTTGTGAAAATATTTTTGGATAACAGTAAATGTGGATCTCTTTGGCTATTGATTCCGTAAATTATTTCCATTCACTACATAATTATACACTTTTTGGTTAACAAATATGATCAGAATGGAAAAAGTGGAATTCAGAAAAATTAACATTGAAAAAGTGGAATTTTGGGAAAAAAAATAAAACCGAATTGGGAAAGGGATTTATTGATAAATGACTAATGATAAATAATATATTTTTTGAAAAGAAATAAGCCGATGAAGCTGACAAATAACCAATGTTTACAGTTTAAAATGTTTTGAATGTTATTGATTAGTCTAAAAAAAGTGCATCTTAGTGAACCATTTGTGCCTTTTCTCTTCTGATAATCACAGACTGAGCAGTCTTGATCAAATCTTAACATTTGAGTTAATAAATTGAACTTACAAATAGTCTTGAGACTTAAAACAGTAAAATGAGCTGCAACAACTTAGAATTGAAGTTGTTGCAGCTCATTTTATTAATCTGTTTCGATAATCAGGAGATTGTATCCAGAATGCTGGTGCCAGTGGTTTGTACAGATAAGTAATTTAAAATTATCCGGTTCTGAATAGTTTTTCAATTCGGCGGGCGTGAAGAAATGTATGTTCCCTAGGGCGGCATGAGAGAAAATAATTGAGAACCACTTATTTAAACACAGACACGTTTTTTCTCTGAAGTTGTTTTATGCATTTTAACAATCCGAAGGGCTCTTACATCAGTTTTTTTGCCTCATTTGAAGGGAAGTGCGTTTTAGCTTTGAATTACAGTCAGTTATGTGGAACCATTTTTTTACCCTTCTATTAAGTTGACTATGTTGGTGTTGGAAAATCTGAAGTTGTGTTCATTTATTGATACCCCAGCCTGGAGGTTATAAAGATGTTTGAGACATTTGAAGGCTTCTTGTTTATCTGTGTGGTTGTCTAAGGTCTGTATTTTTCTTTTCTTTTTTCGTTTTCAGTGTCTTTGTCTTTCCATCTGCCTCCTCTAATTCCCACCTCCCTCCGCAGAGCGCACTAACCCACCCCTTCTGTGCATGCATTAGGCCACCATTAATACAAATCATTTTTGAGTCGGAGAATGGAAATGAGGTACATCTAAGAGAAGGGGAGAGTGAGACTTCAAAGGGACGTGCTGCTGCCTGGACGTGTGTGACTGACAGAGGACCTTGGCCCTTTAAAGAGAGATGATGAAAAGGATGCAGAAATCTCTCGTTCTCCTGGTGTATTAGCATTGCATATTAAAAAACAACAACATTTGTTTCGTTGCTGATGCTGTTGCACGATACTGAAAGGTTGGGCTTGTGGGTGGGTTGGGGGGAGTCTTTTTCGCTGCATCTCCTGCCAAATGTGAAGTGCTGATTGTTGAAGGAGATCAGCAGTCTTACCAGCACTACAATGCACAGTTGTGTGTGTCACTGTGTGTGTGTGTGTGTGTGTGTGTGTGTGTGTGTGTGTGTGTGTGTGTGTGTGTGTGTGTGTGTGTGTGTGTGTGTGTGTGTGTGTGTGTGTGTGTGTGTGTGTGTGTGTGTGTGTGTGTGTGTGTGTGTGTGTGTGTGTGCGCGCGCGCGCGTGTGTGACAGGTTGCAAAAGGCACTGGCTGGGACAATAGATTGCTGTTTGTTTGGGTTTTCTTACTCAGCTTTTAATCAGATTCAACAAAAATGTTCTCCCTTAAATTTAAATATTTTCCGGGAATAGTGATCTATAACAACCCCTGCGAATGAAAACAGCAGGTGTTTCTGCTCAAGCTGATTTGTGAGCTGTCGGCAGAATTTCCTCCTGGAGTCCGTTTGACGCTGCCACCCATCAACTCCAGTATGCAGTCCAGCGTGGTGATCAAACAAGCAAGAGCCCTGGCATTAAAAAAGAGATCCCACTGTAATCCTCTCAGTGATTGGACACTTGCAGACGCTGCGCTCTGTCCTACCCGACGGGCTGCGGGATGCCAAATGTACCAGGTGACAGCTGTAGGGGCCTGTCATCCATCCATCCTGTGAATGATCTTGTGACGCCTTAAAAGTTGAAGTCAAAAGTGTGCATTGCTATCTCTGTTCTGCATCTATATGTTTAAGTATCGACAGATTTATTTATGTAGTAGTCTCGGTGCTTTGTAGATGATAGCTGGGCTTAGAAATAGTTCGGGACCGTTCAAGTCAAGCTTGTCAAGTTGGGGACTGAATGTATTCAAAGAAATTCCTGATGCAGAAAGAAGTCTTAAGATTCAAATACGGTTCATTTGACACTGAACAAACTGTTTAATTGGATTTTATGTGAGACCAACAAAATAGAGGTATGGAAATTGATATGGGGTTTATAAAACAGTTTTGCTTATAGAAATCTAAAAAGTGAGGCTTGCAAATGTGTTCAGCTATGGATCCCCACAGCATGACTTGCCTCTAATTCACACTGGCTGCGGTGTGGCTGCGGAGCTCCGTTAACTTTCCGCATCCAGTCTATTTTTCCCGGACACCGCCTGTGGATTCCCATGAAGTTAAGAAGAAAGGAATGAAAATTAAGAAATTTCATAGGCCGTACAGGAAGTGAGACGTAAGCCAGTGAGGTGCATCTGGTATATTTCAAAAATAAAAGCCGTGTTGCATTTTTCTTTTATTAACAATGATCAGGACATCAGTTCACAGTGTATGATAGTTCACATTATTTTTACAAGTATGTCTTTAACCGTATTATGTCAAATTTTGGCAAAGTTTTGCAAATTATTGCTAAACATTCATTGTTTTCACTCTGTGATTTCCGGAGACCTTTCACACCCGATGTGAATTAGGTGTAAGTTTCACTTTGGGCATGGGATTTAGGGTGTTCCTTTCTCTTTCAGTTATCACCAGTGTGGGTTGCACAACTAATAGATGTCAGCAAATTATTTTAACTGAGCTGTGGATCTCTGCAGCTCCTCCAGTGTTCGTATAGGCTGTGTGGGTGCTTCTTTGATGAATTATCTCTTTAAATGTTTCCACAACTGTATCCCTGACCTTTCTGCTTTGTTCACCAATGTTTTTTTAACAATTGTATTTATATTGTGATGAAATTACACACACGTGGCTTTATTTGTTACTTTTTATTCTGAAAGCAGTGCTCTGAGTTTTTTTTAGAGGCATCAGAACTAAGGGGACTGAATATGAGTGAATGGCACACCTTTCATGTTTATATTTGGAAAGAATATTAAAGTATGTAGCATTTTCCTACTACTTTACTGTACGTCTGTATCTGTATGAAATCTGAAGACTAGAATTGCTTTTATCATAATTGCACGTACACAATGAAATTGGATTGTCTTATCTAACTGGTGCAATGAAAAACAATTTAAATGAATTAATACAATAAAAGATAATAGTACAACTTCTAAAAAAAGATGGTAAACAATCATTTAATCAAGGAGCATGAATTTTTGGGTTTAAAATTTGTATGGCCCATGGGAAGAAGCCATTTTTAAGTCTGTTGGTCCTGCTTTCTAAACACCTGTACCTGTTCAGAATTGACTTTTCTTCTCTTGTTAATCAGTTTCTCTTTCACTCCCTTTTTCCCATCTCAGAGGGAGTCACAGGCTTGAAGGAGCTAGCCTTCCTGAGAGACCTGGCCGAGCAGAATTCTGTGAAGTATGGCGTGGACCGAGCGTTCGAACGGGAGCGCTCCTCGCCCGGATCCGCCGGGGCCCCCAATATGCCGGTGGTGAAGGGCAGCATGATGGTGCTGAACCAGCTGAGCAACCTGGAGACGTCAGTGGGACGCTTTTACATCAACCTGCCCAACCGCATGATCGATTTGGTGCGCTTTAGCCTGCCCTACGCTGACCCCATGGGAGACGGTGAGTGGTGTGGACGAAGGAACACTGCAGCACGAGCTCATAGATCATTTAAACCAAGAAAAGCACTGATCGCACTTATTTGTCAGTACTGGGTTCTGGTTCTATTTAAGATCAGAGCTGCTGGTTTGTTTTTTTTTGTGGTATTTTGATCATTTTTGTCACAACTGTAACACCCTAACAAATTCAACGTGTTGATTTTATTTATATCTTAATCAAAAACTAAATGAACGAACCCTGACTTTAAAAGTGCAACTGGTTCCTTGAAAGAGGCAGGAGGTTTAAATCCAACTGAAAAATAGTGGAATAATAGATTATCTTCCATTATCAGAGCAAGAACATGATGATCAGCCCAAAAACGTGTGTTTTCAGTTTGAATGCTGATCATCGATTCAAGTAGATGAAGAGAAAATTAGCCAATTTGAGTCACTGCTAAGTGTGGTCTTACCTTACTTACCAGTGTTTGTGTTGCCTAAATTTGACAACAAAATGGGCTTTGAATGCGTTATTTAAATAAAGAGTAGCTAGCAAAGCAAGATTGAGCAGATATTAAATTAAGTTTTACCTCCCACTATTTTAGTCAGCCACATTTAAACTGATACTTGGCTGGCTACTTTTATGTGAGAAAGTTGTCCTTTTTCTACTTTGCTGCCAAATCATGTTACATTTGATTTATGGTACCCCTAACACATTTAGTGGCACCCCCGTTAAAGGTGTGTATAAAAACAACAACTTTAAAACCACATTTTAACCCAGTAGCATAATCTCAAACAAGAGATGCTAGATCAACTCACCAATCTTGTCTGTCATAGTTCCTGTTACATTTAACGATTTATTGAGTGCTTTTCTTGTATGGAAGGAGCAATGTGTTGCATCTGCTTCACCTAAATGGCATGTTCTATTAATCCCAAGTGAGGAGTGGCTATGGAAAAGGTACCCCTGTGTCACATATTATTATTAAGTTAGAGAAACAGCTAGTCATGGTTTAGTTATTAAAATCTCCTGCACTCCTCCCAACTTATCTTTTTTTATCAACTTAAAAAAAGATAAGTATAAATTAAAAAATGCTTCTTATTGGATGTGTCAATAATTGTTGCTCTGGCAATTTTCTTATAACCAGTTGTTTCTTAATAAATGTACTTGAATTAAAGGTTGGATTTTTACCCAAAAAATAAAGTATGAGAATGATACTTCAATGAAATGTTAATTTATTTGAAGATATTTTACACATCTTTACTAGCACTAAATGTGGGGAGAACTGTACATGTTTTTGCTTCTAATCAACCCATGTCTCACAACAATGTAGTTAGTAAATTATGTCTATGATTTATATTGTGGGACATAATTTTGGGCATTTTGGGCTGCTGGGGACGATATAAACTCATCAAACAAAGGTAGTCATCTTGCAGTTAGGAGGTTGGGGGTTGGATTCCAGTTTCCTCCTTTATCACGTGTTGTGCCTTTGGGCAAGGCATGTAACTCCAATTTAAATGTGTCTATGTGAGTGTAGCTCCTAAAATAACTTTGAGTGTTTGGTGTGACTAGAAAAGCGCTATGCACCGTAAGTTTAGTCCATTTCCCGCTTCTTTTTCTCAAACTACATTATTGTAGTTTATTGGAATGTAATTCGGGATGTTTCAATTTGCATCCATAAGGAAAATTAATATAGAACAGGAATGTGTCTTTTGATGGCTGCCTCAAGTACCTGTTGCATCTCCCCCAGGTTTCATCATGACTGTGAGCCGGCCCTGTTACTTCGGTAACCTGCTCCTGGGCGTGGTCGGGGTGGACGTGAATCTGGCTTACATCCTCGAGGATGTCACCTACTACCAAGACTCGCTGGCTTCTTATACATTTCTCATTGACAACAAAGGTCAGACATAGAGGCACTTAAAGGGAAATCATGTCTGATTCATATTCAGAATGTTAAGCCAATCCTGATCACCAACTCTTTAAAGCATACCTGCTTGTCAGAGAAGTGAAACAATGAGTTTTTCTTTGGATGGTACTGATTAGTCTATTGATTAAATGGTACAAAAGAAACGATTTAGGTAAGAATCCTAAATAACACTTATGTTTTAAATGTATGCTGAGAGCTGGCAAGCTTTTTTTTTTTTTTTTTTTTTAGAGGTATGTTTTAGAATCTGTGTCCTTAACGTGGTATTAATGACGGTAAGTTGTCGTTTATCACTGCACCAACATTATTAGTACTGTAACTCCACTAAAAGCTAAAAACAGATGTTCAAGTGATTTGCTGCCAATTAATGTTGAAATTATGAATGTGTCGATTAGGCTCCTTCTTTCCCACTACCAAATGAGTCATTTAAGTACAGGCACTTGCCGATACACCGAGCTTCTACTGACATAAAAATGAGGACCAGTTTTGTTACTGATCTTTTCTCCACACTTCATATCTGATTCAATATTTTTCTTATTTTGATTTAGATGTTTTATTATTGAATAACAATGTTTTTTTTTCTTGTATATCAATTCCCGAGACCTAGAAGAAGCTGAATGCACAAATCTAAGAATATGTTGCCGTTTATTACGGTATAAATAAAAATTTTCCTTAACTTGTTGAAATTGTTGATATACAATGAAACCAAAGCTGCAAATCAAAGACAAACATCGAACTATATAATGTAGTTTGCATTGTGACTCTGCTTTCAGATACATTTATTAATTCTTTTGGTGGATTTCGAACCTCCGTATTTTGTAAAGCTTTGATCGACTGATACTAGGGATATGTATTTGCAAGAATCTGGTGATACTATATGTACCATGATATGGGGGGACAATACGATATATTGCGATACTAGGAGTAACACTATACAGTATATTGTGATTTTTAAAACTTTAATTTAACTGTAGAAAAACTGTCACAGCATTCTAAACAATCCAACCTGTTTCATACTTTGCCACATCCAGTTTTATTACTAGATCTAGTTGATCCACTGGAACAAAGAAGGTGAAAACAGCCACCGACTAGCGTTCATACTTTTCATTTTATTATAAAAATGGCTGTCATCAATAATGGTTCCATTCAAATTCTAAAATAACAAATAAAAATAAAAATTGACACATTGCTTTTGTATATCGATCCAATATTGTGAGATAAAATATCGCAATATATCGACATATCAATATTTTCTCACATCCCCAACTGATACTAATGTTGCTTGATTCCAAATCACATAAAATACGGAGATACGCAAACGGTTCAAAATATTTGTTCTAGTTATACCACACTAAGCAGGGATTCATTATTTATAGAATAATTCGATGGTACACGTTGTGTGTAGGAAAGCAGTTACTGTAAAACAGGGTTTTACTCTTTAAAAACAAAGACAGAATTATTACCGGTACATTAAAACTTTTATTAGCATTGTTAGCACGATTAGCTTAATTAGCATTACTAAACGGTCTTCATCTGTATTCCTCATCCATGATGTAGACCATTACCTAAACGTTGACATTTCCAAATCCATCATATTCCATAAAAGAAACGACATTAAAAGATCAGCGTATAAAACAAAGCGACTGTGCAGTATTCTGTACCTTCCTGTTAACTGTTAAAAGTCTTGCTCTCTATCACAGACTAAAAAAGCTTCAGAAATCCTGTTTCCCTTAACTTTTTATTTTAAACACCTCACTGATTCTGAAAGTAACTGACTCTGAAGCAGTAAATCACAGCAAATAGTTGTTTTCAGTGCAACCTGGAAGCTCGAAGTGTGGTGCTTTTACTGATTGCAGAAAGATTTAAATTGTTTCTATCAGCCGAAAACTGGTCTGGACCAGTTAAGCTAAAAAGTCAGCTAATTGTGGGCACCAGCTGACTTCTCAGTGGATCTCTGCTTGTAACCTTTGTTGGTCAGATTGTTTAAGTAAAAACAAATGCATAACTTGTTTGATTTTGCTAGGTTACACCCTGATGCACCCATCTCTGACCAGACCCTACCTGATGACGGAGCCGCCCCTGCACACTGATATCATCCATTATGAGAACATCCCGAGATTCCCTGCTGTCCGACAAAACATCCTCAGGTGAGGGAAAATCAAGAACTGGTCGGAGCTGTAGTTTAAAATGCTGTAGGTGGGGATGTAAAGGAGGGAAGATTTTGGGTCAAATTTTGCATGAACGTTTCGATTCACAGTGTTCTGTTTTTGTAGCCTGCCTTTAGGCAGTCAGGTCATTGCTGTGCCTGTCAACTCTTCCCTTTCTTGGCACACCAACCGGCTGAGGGACAACAGCAAAGATGCATACAATGTCAGCTATGCCTGGAAACTGGTAGGTAATGAGTCAGTCTTTGGACCAATAACCACTGGAAACACATCTGATTTATTCCTTTTTACCTCCCCATTTAAAACATATGTTAACAACTGCATTGCACTCTAACGTTCTGCCAAGATTTATGTTCTCATCCTTCACCGTCTTAAATTAGTCTGCCTAGCAAAACCCATTAAGCCCCAACCCTCAGAACCTCTGTGAATCTGCTTTCCTACAGAAGCGTTGTGTGTTTGGAACAAATGGCAACAGGACCGCCACCTCACCAGCCTGCCACTTTGAGTCTTTCTGCTTCCTGACATTTAGACCTTTTGACAGGAGCAGAACATGATCACCCTTAATTTCAGCATTCCAGCTTTGCTTATTTTTAAATGCTTTCTGACATTTAGGTTATTCCGTCCAAACAAGAACAAGAGTTTGAACGAGTCACGTTTGACATGAGTTTGGCAGTGGTGAAGGTTTTTGAATGGGTTTTCCAGAGCCAGAACATCACTAAACTGGCCTAAAAAAACAGAATTTGAGAAGTGAGTTTTGTTTCCCATACAGGTCGCTCCTTTTTTGCGCTGTTAATAATATCCAGATGGATTGAAATACAGATGTATTTGAAGAAATTGTTGCCATCTATTTTTTGAGTTTTCGGGGCAAGTTTGGATCTTTGACATTTATTTGAAGTATCTCTGATAGACAACGAATACAGGGTTCATTTCAAATCTGGTTTTGAAATGGACACATTTATGTTTCCCTGCAGTGATAAGTCACTGGTGCTGTAAAGTCGAGCTTGTCTTTAAAACAAGAATGCTAAACACAAAGATTTTGAAGATTCAGACTTATTTTGCAGCCACTGTAATTGCCCCCTTGGGTATGTGAAGATGTATCAAGATATACTATGGAGTGTCTCCAAAATTGGCTTAATTTTCAGGATTAAGGGAAGTTGACGTCTTACCAACTCAGTCAGTCTGCCATTTTACTCGCTTTTACCTCTGTTTCACACCAAACCTTTAATACTCCCCTACTTAGCCATTACGTATCAGTTTATTCTAATCTTAACCTTTAGTAGTTAAGTATTTATATGTTATAGATACAAATAGTCATAAAAGTCCTCACACTTAATGATTTAACTGTATATTATTTTCCAAGGATTTCATATAACAAATTTGTTTTGCTGATTGTGTTTTTGAGTTACGTTTCGGGCTGTAGATTCCTACAATTTGGCTGATAATGACCTGTGAGCAAAACTAAATAACATGGAGTGACTTATGAAAATAAAGTTATGAGTTGCATAACTACATTTCCGTGCATTAACCATACCATACCATTTTATTTATAATGCGCTTTACAAATGACACAAGTCAACCAAAGCGCAGAACACAGGCTAGAAACATAAGGAAATAAAACAGAATATAAAACACAGTAAAAACAGATAAATAGCAGAAAATCAAAATCAAAAATCAAAAAGCTGATACAAGTGCTAGAGAACACATATGACAGGTCAACCCTCTATGCTAATTAAGCTGTTAGAAGATAACAAAAGAGTGTATAAAACATCCCCCGGTTGGTTACAAGTTGATGCGTGATCAGTATGAGAAATTCTGGGTACAAAGATACTGAAATTGAAAAAAAAGAGAAATGCATGGTTTTTGGGTAGTCTGGAGAAATCGAAGCAAAAGAAACAGTTGCTTCTAGACTTTAATCTTTTTTTTAAACTGATCCACTACATAAATGTTTTATATGTTTTTTATATTTAAATGACATCTTTTATTTTATATTTGCTACATCACCATCTGAGTTTTTGTTAAACTCTTCGGTTATTTCGCTTTTGAAATTACTGACTGAGAACCTATTGTAAAACTCATTCCATGCCCATCTTAGATGAGGGTTTTTAAATTAAACCCGGAGTTTCCCAACCAGTTGGGATGCAAAACAAAGCTCTGAGCTGCTATTTTATGAATCTTAATGAACAAACCGTAGATATCAAAAATTACTAACATTGCTTTAAAGAATCTGTTTTGAGTACGGGATAATTCCTTCATGTCATAAAGCAGACGTGAAACAAGAAATTCACATAAAAGTGTGAATTTTTCTCCATGTTGTAGACCTCTTTTGTTTGTCACATATTTTTAAAAGTGCATTACTGGATCCTGTTTAACATAATCTCTTATTTAGTCAAAAACCATGGGTATAGAAATTCTTTTTAATTTACACAATACATTTGCACCCGATACGATTCATGACTCCAAAAGCAGTATTTTTAAAGAAAGATCTTTAAAAAACATAGGAAAGTGGATAAATGTATTGCAGTCTATGGGTCTGTTTAACTAGACTCCTAAACAGTAGCAGTCTCCATAAAAACATCCAATAAGCTCTCCTCCTTCTTTTCCTTAGGTGCAGGACACGTCGTTTATTCTGTGCATCGTGTATGTGCAGCCGGAGATTCCAGTGAAGCAGCTGAAGAACCTGAACACAGCTCCCAGCTCTAAGCTGCTGTACCATCGCTTAGACCTGCTGGGTCAACCTAGTTCCTGCCTGCACTTCAAGCAGCTTGCCACTGTTGGTAAGAAAACCTCTAAATTCGACAGACCTTTATTATAATCTTACTTAGTCTAACCTAATTTTACTGTCCCTTTGTCTGTTTTGTAGAATCCCCCACAGTGATGCTGTCAGCCGGTAGTTTCTCCTCCCCTTATGAGCATCTCAGCCAGCCGGAAACAAAGCGGATGGTGGAGCACTACACGGCCTACCTCAGTGATAACACCAGGCTTATTGCCAACCCAGGCCTCAAGGTACACAAGCGTTTAAAACCCACGACTGCAGGCAACACACATTCACATCAATTCTGTTTACCCAACAAACGCATGGCACGCCCTGCCCTGAGGTTGGTCTGGAGACCTGTTTCCATTTCTTCCTCGCTTTGACACTTGAAACGGAATAACTACAGCCTAAAATTAATCCTGACATGTTTTGTGGAGGAAGGTGTTTTAGAGATTTTCATAGCTAACGTTCTTATCTGTGATACTAGAGTTAAGATTTCTCAAGTTATAAAGATGTTCTGCAACTTTAAGAAGTAGGGTATAAACCCCCACAAACGTTTTGGCATGCTGTGTGCATTCCTTTCCCTGGGTGAGTTGGAACTCCAAAGCTGAGTCTCGGTACAGATTCCCAGGCTAGTCTTAAAGACCCCCTCTAGTGACCTCATCACCCCTTTCAAACTGTGAGGTTTGTCTCAGAATGGTTCTGAGATGGGACTTTTCCAGGCTTAACGATTAATCAGTCAGATTTATTTCCCCTAATGCCCCCTCGTAGGTGGACACTCTTTATTAATACATAATTTCTTTAAAGAGACAGTTTTAGTCTTTTTTTTTTCTCAAAGCACACATTACAAAAAAGTTTTCTCAGCTTACATTTAAGCCAAAACATACGCAATTTATCCACCTTTCTTCGAACCCTGCTGTTTTCCTTTTTCATCCTCACTCTCCCCTGTCGTCCCTCCTTCCTTTCCCCTCCACAGTCCTCTGTCAGGAACGAGGTTATGGCGACCAGTCATGTTACGGATGAGTGGATGACACTAATGGAAATGAGTAGCCTCAACTGCTACATTGTGCGGCGTTACATAGCAACGCCCAGCGGGGTGCTCCGGATTTACCCAGGATCGCTGATGGACAAAACATTCGACCCGACCCGCAGACAATGGTGAGGTTTACTTTGGTGGGTTTAAAGAGGGGGGCAAGACGACATTAAAGGTGTTTGGATTTTTGTTTTAGGGCACCAAAGGGTGATCTTACACAGCTCTGGAGTTTGCTTCTGTTAAAGAGAAATCAATTTGTGATGTTCATAAGTTCAGCCTAGTAAAGCTCTTATGAAATTGAAAACATGTTGGGGGGTTTTCTTACTCAGAGTTAACTGTTAAATCTATGTTTTCTGAATAATAAATACCAGAAGTACCTATACTCGTGGCTTTCCAAACATTATCGTTATAAGATCAATTTTACAGTAATATTATTAGAGGATTCATTTTCCCAAAATCATTAATGAATATAAAATGTGTAATTGCCGAGTGCAATAAATTACAATACAATTCTAAATACTTTAAGGTTTTTTTATTCCTATTTAACCATTTTCTTTCTATTTTACTTTATTTTAGCAACTTTGATATATCTATAGTTTGTTTATTTTACAGATGTTCTAAATTAATAAAATTCTTTCTACTTCTCTTGGACATACCTTTCTTTAATGTTACTTTTGTTTTCTTTCCCATTTGCTTTTTACATTTCTGTATGTATCCCTGCTTTACCATAAAAGCCACTTCATTGTATTTGTATCTAAAAGATAAAATAGCCGTGATAAGAATCTAGAAATATCAAATGGGGCGCCCCTTGTAGTTGGAACTCTGACCCCAGACTTCGACTCTAAAACAGCGACTACTAATAACATTCGGTGAAAGTCACCACAATTCCCGGACACTCCATGTTTGAATGGAGAAAAATATACCATCTGGTTGTATTGCTAATCCTAGTTAGCCTCACAAATCCAACAACTTTTGTGACTTAATCAATGACTTAAACCCAGCATTTGTGGAGCATAGCTTTGTAACATAGCTGTGTTAACTGTAAAATATGTTTTGTTTTGTTTTAATTGATGAAGACAATGAATGAAAAAACAACACAAGCTGACAGTTGATTTTTAAAACGCTGTAAATTTCAGACAATTGGCTGTTAAGAATGTTGTTTGCTTGCACGTTAATGGAAAGATTAATGGAAGGAAAAAGTGTGGTAGAAAAAGAGGGAGAACAACCTTTAGAGGATTGTGAGGCAAAGTCCATTCAATATAGAGAACCTGGAGGACACAGCAATAGCACAGGTTGATTTCCTCCATGTCATGTCACATTGATGCAGTAATTCATGCAAAAGGAGCCTCAACAAAGAGATGAGAGCATATTTTGTGCATTTTATGGACATTTTTTGTTTTTGGTCTTAATTTTGATCTAATGTATGGCTAACTTTCTGAGTAACTGAATTTAAGGATTATGGCTTAGAGAAAATCAAAAAAATGATTTGAAATAAACTCTTGAAATCACCCTTTGGCTAGGAAGTCTATATATGGTTCCCAGTTTTTGAATTTTATTACTGTACTAAAATAAGTTTTTATTGAATATTCCAATTTGTTTCATTGGACAAAGATGAAAATGAACTTTATGGGGTAACTCTCTGACTGTGTTGTATAGGTATCAGCATGCTGTGGCTAACCCTGGCCTCATCACGTTCACCGGTCCCTACCTGGATGTTGGCGGTGCCGGTTACGTCGTCACCATCAGTCACACCATTCATGCCTCCAGGTAAAAAAAAATAAAAAATAAGTTTGAGGTTAATAGTAACAGATGGAATTATGTCTGTTCTGTTCTGTTTCCTCTAGATTAATAGGAGTCACCCACATTAGGCATTTGATTATTGGCGAGTAGGTATGAGAAATTGTGATAAGCAAGCCATTTATCCTTAAGGGTCATTTTAGTGGAACTCAACTAAACCAAAAAATCTGCTCTTCCAAACTGCCCTGAGGCAAATTAGTGTAGTACTACAAACTATGATAGTAAAAAACAAAAAAAATAGAACAACTGGAAAAAATGTTGGCTTGGTGCATAAAAACATCTAAAAGGAGTACTGGACAGAGATTAGAATGTTTATTTTTATGTCGGTGAGCCTAAAATGAAACGGGGCATTATAGCCACCGGGTTGCTTACAGCAACCACAATCCAAACTGTTTATCACAGCCCATTCAAGTATTCTGGATATAAATAAACACCCAGCTTAAGGGTGTGTGATAAGGCAGGGTTTATGTTTGTAGTTGAATTGTTCAGTGAGTGTAACAAACAGTATGTTGGACTGAGACCGATTTCAAAATAACGTGGATTTTTTTGTGTTTTACTTTGCTTTGTTTTACAAAGATCTGTATAAAAAATTGGACTACTTGTGGGATAGCTCACAGAATTTTTATTTTCCCAGCTTTTTTTTTTTTTCAGCATGACTCATTTTTGTGTTTTTCTGCTCTGTCTGCAGCTCTCAGATGGCCCCTGGCTATGCAGTTGCAGTGATGGGTATAGATTTTACTCTTCGCTACTTCTATAAGGTCCTGCTGGATCTGTTGCCCATCTGCAACCAGGACAAAGGCCATAAGATCAGGTAGGAAGAGGGTAGATTTTGAACTCATCCATGCAGTTAATTCCCTTTTTTTCCCTTTCTATTCCCCCCTGGAAGTCTTGGCCAGCTTACAACATTCATGTTTCACCGGGCAAGAACAAAAGTTACTGAGAGACAGAAGAAGGAAGAAGAAATAAGCTGATTATCAGGACTCCAGCGGGAGATCTGCATCAATACCCCATAACTTCATCCATCTTTTATTTCTTTTGATCCCCCATCACCACCCATGTCTTGGTTGCTCTTCAATTTCCCCCTTTCTCTCTTTTTTTGGTTTCATGAACCATGTAAAACAGCTTTAGTTTGTGACAGAGTCGCAACAGGAAGAAGCTACATATGGCAAAATATTTGAGAAGCAGTCAGAAGTAGAATGGAGCCAAAATATTCAGTTAAAAGAAACGTGTTATTGGGGGGGAAATTTTAACTGCGACGCTATTTGAAGTTGTTACTTATACTTGTTTTCTAACACAGGTGCTTCATAATGGAGGACAGAGGATATTTGGTTGCTCACCCAACTCTCATTGACCCCAAAGGTCACGCCCCTGCAGAACAACAGCACATCACACACAAGGTAACATATTCTGAGATAAATTAAATGAGGTTAAAACAGGATTTGAGTCCCAAGCTCATGCCCATCTTTCTAAAATATAAAATCTCAGAATGAGAGGAAATAAGAAGGAAATTCATTCTCAACTTTGTTTTGCCTACTTCACAAAATTCACCGTTTTAAATCAGAAAGACAATATTTATAAAATCCTAAGTATGCTTAAATTAAATTATAGTTTAAATTATTGAACTGCATTCGAAGCATGACATTGTGCTGATTATTTTATTTAGCAAAGAATAATTTAGATGTAATTATTTTTTTTGTATGTATGTTTTATTTTAGGAGCCGCTTGTGGCCAATGACATCCTGAATCATCCCAACTTTGTCAAGAAAAACCTTTGCAACAGCTTCAGCGACCGCACAGTGCAGCGCTTCTACAAGTTCAACACCAGTATAATGGTAAGGCAGACAAACAAATGGATCAGAGAAGTTCCTTATCTAATCTAGAGGTCTGCAACCTTCACAAGTCAAAGAGCAATTTGCTGCTTTTAGTCCAGCTAAATAAAACTTGCTTAGAGCCACAAGTTTTAAACAACCCTTTCAAAAAAACAAACTTAGAGGTTTTGATACACATCTACTATTAAAGGTTTGTTGTCATTTTTTTTTCCACCCCACCATTTTATGTCTTATTATGGGTTTTAAGATAACAAAAACATAAAACTTTAGCAAAAAGAGGATGGATACATTTTCTTCTTATATTTCTTCTCAATATTTATGGATTTTCTTTTTTAAAGGCACATAGTTTTCAACCTAATGACAACCAAAGTAGATATTCCAGGTAGTTTTTAGTGTCGTTCTTTTGTGGAAATTCAGTGCCATTATTCTATGAAAAAAAAAACTAAAACTGGCATTTATTAGTATATCTATATTTACAACATTTGATGTTTCTTTATCATTCTAGCTAAAGTTATTAAAAATCATTGTGGAGGGTCCAAAGAGCCACTTGGAGCTCTGGAAGTTGCACACCCCTGGTCCAAGCAATGCTAAACAATCTTACGGTATTACACTGCCATCTTGTGGTGATAGACAGTACTTTAGTTTAACTTTTATTTTACAGTTAACATTGAGCTTTTAATAGATAGTCTTAATAGATGACCAAGAAACTTAAACAGTCTTTCTTTAAAAATGTGTTCTAATATCGTTGAGGTTATTAATTATAAAAGCATGAAATGCATGTTAGAGTAATGGTTTGTTTGAAATGACTTTATCTCCTTAATTCTTCCACACTCAGGGAGACCTTACCAACCTCGTCCATGGCAGCCACTGCTCCAAGTATCGCCTGACTAGAATCCCCGGCACCAATGCATTTGCCGGTATCGTCAATGAGACGTGTGACTCTCTGGCTTTCTGCGCCTGCAGCACGGTGGACCGCCTCTGCCTCAATTGCCACAGGTGAATGCATACACTACATGTTTTTGTTTACTGATAGAATTTTTTTTCTTATAAAAAAAAAAGATTATAGGTACAGCATCAGAACTACAGTATGCCTCTGTTTTTATTTAAACAGTGCTGTTTAAACTCTGAAATACAATGACAATATTTTTCCTTCACTTTTAAACTAACTGATGTCTTACTTATACAGGATGGAGCAGAATGAGTGTGAATGCCCATGTGAGTGCCCTCTGGAGGTCAATGAATGTACTGGCAACCTCACCAATGCTGAAAACAGGTCAGTCACACAAACAAGCAAATCCTACTTCAGGTACAAACACAAGTTTGTTTTTTGAATGACATTAGAGGAAGTAGCATTTTGTTGATGAAGCCAAATGATGAACAAACAGCTTGGAACCTGCGGAGCTGACTCAGGATTGGGTGTGAAGGCAGAACCGTGGAGCTCCAGAAGAGAGCGCAATAACCACACAGGAGGACAGTGGGAGAACTGTAATAGTATTCAGATTAAATAATCTGATCACTGCTCAGACTGGCAACAGGAATGTTTAACATTTCACAGTAAAATGGCATGAAAACCTTTTTTTTTTTAAGAGGCACTCACGTAGAGGGTTTAGTTAAACCTGTTTTAATGTGTATTATGTTGTATATTATGTTTACTTTTACCTCTCATATTAATTGATCTGCAGCTCTGGTGAGAAATTTACATACACTCATCATGTGAATTAGTGTTACATAAATGTGGGATTTTAATGATGACTTAAACTGCTCTTCCTGACAGTGATTTAGGATTATTCCTCTTCAAATCTGAATTTATTTATACACATCCCCACAAAACTTTTGAGGAAATACTAATTTGTAACATCCATTTCGACCAGAAACTTTTATTTCCTGTCAAACAACTGACATAACATTCTGGCAAGACATTTTACCTATTTTGTTTCTTAAAGTTCATTTGTATAGCTTGTTTTCCTGCCATCTTTTAATCATAATACATAATAAACACGCATCAAAACACAAACGGTATTTATGCGTGTCTTGGGATGATTGTTCTGTTTCAATCTCCTGGTGTGACTTTCATTTACATGCTGATCAAAAGTAAGGTTGATTACTTTAGAAGTAGTATGTCATCCACCAAGACCACTTGCTGTCTTGGTCAGCCCTTTTCAGTCTGATCTCTGTGGACAATGACGCTGCTATTCAAGGATCATCCAGTTAGTGGCAGGCTTGAGCTTTGCTAGTCCCTGGGTTCTTCCTTAACACCCAGAGAACGTTGCTTTGACAGTGGCAGCTTGATGTTAAAGGTTTTGACACATCAAAACTCCTCTCAGCTTGGATATAGTGTCTAACATTAAGCTTCCGGGCTGGTCCTGACCATCTATAGATGGTGTCTCTGCATCCAATCAGAAATATTTTACTGTATTATTTGTATTATATGTGAGCCACATTGTACATATGGGTGTTTTTGTGGGCTTCCTCATCTTCCTCTCTCTTTATCTCACTGCCTTGCCATTTTTCTGCCTCTTTGCATCTGTCCATCATTCAGTGTCTATCATTCTTGTTGTATTTCACCCACCTCCTTTCATCAGCCATCAGCTGCCTCTGACAGCATGTCAGTGTTTCAGATCCCTGCTTTATGTAATTAACATTTCTCAATTCAGTTTTTTTGGTCTTTTTTGTGTTGCTGGGCTTTAACAGATCTTGTGTGACAGTGTTTATTCCCTCCAGTTATCTCCCTTTGTTGCAAATAATCATATTTCATGCGCCCCCACCATTTCTAATGCAACTAAGAAAAGGTCCCATCTTTGTTTTCTCCTTTTTCATCATGTTGATTTGTTGTACAGGAACCCCAGCTGTGAGGTACATCAAGAACCAGTCAGCCTGAATGTGATTGATCCTGGTCTGTACGACACCCTGCCGCAGTGCATCAACACCCGCTGCAGCCAGAGATACACCAGCAGGTGCACACGCTCACTGTACTTATTTGTTGTGCACAAATTTGTAAAGATTAGAGATATATTAGCAGCGCTTGGAGGTCATAAAGGGCAAAAAGTAATGTACCACCATTCTGGGGAGTTTTGTATAGCTCATACAACTTGAGTGATTTTGTGATCTTTGTACAGGCTCAGTATAAACATACTCCTCCAGTCATATTTGGTTAAATACAGTAATCATATCAACAAGTGCCGTGCATATTTTTGGCTGAATCTTTGCCCACTTTTCTAGGTGGAATTGCTTGAGTTCTTTTTAAATGGGTTGTGTTTCTGGTCCCTAAATGTTCAGTATGGTTGAGGGCTTTTAAAAAGCTGATGGCATCCTTTATTCGTTCACAAACCAACTTAGATTTGTGTTTCGGGTCATTGTCCTGTTGCAACACCCTATTGTGTCCAGGTTTCAACAATCTGGCTTTTGATTTAAGGTAAATTTGAAGAATTTAGTCATCCATCTCCTTTATCAATGTATCCACTGTACTGTATCCCCACAGCATAATGCCACCACTGCCATGCTTGGCGTTTGAGACTGAATGAGTTCTCCGAACATTTTTTTTGGCTTTATCTTTGCCTTATATGATCATAAAGCCTGTCTACAGAAGGCATTTGGTTTCAGAGCAAAGATGTCTTTTTTTTAATCTGCTCCTTCTGAGTCTTTGATCTTGTTGGAGCAACTGATGTGTTCAGGTTTTAACCATCTAGTTGTTAATTGGTGGTACGGTTGAAGACTTTGGGGGTAGTCTTCCTTCTTTGTTTTTGGAATGCACCTGTACAACTGGCAGCAAAACAGACCATGATGCTGCCACCACCATGCTTGGCAATCGGTACAGTGTCGTCTCCTACAAACATGTCATTGAAACTTATCAGTGGCTCACCAATGAGTGGGTTTTAGAGC
This sequence comes from Valencia hispanica, assembly GCA_963556495.2. NCBI lineage: Eukaryota > Metazoa > Chordata > Actinopteri > Cyprinodontiformes > Valenciidae > Valencia > Valencia hispanica. The sequence goes on along the minus strand of OY747705.1, from coordinate 47,865,444 downwards.
AGGCACTTCGATTTCGGTTGGCGTCCTCCGTCTTAAACTGGCTTCACTCTGGACAGTGATGCTGGTCTTCCAGCATCTTCCAGTTTATGGTGGTGGTGAGTCCAGGTATCCTGTCAGTTTAAATACATTTTTACCAGTTTCGCCAAAAAGAGTGGGCAAACATCTAACAGGATTATGCCAGAAACTTGATGGCTTAAAAAAAGGGTGTGTTCAAGGTGCAACCCTCTGAGGTGACATTAATTCAAATATTAGTGGGGTTATATTTAAAAATGTGTATATTTGAGCCTGGAAGTGTAATCTGAGAAAAAGCCCTTAATAAATAAATTCAAACTAGTGCTTTAAAAAAAAAATTTAAACGCCAATCGCTGCCGTTAAATCTTGTATCATCAGGCTACTGCCACATAAGTTTGAGTCATTAAAGTGTAAAATAATCTGTCATTCTTATAGTTGGTCAGCGTATATAAGATTATAGTTTTTAAATGTATCTATAAAGCCCTATAGTGAAACAGACATTATTGCCTGTTAATAGCATGCTACCATTCAGTGGTAAATTACTGCAAATGAGGAAGAAAAGCCTTAGAATTCCTTCAAACAGTGCTATATGGATTCCACCCTCAGGAAATATATTTCATCTTGATGTAATACTTTCATGTTTATATTCTTGTTCTAATCTCTGTATTCTGTTCTGTGTTTCAGTGACTGTTTCGGCGTGTTGGACTGTGAGTGGTGCATGGTGGACAGTGATGGTAAGACCAACCTGGACAAGCCGTACTGCGCCCTGCAGAAGGAGTGCTTCGGGGGCATCGTTGGAGCCAAGAGCCCGTACGCAGACAGTCTGGGTCTTCTTGGTGAGTTAGGGAAACCGCTTGAATCAAATAAATGTACCTGTTTTCAGCATATATTCAGAAGAAAATGCACAACCAACAAAAAACTGATTTTAAAAAGGCAGCTTGCTGCTCATGTAATTTATGAACTATTCTGTTTTTTCCCCCTAAAACTTTTCTTTTGCTAGGATATTTTCTCATCAGCTTTGGCAGTCCGCCTTGTGTTCAACAATCTTTCACACTAATAAAAGAACAGAAATAAAGTATAAAAATAAACCAGCATCGCAGCAGGGGTTTGCATTCGAGGTCCAACAGTTTGATATAGTCTCTTCTTCAGGGTTTATTTAGGCTTTTTAATCAATTCTCTTCCTCCATGTCCTTTCTTCTTCATCATTCTTCTTGCTTCTTTTACAGATGAGGAAGTGGCACCTTTGAATATGATCAAGAGTGCCCCCGTGGGTCCAGTCGCTGGGGGCATCATGGGATGCATCATGGTGCTGGTGCTGGCAGTGTACGCCTACAGACATCAGATCCACAGACGCTCACATCAGCACATGTCACCGCTGGCTGCACAGGGTGAGTGTGGGGACAGCTTTATGTCTTTTAAACAGAGTGTGTCGTTTTTTCTCATTTCTACTTTGACATTGTCTAATCAACCAAAAACAAAATTACAGTCCCTTATAAAAGTATTCATGCCGCTTAGTTTTTCACATTTAAGTGGCTTACAACCACACATTTTAATGCATTATTGTAGGATTTTGTTTGGTAGAAAAATACGTTTTTACTTTCTTTTTTACAAATAAAAACCTGAAAAGTGTGACATGCGAATGTATTCAGCCCCTTTTAAACTCAATAAATTGACCTTCAAGAGTAACCTTGGTAAACAGAGTCCACCCAGGCAAATTTAACCTTAGTATAAATGCTGATGTTCTATGAAAGAACATTAGTGAACAACACCAAATTAGGGACATGAAGACATAACTCAGAACAGTTGCAGCTGTAATTACAGGTGAATGTGTTTATACAAAGTATTGAATTGGGGACCTGAAAACAAATGTACACTACATTTGATACATTTTTTGTATCAATTTACTCACCTTTAAAATTATGCACTTTTTTGTTTTAGTCAATGAGATAAAATCACAATAAAATGCATTAAGTTTTGCGGTTGTAACTTGGCTGAATATGAAAAGGTTCCAGGGGTGTGAATACTTTAAAATGCAGAAGCAGCATGTGTAAAAAAAAATGAAAAAAAACCACACATAGATAATATGCATAGAACATCTAATTATTGCCTAATTAAGAAAATTAGTAAACAAATGTACAACTTTATTCAGCTGGGAAAGACATTATATATGAGGTTTAATAAACAGTTTAAAATCAACTGCTGCTTCTTTAGGAATCAGTACTGAATACTTATTCACATTTAAATTCTCTTAAATGCTAAATATTCTACTTGCAAACAGGGACTCATGCTTCCCAATCATCAGTCAGTCAAGCACATTTTATCAGTAACTCCAACTTTCTGCCTAATCACTTAATTTATAGTCAAACCAGCATGGGAATAGTTCGTTTTTCACCTAGATTTCCTTATGTAAATGTGAGTTTTTGTAGATCATGAGATTAAAAAAAAGGCTTAATTGTAAGCCCTGACGAGTGCACGGTATTTTAGTGGTTGTTGTTGTCATTATTATCTTGTGGACAGGTCACTGTCTTTTGACTACTTCAAACAGCTGAAAATCTGTACAGTGTTTCCACAGAAATTCAGAAGTCCAGACAAGCCGAAGTTTTATGCAAATCTTGGAGTTTTTTTAAGTCGCAGCATTTGAATGTTCTTTTTCAGATGGGTGCTTGTAGAAAAATAGTCTTGACAGGGTAAATTATGAAACGGCACCCAGATGCAATTTTTTGAACAGTTTATTTCACTGGCCCAGATGATCTATAAGACGAGCCACTGTTGACAGTTCTGTCCTTCGTTTTAACACTTCAGGTCTAACTTGATCAATTGTTCATGTCTGTTGAACTCAACATTGCAGAATAGTGTGTGTGTGTCATTTTGGCCATTTTTCTCTCCTTTCCCTGCAGAAATGTCAGTGAGAATGTCCAACCTTGATAACGAGAGGGATGAGAGAGATGAAGACAGTCATGAGGACAGAGGAATCAGTAAGTACACCATTTTACACCTTTTTCTTTTAAATAGTTCTCACTTGTTGTTTTAGGTAAAAATGTCTGTAGCGCTTTGCTCACCTGTGTTCTGTCTTAACTTTCAGTCAGTAACACCAGATTCATAGCAGCAGTCATTGAGAGACACACTCACAGTCCTGAACGGAGACGGAGGTACTGGGGGCGATCGGGGACAGAGAGCGACCACGGTAAGGACTAAGATGTGCACACGGACCATGCAACATTTACAAAGTCTGTGTTTCAACTCTCAGTATGGTCAGTAAAACACATGCTGAAGGAAAGTGTTAAAGTAAACATGCATTTTAAAGGAATGTTGGTCAAAGGTAATAGGAAGATGGGTGGAGCTAAGTACACGGTAATACTGGAAGAAAAACTGTTGGAGGCTTCAAAAGACCTAAACTGGGGGAGAGGTTATCATTCCAGCAGGACAACGAGCTTAAACATACAACCAGAGCTACAACTAGCGTGTTAGAATGGCCTAGTGAAAGCCCAAATCTGAATCTAACTGGACATGTGTGGTAAGCCTTAAAAATGTATGCTTAAAGATGTTTTTCATCCACTTATTTAGGCTGCTTGAGCTGTTTTGCAAATGAGCATGGACAAAAATTCATCTCTCCATTTACAAAAGCACCAATGGTCATCTAAACATTAAACATGTAATGTGGAAAGGTTCGAGGTTTGTGAATGTTCTTTCCTGGCCTTGTAGCTCCTGTGACACACAAACAGGAAAACCTTCCTGTTTCAGCGCTTCATTGAACAAAAAATAAGATGAATGAGCTTCACAAAAAAGAATCTTGAATTGTTCAGATCAGTCTCATATCTCCGCTTCGCTCCCAGTTCTGTGGCATCGGCTGAACTTTCCTTCTGTTCTTTCCATTAATCACAAACACGAACCCTGATTTTTCTCCTGTCTGGAGCCTGAGCCGACTGGCTCATGTTCGCTTTTTAAGAATGTTCTAAGTCTGACACTTGCTGTGGACGGACACTTTCACCCACCCAGGCTCTCTGCCTCCTACGAATGTGGCATCATTCCACTTCCTGGCAACGAGGATCTCTGGTACTTGTTGCATAACCGATGTTTGACGGGGAACAAGGGTGAACTTGAAGAGAAGAGAGTGGGCTAAAATGAAGCCGAATCAGAATGTGCGAGCTTTTTCGCTTAATGTAGCACCACAGATGGTGAAACAGGACAAATGAGTTAGAACGGTTTCTAGTTTTAATCATTGCGTCTTTTCTGCATGCAGCACCCTCCACACCTATTAGCACCACTGATAAAGATCCATAGAAGGCCGTGAAATAAATGAATCTTTTATTGCAGCAGCACAATATCACACCTAGAAATATAGAAAATAAATTTTTTCCAACTATTTTATCAAATAAATGTAATACAGCATTTTAAAAAATTAGTAATCCATGACCTATCGTTTGCCTGGATTAATGACGTAACACTGCAGCAAAGACTAGCATCTCCATAACAACCACTAAACAATATTCACATCCCAGCTACTCGTTTAGACTAGTAGTTGGAAAAAAAAATATTTTGTCCTACCATAACCAATTTAAACACCTTAAGTTTGCTAACCTCCACTGGAACCGGGGGATACTTTGGCTTCTACCATATCTTCTTGTGTGTAGCCTCCATTTCTGCTAATGTTGATAACTCCTACTGTCACATTGTTCTCTCGTCACTTGCGTCACTCCCTGGGCGTATCTTCATTGGTCGACTGCAGACCGGACTTGTAGATTTTCTAACGCTGCTTGAAGACTTTTGGCTGGATTTGGTGCTCAATAAGATGTCTGTGAGCCCGTCGCACTGCGAATCACATGCATCGTTTTTCATATACTGTATTTATACACTGTATGTGTGTTTGTTCGCTGTGAGCGCTTGAAACCAAAGTCAAATTCCTTGTTTGTTCTCACAGTCTTTGCCAAATAAAGCTGATTCTGAGGACACATTTTAAGCCATGCTTCATTTCATCCCTACTCACCTTCTTTCATTGAATGTTTTCAACCTTTGTTTTTGTCATTTTCTCTACATTAAATTCGAACTCCTATGACGGCTGTCTGTAATTGACTATCGAAACAACAAATCTGTAGTGGATCAGTAAGGAGGATGTCTGAGGACACTTCCCAGTCTAACTCCAGTTAGGGATACATCCAGTGTATTTAAAAGTATTTTTGGGTTGCAAACTTTAATAAAAATAAAGCCTTTTACTGTTTGACAGTTAAAAAAGGTTATTGACTCAAAGCTTTTCCAATAATGACTATAACATTTGTAAACAGTATTTATTTAGGATAACTGTAATGTGACAAATCAAATTAATGTCTACCTCTGCGTGAATCTCTGTGTTTAGGCTACAGCACCATGAGTCCACAGGAGGACAGCGAGAATCCGCCCGGAAACAACGACCCGCTCTCGGCGGGCGTCGACGTCGGTAACCACGACGACGACATGGACCTGGACACGCCCCCTCAGACAGCCGCCCTGCTGAGCCACAAGTTCCACCCGTACCGCCACGTGCACACCCACCACCACCCGCTGCACGCGCAGACGCATCACCTGCAGGCCGCCGTGACCGTGCACAGCGTGGACGCCGAGTGCTGATGCTCGAGGGGACTGAACTTGCTTTTATTAAAAGACTTATTTTTGTAAAACGTTGGAGTTTAACGAGACGATCCACAATGTGTACTTCAAGGTTCAGACGAGTTGAGGAAGATTACCACAACTGGACAGAGTGCCTCGGAGCTGTTTCGATTCACGCCCTGAATTATGAATGATGCCACAACGTGTCGTCGTGGCAGCATCGTCTTTCTCTCATCCCTTTTTTTATTCAGTCTAAATTAAAATCATTCAGGCAGACCTGGGCCAGCACATACCAGCAGTTGGGATTTCCAGTTTTTCCTTTGAAGGATTCAGAACTCATCATTTTAATGAACTTAAGCTACAGCTGGATCCTAAGAACTTCATTTGTCAGGGCTGGACAGGACAAGTGGAGGATTGACTTAAGCCTTGGGTGTGGTATGGATCTCTTCTGACTTTTAAATCCAGCCCAGAATGGGTTAGGGCTCCTGCCAAGAGGTTCAGTGGGGCGCATCTTTGAAAAACAGAGAAGTATATATTTGTTTTCTCCTTAACAATCAGCTGCATCTAGTGGGACTGTAACATAACTTTTCTCTCAACTTCTAGTCACTTCTAGTCTCTGAAGACGATTTATCTGGAAGTTGCAACCTTTCTGGTCTCATCCAACATGCTGTAGGGTGAAATCTGAACACTTTCATGAATGTTTGTGAATAATAATGTAGGGAAGAAAATGCTTCAACTTTTCACGTAAATACATGAAAAAAAACACTGAGTACAATATTATTTTTCTACTATTTATTAAAGAGGTAGATCTTCACAAGAGTTGAAAAAGCAACGAGGCAGGAAGATGCAAGATTCAAGGCTCAATATTTTTATGGGGGGTTTTTTCCCCCTGAACACGATTGCCTCTTCAAGATTGTGATAAACAATAAAAAACTTGAGATTACATTATCTCGAAGCTCATGTTTAGAGATTTCAAAATGTAACAATTTAAAAAGAAAACAAGGTTGACATCTTTTTAGAACGAGATACAGAGATAAAATAAACTCGAGTTCTCATCTCAATATAATAGTATTAAAAAAATCTGCGTTTTGGCTCAAAAAAGAGATTTTTGTGCAGCTTTTAACGGTGAGAACAAACTCATACAAAAACCTAGGGGTGTAACGGTACACAAAAATCACGTTTCGGTACATATTTGAAGTTTTAAAGTAATAATTCGGTACGTTTTCTGAACCCTTTAAGAAAAATAAAAACAAATGTGCTTAGGTGGATTTGATAGGATTTTTTTGCCGTACCGAAAAATAGGAATATATGCATCGTATCACCCCTACTAAACCCCAAATTAAAATGATTACCTTAATGTAAGAAAGAAAAAAAATTCAAAGATCTGAAATCTGGAAAAGTTTGGAATTATTGAAATTAAAATTTTATAGGAAACTAAAAAAAATGTAGACCATGAATGTCAGGCGCATCTTTTATTAAAGCAGGTGTAGGTGGTTTATGACATGTAGCACATTTTTACATTTTCTGATTCTGAAATGTCTATTGTTCAGATGAAGAATTTTGTTCGACAGGGGTGGAACATTGTTCTCCAAGAAAGAAATACATTTTTGTGTTTGCTAAAAAAAATTCTACCTTTTTGGGAGATAGAGGAGCAGCAACTGAAGCCAACACCAGCAAAAAAAAAAAGAAACACACATTCCTGGCTTTAGTCACTGCCGGGGAGGTTTCTGTGTCAGGATGATGATTGGGGATCCTTAAAGAGGTCCTAACGGAGACGTCTGTTGTTTTCTGTCCTGGATAGAAAAACAGGACAGGACGTTGTCTCGCTTCAACCTTTTTGCCTTTGAGGCCAAGCTGATGCTGCGTGTAGTGTGTGTGAAGGTTGTGTGCTGGATTACGTGCAACAACATTCACGACGCGGTCTCCTTCTCGTCTGAATGGAAGGAAAGGGATGCTGCTGCTGTCTGCAGTCTGTCGGCTCCTCTGTGGTTAACCACTCAAATTAATCTTATCTGTGTGAGTGTGTGTGTGTATCAGAGAGGATGAGTGTCTGTGATGAATGTGTGATTTATCCACCTGAAACACTTTCCTTGAAAGCATTATTTTTTTAAATAGTGTTAGAGAACTATAGGTGAAATTATTATGATGGAAAAATCCACTCGGTCTTCTCATGAAGGGTCGCTTCCTGACCGCATCTGTGCTTTGTTGGGTTTGACAGTTCAGCTGATCAAATCATGTCAGCGTGGCATCTCATTATGGATGCCAAGGTGTGTATTGTTCTGCAGAGATTCATGATAAAGTGTAAATACAGAGTCATGGATAGTTATTAATGTCCTGTACACTCATTTAAAAAAATGTTGATATTCTGATATTGAATCTGTTCATGGTGTCTTGCTATATTTTTGATGCCTTGGATGTTTTTGTTTTAATTTTTTTGGCTTATTTTTCTTTAGGTCCATATTGGATGGAAGTCAGTACTTTTAATATTAATACACAGTTTAACAGAATTGTAGTTTTTAAAGGTTTATTATTGTGTGTCTTTGAAAACTATGGAGAAAAAAACAACTCTCAACACACTGAATTGTATTAGACATTTTTTCACTGAGTAGCAACCAAAACAAATATTTCTACTTGGAGAGCTGTATTCATTCACAGCCATTTGACACTTTTTTTTTAAAATTAATCTCCAAGATTGTTAAATCATTTGATTCTAGTGGAGCAGATAAGAAAAGCAATGCTTCCTCCACCAAACTGATTCCAAAATGTTTTTGTTGCAGGAAAGCTTTTCAGTTTTTCCCAAGCTGTTTGAAAAAAAAAAAGTATATCAGTATATGTGTTTATAGAGAACACTATAAACTGCAGGTTATCGACTGAAGGAACTTGTGTATTTCACCCAACCCCTCTACCAATGTATTGTATACAGTTAAATGAGATTAATTGCAATGTGAATGTGATAAAGTACATTTTACAGTGAAATTGTCTGGTTGTGATTCCTAAGAAAAAACAGAACAGATACCCGACTGCAGCCTGATGTCAGAGGGATTAATGTTGCATTTCTAATTAACTTTTTATTCATTGCAGAAAGTAAGTCCTGGGTCTTTCTGCATGGAGTTTGCATTTTCTCTCCCCCCATGCATGGATTCTCACCAGGTACTCCGGATTCCTCTGACTCCAAAAGCATGGCTAATAAGTCCAGTTCTAATTCAAAAGTGCTAGAAATAAAACATAGGGGAGTCTTTAAGGTTTGACATGGAATAAACCCAGGTGATGGTTCAGTATGACAAGGAAGCGATTGAGGACAAGTAAGGAGGTGGATTGTTGACCTCTTGCACATATGCAAATTCAATGTAAATTGCCGTGCTTTGCAGCCACGCCTGGAAATTACAGGGCTGAAACTTCTTTTAAACGCTATGGCCATGCGACCCTTTTTAATCGCTTCAAAAATAGAAGCAACAGATTGTCGAAAACTAACACAAAAAGCTTCACTGCAGCGTTAAGGGCAAGTCTACTTGCTGCACTACTCGTCATGTTTACTGACCACTCCAGTGGAGATGCCATAAACGATTGAATAGTTTATTACATTGTGTGTATAACATTATTGTGACTCCACTGGTGAGTTGCATTCAAAGCATTTTTTGACATAAGCAGCTGCACTGAAAAACGGATAGCATTAATCAGAAAGTGGTGATCTTAATAGAAATTAATAGAAAATGTTAAAAACAAAATCAGACGGTTATTGTTAAATTAGTGGTGAGAATTGTCACACAAAAGGTTGTTTAAAGAACACAAGAGATTTAAGTTGGTCACATTTTTATCTTGAACAGACCATCGCAACAGTGGCATAGTTGTAGCAGCATCATGCTGCTGGGATGTCTTATTTTCTCTACCTGGGACAAGTAAACTGATTAAAGTCTATGAGAAGAACTGAGCAAAATACAGGTTACACCTTATTTATTTATTTCAATCTTTTTTAGAAATTGCTGTGGGTACCGGACACAGAGACAGGAAATAAAGGGGGAGAAAGAAAAAAGATTACAGGTAGGAAAAAAAGTAGGGTAGGGTAAGTTGAAAATGCTAGTGAGGAAGGGGAACAAAGAAAACACAAGAAAACATCCCAGTCCGCCTCCACACCCTCAGGACTGCAGGGAGAGGGAAGACGACAAAACAAATCAAACTATGCCAACCGAGAACTACACAACCCACAAATAAATATATAAATACAACTAGAAAAAGATTCATTTCCTGCGAAAATGCAGTGTGAATGCTGTAAGCTGAAGTTATTTGCAGAAAATAGCTGAAGTGTTTGAAGTCAACTGTAGAAGACTTTCTGACGTGTAAAAGTAGAAGAATCAGAACAATTGTCTGCCAACTACAACATAGCAAAACTGTCTGAATTAGCTAAAATGCCAGTTTTACCTAAAATGAAGTAAATTCAAAATGTTAGCTAAAATGCTAAAGGTTGCATGTTATCAATAATTAAATCCATTCGGTAGGCTAGGTTACAAATTGGCTAAAATGGAAATGTTGGCCAAAATTAGCAGAAATGCTCATCTTACCTAAAGTGATAGTGGTAGCATGTTGGCAAACACAAACATGTCGGTTAATAATTCAATTCGTTCAGTACATTAAAATGAGCTAAAATGGAAATGCTAGCTAAAATTACTTGGAAATGCTAATGTTAGCTAAAATGCTAGTGGTAACATGTTGGCAAACACTAACATGGCAGTAAATATTAACATAATCCATTCAGTATGTTAACTTTAGATTTAAGTCAAAATTAGCTTATGTTAGCTTAAATGCTAGTAGTTGCAGGTTGGCAAAACCCATGTTCGTTAACATTAGCTCAATCCATTCAGTATGTTACAATCTTCCTACAAGGCAAGGCAATTTTATTTGTATAGCATACTTTCAACAACATGGTAATTCAAGGTACTTTCATGATTTGGTGATTAAAAAAGAGGGGGAAAAAACAGAATACAACATTGGAAATTAAAAGTCAAAGCAAGAGAGCATGAACACATTTGATAGATATGACAATCATTTGCTCAAAGGCAATTCTAAACAGATGCGTTTTTGGTCTCGATTTAAAGCAGTTCAGAGTTTCAGCAGCTCTACACTCGTCAGGAAGTCTGTTCCAGATAAGGGGAGCATAGAAACTGAAAGCTGCTTCTCAATGTTTGGTTTGGAGTCTAGGGATGTTTAGTAGCACTAGGCTAGTGTTGGAGGACCTGAGTGGCCTCGGTGGTTGGTACGGTGACAACCGGTCCTCAACATATTTTGGTGCTAAGCCATTTAATGATTTATAAAGTTTTAGGAGTATTTTGAAATATATTCTCTGAGCTACAGGGAGCCAGTGTAAGGACTTTAGAACTGGGGTGATGTGCTTTACTTTCCTGGACACGAGCAGCAGCGTTCTGGATCAGCTGCAGCTGTCTGGTTGACTTTTTAGGCAGACCTGTGAGGACGCTGTTGCAGTAATCAATCCGTCTAAAGATAAACACATGGATTAGTTTTTCTAGGTCCTGTTGCAACATCAGTCGTTTAATCCTAGAAATGTTCTTCAGGTGATAGAAAGCTGATCTTGTTATTGTCTTTATGCGACCCTGGAGGTTCCGATCTGAGTCCATTACTACACCCAGATTTCGGGCCTGGTCAGTAGTTTCTAGCTGTATTAATTAAAGCTGTGTGCTGACTCTTGATTGTTTCTCTTTAGGTCCAAAAATAATTACTTCAGTTTTGTTTCTGTTCAGCTGGAGAACGTTATGGCACATCAATGAATTTATTTGGTTGGATGCATTGATTTAGGGTTTGAATGGGTTCAAAGTCACCTGGTGACATTATAATGTAAACTTGAGTATCATCCGCGTAGTTATGGTAGCTAATGTTATTGGTTGCTATAATCTAGCCTAGTGGGAACATGTAAAAATATTAAATAGGAGAGACCCTAAAATGGAGCCCTGGGGCACCCCACATGTGATTTCTGTTCATTCTGATGAAAAGTTTTACAGTCTTACAGTTTAGGTAAGACTCAAGCCAGCCAAGTACTGTACCGGAGAGTCCAACACAGCTCTCCAGTCGTTCTAATAGTAATTCGTGATCAACAGTGTCAAATGCTGCACTGAGGTCCAACAGAACCAGCACTGTGGTTCTACCACAGTCTGTAATTATGTGGATTTCATTGAATACTTTGACGAGGGCAGTCTCAGTGCTGGGGTGAGCACGGAAACCAGACTGAAAAACATCAAAACGGTTTGTCATTGTTAAGAAGCTATTTAAATGGGGAAACACAGATTTTTCAATGATCTTACTGAGGAATGGAAGATTTGAGATCGGCCTGTAGTTCTGCATTAACATGTTGTCCAGATTCTTCTTTAGTAACTTTAACAATTAAGTCAAAATTAGCTAAAATTCTAATGCTAGCTTAAATGCTAGTTCTAGTACAATGGATAGCAATAGCAAGTTAGCTAACTAGTTAGTTATAATGCCTATGATTGCCTAAACATATAAGTCTGTGTAAGTGCCCTTTAAAAGTAATCACTGTTTTCCAGGTGTTGGGACAGTAAAATGGCAGCTGTTGCCAGCCTACCAATGAGACTGCATTGATCATATTTCACAGAGTAATCAGAAGTCCTGGTGAACTGATTTGTATTAAATCTACAGGTTGTTTGAGATGTCTTATAATAACCCTGAAACGTCAGTTTTACAGTTGAGGCCATAATGTATAGTAAATCTGTTTTCTACCACAAGAGGGAGCTCCAACTAAAGACATGAAAAGGTCTTCCCTTTTTCGACCAATCAGACGCAGGGTGTCACTGGGAGAAACAGCCCAGCCGGTAACGCAGGGTAACAGGTAACGCAGCTTCCGAACGTCTCTTTATAACTTCAGAACCGTAAGGCCTATCGATGTCACCAATGTACCGTTTTTGTCAGAAAGCATAGAGGAATGCTCTCAAACCACTCAATTTGTTGAAAATATAATATTACAGGCGTAAAATGATGTTGAATATGTTGATAAATTTCATGGAAACATAAGTCTGTCTTTCACATCAAATCAAACTTTATTTATAAAGCGCTTTTCATACAAGAATTTCATCACAAAGTGATAACCTAAGCCTAAGCATCTGTAAACACCGGACTCCCCACGTGTGTATGTGTGCGTGAGTGTGTATGAGCATGCTGGTTTATATAAGGTTTCTTTATACAAGTGTTCAATAGCGCAACCCCGAGCACCCAAGCCCACCCTAGACCCACTCAGGAGCAGCACGGCTACCAGGCCAGTAACCCATGTCTGCCAGTGGAATCCCCCAAAGGCACCGCATGCAGCCACCAGGAGTTACCACCCATAGCCACCAAAGACCCACAGCACCCAGTGCCTGATCCGCTTAGCAATCCCACTCGCAAGGACACCCCCCCCTCTCCCCGGCATCCCTAACCCCAAAAACCCCCACATCAGCAATAATGTCCCATACAACAAAACCTAAGGCCCCCAACCCCTACTAGGTGATGGAGCCATTCAAAGGAGCCCAAAGAGATAAATCAGAGTGAAGGCAGAGGCTGTCTCAAGACCAATGTGGTCCAACAAGAGATAGTGATACTGATTAATATTAGGGGCATTTTATTTTTACAGTTCAGGAGGATAGGTTTCTTGGCGATGCATACGGCAACGTAAACCATTTGAACTAACTTTGTGTTCATGGTAACACCATCTAAGTTTCCCAGCAAGCAAACTGAGGGAGAAGGTGGAATATGGCACCAAAATCTCTTAACAGGTGGACGGAACCAAAGCTCAAGGATATAATTATCCGGTATATTGCCTATCCATTGTAAGCAGGTTTTAGACGATGTAAAACCCATCCTGAACATTTGTTGACCTGTATAGTGTACTCTCTGAAGGATTTCATATTGTATTAATTGTAAATTTGGGTTTAAAGTTATTTTAAAGGTTCTCAAACATATGAGACCAGAGGTTTTGGTCCAAGCTGAATGATAAATCCACCTCCCATTTTGAAATAGGGAGGGCTATTGATTCATCTAATGTAGATAATGTCCTGTGTATTTTAGACAGCAATTTGGGGGAGTTGAGATTTAAAAAAATCTAAAACTCTTGATGGTTGATGGTTAATAGAAAACCTATTTGAGCAGGGCACTTCTCGTGAACTTAAATCCTGCAACTTTGAGATGCATTCCTTCTGCAACACACCTGAATCAAATAAATGGTTTTGTTATCAGCCTTCTGAAGAACTGAATGACATGCTGAAGCATATTCATCTGTTAGGATGGACCAGTCAAAGCCCAAATGTAAATCCAAGTCCTAGTTAGACTTACTCCAACCGACTTATAATTCTAGTAAAAGGTGGTTCTACATAGTACTGACTTGAGTGGACTGAATGCAGATGCCAGCAGCATTTTTTTTCTAAAAACGTTTTTTCTAAAAACGTTTTTGGAAAGTACTTTTCCTTCCTCTTCCCAGTCCCACACTACTTTAGGTGGGTCAATCATGCAAAATTCCAAAAATATGCAATGGAGTTTGGGCCTGTAGCCTAATAGAATGAAAGTAAGTTCAAGTGGTCAGTTTGCTGTGAGAGCTTGAAACCAAAGTCATATTCATTTGTGAACACAAGATTCTAGGCCAACAAAACTGATTCTGATATCTAGTTTGCCTCTAAGCACACAAACACAGAAAATAATCTTGTAATAAACCTCAAAGCGTGAATTAAAACCCAGATTTTATATATTAAAAAAGCTGCTTTGTGAACTTTTAAGGTCAAGAATGGTTTTTTAACGAATTGTTGAATTATTTTGTCATTTTTAAAAATACCTTATTAAAATGTCCAACACCTCACCCAGAAGACTTCTTTTGTGAGCCAGGAAAAAGATCTGCAGTCTTTTTGTCCGTATGTCTGTCATTCCTGGCCTCCGCGTTCACATTTACTAACAGCAAAGGAACGCTGCCTGAAACCTTCCCAGCCTCTATTACTCTCTCTGGTTAATGCGGGGACATTCAGGACACCTACACTCCAAAGATCTCCTCCTCAGAGGTATGCCGGCCTTGTTTGGAAAGTAGTCTTTTATATGTACATTTTCTTCTTTACTGAACTAGAAGAGCTTTCAAGTTTGGTTGTCAGTTTACATATGCCAGTTTACACCTAGCAGGAAGTCTAGTTTACAAAAGTAAACAGATAGGTGCCTAGAACTATTCAATCCGTAATGGAAATTAGGATGGACAAAATTCTGGGGTTTTTTGGGTGGTTGCAACAAACCAGTTTGACAAGAGCGGTTTAAATATTTAAATAAAACTACTTGAACAAGGAGTTTATCTAAAGTAAACACTAAACCCAGTTTCGGTATCTTCTGCAGAATCAAAATTATTAAACCCTCTGAATAGAATTCTCGTTAAGTCACATGATGTGACCAGTCAAAGGCTTTATCAGTTGCATCGGGTGTAAAAAGAAAACCTCTAAAATGTGGACTTTTGATGGTTTCATTACGTGCTAGAAATATGTCCAGAGTGTTCAGAGAAAGAGATCGTTATCTTGCACAAACAAGGAAGCAGATGCAAAAAGTAACCAAAGGCCCTGAATGTTCATTGAGATACAGCTGGAAGCATAGTTCACAAGTTAAACAAAAAGCAGCTACACCACCTAGATGTGGCAGAACGCTAAACAGTAGCTGCCACCAGATTCCTGAGGAGGCAGGGGGTCAAAAACCTTCAACTGACTGCAAAATAAAAATGGCAGCAGCCAATGAGGTTTCAGTTTTCAAAGTGATTCTCATATGAACACTGAAGGGCTCCATTCCGGCATACCATGTCATTCACATCCACTGACACAAAAGCAAAGAAAAGTCAGCTCCAATTCACTCACAACTATACAAGTAAGCCTAAGAGGTTTGGGGATTTTGTTCTGTGGAACGATGGATGAACAAGAACTTTTTAGGCCTATGGATTAGCGATATGTCTACAGGAGAAGGAGGAGGGAAGATGGAAGTGTACACTGAAAACAACATTGTATTATTTTGAATGTTGTCAAAATATGTTCTTGGCTTACTATTTCGGGGTTATTTATTAGTTTATTTGTATATTTATATTTGTTCAATGTTTTGTTTTTGTTATTTTCCTTTGTAAGTCATTCAGGAAGGACCATGGGGGCCATTTTTCTCTGTAAGTAAAATTCAATTAAATTCATCCATCCATCCATCCATTTTCTGTACCCGTTCATCCTAATGCAGGGTTGCAGGGGGGGCTGGTGCCTATCTCCAATGGTCAAGGGGCGAGAGGCGGGGTACACCCTGGACAGGTCGCCAGTCCATCGCAGGGCAACACAGAGACACACAGGACAAACAACCATGCATGCACACACTCATACCTAAGGGCAATTTAGATTGACCAATTCACCTAAGAGTCATGTTTTTGGACTGTGGGAGGAAGCCGGAGTGCCCGGAGAGAACCCACGCATGCACAGGGAGAACATGCAAACTCCATTAAGAAAGATTCGAACCCAGGACCTGCAAGCCAACAGTGCTACCAACTGTGCCACTCAATTCAATTCAGTTTATTTTTATAAGGACGATTCACACCAGATGTCATCTCAAGGCACTGTACAAGAAAAGTCATTTTAATACAATCATACAAACATTCCAATTAGTTAAAAGTTTTAGTTAGTTTCCTATTTAAGGGATCCCAGCGAATTGCATTGAGTCATTGACTTGAGGTTGCGTCCCATTGATGCAGACTTCCATCCTCAGCAATCCCTCATACTGAGCAAGCATGTAGCGACAGTAGAGAGGAAAAACTCCTCTCTAACAGGAAGAAACCTCCAGCAGAACCTGGCTCAGTACAAGCGGCCATCTGCCACGACCGTCTGGGGGTTTGAGAAGACAGAGCAGGGACACAGAAAAAACAGAAAATCTGATATGAGTACATTCTATATTGAAGAAAGTAAAAAGTTGATAACAGCACACGAGGGATGTTTAGCCACCGAAACCATAATCCCAGATGACGGCCCCCGTCCAACAGGCACTGGTACAGGACCAGCATGCACTGGGGTGGGCCTATGTTTTTTTTTTGTTTTTTTACCAGAGCAGGAGAAGCATCAGGAAACAACTGAAAACTGGATCTGTGTTTATTGCTTGCCAACCTGGATAAATAAACCTTAAAACGCAACTTTCAGGTTTTAGACAGTGGACTTCTTTTGCCCGCATACAAAACTTAACCACAGTGCAGCGGTGGCTCATTGAATTTGAAAAACATGGACTGAATTGACAAAGAAAGGAATTGCCACTACAAACATCATTCCTAAAGTAAAGCATGGCAGGGGCTCAGTGATGCTCTGGTTCTGCTTTAATTCCTCTGCAACTGGAAACCTGCAGGATGTGAAGGAAAAGATGGATTCAATCAAGTATCTGGGAAGATGTTAAAGCTTGGGATTCACTGGACCTTCAAATAGGGCCATATATGTCCCAGAAGATACTAGAGTGGCAATCAGTCGCCTGACTTGAAGTCTGTTCAACATTTCAGGTGGGAGTTAAACAAGGCGCTCAGTGAACTGGTATTGTTTCCCCCAGAGGATTGGGCTACACTGCCAGAAGCTGCTGTCTGGCTATGAACGATCTTTGCAGAAGGTAATAACATCCAGGTGCTGCTGCACCGGCCACTAAAGATGCTTGTCATGAAACGGCTGAATCATTTTGAGATTGCAAGTCACTAAAAGTGGAGAACCCACTTTCAATATTACTCTAGTTGAGCTATTTAAATAGCTTTTGTTTGATGTGTCTTCTGTAAATTGCTGCTACTTTGTGCAATGTTTATATTTTAATTTGCAGAGATGGTTGAACAATATTTGGTGTACCTATGTTAATGTAATAATATCCTGTTAATTCATCTCTTATTGTCAAAAATCTATCGAAACAAAGCACTGCAATGCCTGTCAAGAGCTCCATGCCGTATCACTTCTCTATTAAAAACAAAGCAGAAGTAACGCCTCATCCTTTTACTATCTGGGTTAACATCCTCCTCGAGTCTGTTGTGTTGTGACTCTTGGTCTTTGCTGAAGTGGTCTTTTAGACGACACACACTTCTCTAAAGCAATGTTTCTTGCAATATGTTTGAAGCTGCTAGTCATGGGTCAAGCTATTTGTTGGGGAGAGGGGGGGGGGCTGAATAGTGGTACTGCCTGGAAGATATGATCAGTTATTTATGAGGCCTTTCTGTACTTGCGGTGTTTCATGCCAGGGGACCTGGGGAAATGAGCACACATTGAGAAGCAACATGGTTCTGACAGTATGCAACAAGACTTTGCCTTTTGGTTTGGGGCAACAAAGCGGTATGTAAGAGGGTTATCATGCTGTAGGCTAGTGCTTTTTATTGAAATACATTGTTCTTTTTTTCAGATAACGTCTGGTATCAAAAACCTAAAAAGAGCACAACTATTAGTGGTAATTTAAAAGAAATCGCACTGTGTGATTTAGACAGAAAAAATGTATGTTAACTTTGTTACCTATTAAAACTATTATTTGGGTAAAACTTACAGAGAATTTGTTGTCAAAGCGGGCTTGTGTGAGGCATTTACAAGTAGTTATTATTTTACCAGAAACAGACAGCATTCAGAGTGAGCTGATTTGGAGACTGATGAAGACATTAGGCCCGTTTCCACTATTGAAACCTCCGGGTAATTTTGCGGGACCTTCAAAGTATGTCTACATTTTCACAGGACCGGCCCAAAAAGATCACATTTCCAAAAGATTACCTTCTTTGGAGTGTGTACTCAGAAATAGCGTGGTAGAGTTGCTGAGCAGGACTTGTGGTTAACTCATGCTGATTGGTTGTAACAGACATTGCCAAACATCTGGCATTTGGAAGAGTTGCTGGTGAAGCAGTGTAATAAGGATATTAATAATACATTTTATTTGTAATGCACTTTATATTTAACAATTTCAAAGTGGTAATGACCATCAAATAGTCATAAAAGAAAGGACAGTCGCAAACATAAGAGCAGGTAGCACTGTAGCAATCTCAACATGTTAACCACCATGTTGTCATACTCCTTAGGTTTTTGTGTTTTAAGTTTTCCTTATTCGGTTTAATTATCACTTTAATGTATTCCTTGGTATTTATTTTATTGCACTTCCTTGTTTTCATATTCCCTTCTTGCTCTTAAATGTTTTCACCTTTTGTTTGTGTCCACCTTCTCATTTGTGTCACCTTAGTTTATTTCTCTTTAGATAGTTTCCTAATTTATTTCTTCCTTCTGTTCTCAATGTTTCATTAAGTTCCTCTTAGATTCCTTCTTGGATATCTTTAGTTGCTTTCTAGTTTAGGACTGTTTTCTGTTTCTTCTCATGTGTATTCCTTTCCTGTTGTCTTCCTGCCACATTGCTCTTGTTCTACCCAGTTCTAATTGATTCCACCTGTGCTTTCCCTCTCACCTGCAACCACTAATTAGACCCTGGTCTTCTTCCTGTCACTTCTCACACCTCCTCAGTATATTTAAGCAGTCCTCTGTCTATCACTACTCGCTGGTCTGTCCTCAATCTTCCCTGTCTGGTTCCTGTTTTCCCCTTTGCTGCGGTTTTTTTAAAATTCTCCTTTTTCACACTTGGGCACTTTACTCCCACAAACTTTTATGTATTTTATTTGAGCTTTACAACTCTCTCTCTAAACTTTTTAAATTCAGCTTATTAAATTGTGACATATTTCTTCATGAGGGCACAAACAGTAATTATCACAAACGTAGGCCTACTTCTTATTGTGAAAGAGACACACTGGCTGTAGAGTAAAAGAATGAAAGGATCTTGTTCAAGAACACATAAAAGAACATCTTTGCAAAAGTTTGATTTAAAAATTTATTCATTCACACCATTTGAGAACTTGCCTTGTTTTTATTAAGATTCATACCGTAGACATGGATAGGTGGTGTACTAATAAATGCGGCATAATAGTTGCATAAACTGAACTCATTGCTACGAGGTAATTAGTTTCACCTTGAGGTAAAAAGCACTTTGAGGACCTGACAGATAGGAGCCTTCTTCTCATGTATCAAATATCTGATCCGTCTGTTTGAATTCTCTCACTTCTGCTCTTCAAAGCAATGCCTGCTTTTCCCTGTCATCCTCCTCCTCCTCTTCCTTCATCCCTCGAGCTGTCTGCTGCTCCCTGTCAGGGAAAACACTGAATTAGAGCACCAAGCTCGGTGTCCAAGCACCCTCGGGTCATTTCAGTCAGTCTCCTCTCTGCCAACCGGTGCACCGGGCATGCTCCAGCAGCACTTTGTGTGTGTGTCTGTGTGTGTCTGTGTGTGTGTGCGTGTGTCGTCCAGTCCCCCAGTCCTACTTTCCGAAACGCATATTAGCACTGTGATGATCTGGACGCTCCATGCAGAGATTATATATATCTAAAATAGCAATTTGCAACTGATTTGCATTTTCTGCTTTGTCCCTTAGATTTTGTGAAAAATTCTGTAGATTCATTGTTTTATTGATGACTGACTTATTTGCTCGCTACAAATGAAGCCTCCTTTATGCTCTGATGATGCAGTATGTTCATGGCTGCTGTAATTAGGACATGAATTGGGCAGGGAGCTCTTTTGCATATTGTCCCCATGTGTTCAGGTCAGCTGTTTTTAGTGGGTCACACGTCCCTTAATCTCTTTTTTGCCATAAGAGTAGATTCCTCTCTGCACCTGTGATGGTTTACATCACGTCTGTGGGAGCTGTGAAACAGAGAATGGTGGGACTGCAGCAGATCATTTTCCAACCAACTCATCCATTTCTGAGAAGAATGCAACCCGAGATATCCATAATCACTGCACATTATATGCACATGTGTATTTGCTAATCTCCCACTCTGCCACACAATGAGGCACTTTGACGTTTATGGTAAACCCTCCCTCCCTCCCTACCTACCAGTCCTCACGCCTACTGAGCTCGTCCCAGGTGCCCGCTTTGCCCGCTCAGCCACTCAGCCCACCCACGCCCTCGCACTCTTCAGTCCCAGCGAGCAGCAGCACCAAACGTGTTCCCGCTTTCTTCTTCTCCTCTCCACTGCCACCCACTCCAAAGGGCTGTGAATCATCGGCTGACATGCTGCATTGGCAGGGCTCTTGTGTTTTACACTGAGAACGTCTAACATCTCTTCTCCTCCCAGATTGTGAAGCACACTCCATTATAACATGACTTTCTACATAGGTAAAAAGCTTTGGAAGTATGATTTGCATAACCATGCGGGGCGGCTGCAGACTGATATGATTTATCCGTAACACTCTGCTGGCATGCATTTGCCAAGGGACCGAGAGAAGAAATTAATTGTTCTCTCATGGAAACGTTTTTTATCTCTACGTGGGGTGATTCATGCGTCGCCTAAAATCAGCCTGTTTAAGTGACAGGCGAGTCCTTGTTGTCTTTTCAGAAAACCATTGCTCAGTGATTCATGTCCATCAACCTGCCCACCATTACTGCTTACTGTTTAAACAACACTTAGCCAAAAGTCTAGCATTTCTGCACTGTTTTAGAGCTTCTGCTTCAGCTTTATGACCTATATTAAGGACATGGGAGACATGGGGTATGACTTAGCTCCAAGAATAGATGTCCAGCTCTTGAAAAATTGCATGTTTGACTTAATAAATATTAATACATGAGTTAATACCTAGGGAAGACCAGGGCTCACTTTTTTGCTAGTGTCAATTGCTCATCATCCAAGCATATTCCAAGTAACATTTGTATTTTAAAGAAAAACTTAGGATCTTGGCATGAATTGAACCCACCCTTATTTTTACAATTTATTGTGATAAAAGGTTACTGTCAAAGACACTCTGGCCCACTGCGACAACTTGCCCCATTTTGGAGTTGATAGTCCCTATTAATTTCAATGGGGTTTTTGTTTAAAAATTAAGATTTTATGAATTTGTGCAACTTAAAAATACATTTAAATGACAAAAAATGTATTTGGTTTAGGAATAAATAATATTCAATGTTCCTTGATTTCAAACCCTAATATTTAGCATGGTGAGTAGTAAAGTGAAGGAATGAACAGTGCTGTAAAATATAGCCTAGAAAAAAAGCTATTTGTTTTATTTAATATAAAGACAAAGAAAGTTGACCCAACAGTGTGCCTAATGCTCAAAATGTTTGCAAATGTGTTGGGACTTTGGACTAAAATGTTTCCACAGTTGATTCTCTGAACTATTATTTCAACTACTTAGCCTTATGTCCAAAGTACAAAAAGCCAAGAGAAGATGAACTTTCACCGACAAGATTTCACTTGAAAATCCTGACCATTCTTCCAGCTAAAGAAATAGAAAAAAATTACTACTTCAACAACTAGCATATACAGTAGGAGCTGATACAATTATTTGGTATGACAGGAGCAGTAAGACAACCACAAATTACTCCACAAATCTGGTCCTAATGGAAGAGTGAAAGAAGAAATCCATTATTGATAGAAACTTTCCAACAAGTCATGAAGGGGAAAAACATGTTGAAGAAGGTATTCTGGTCACATGGGACCAAACTTTATGGCCAACATGCAAAACCATGTGGGAGAAAAATGTACACTACAGTACACACCACCCTGAACACACCATCCCCACTGTGAAATACGGAGATGGTAGGATTATGCTGTGGGGATGCTTTTCTTCAGCGCAGCGAATTAAGCTGATCAAAGGAAAATTTCTGGAAGAAAACCTTCTAGAGGCTCTACAATGGACTGGTTACTATCAAAGCCTATTCATGTGGTAAAATGGCCCACATCCAATCTAACTGCTTGAGTTTTTTTGCAAAGAAGAATGGGCAAAAAAACATGTCCCAAAACTGGTTGAGACATACCCCAAATATACGTGTAGCTGTATTTGTAGAAAAAAGTAATTCTGCAAAGTATGGAGACACGTTAGTGTCACAAGGAACGAAAAGAAGCTTTCATGTTTGTGATTCTCATATAGAATTGTGTTTTGTATTTTTAGTACTGAAAATGAAACTGAACTGACCGAGAGCCAAGTTATAAACTTGCTTCTTTTTGAAACAGAGCTACACACATTGCCCTTTCTTTGGCCTTTCTGCTTTGGAGTGGACTGAGTACAAGCCTAATTGAAGCGTTCAAACAGTCCACACACTGTACAGTCACCGAGTTTTAGTTACACTGGCTCAACCACTTGGCAAAGCGAGATCATTTTCACCCACTGACAACTGTGATTGTCTGGACTTCGATCTGCCAAGAAACACTCCACACAGATGGCGAGAGAGAGAGAACGAGGAGCCCCATTTCACCGTCTCTAAAAGGCCTCGGCACAATTGTGGTCTAAATATTTCCTAAGTGGGTTGATGTGTGCTTGTTGACATGTTTGTGTGTCTATACGAGTGTCGATGCAGCATGTGAATGTGAGTTTACAGCGCGTGTTCCTGTAAGCAACTCACGCTGCCTGCGGAAGCTACATAGGCATTGTGAGGACTCGGCAGGGAGCTCTCCTCCCCTTGTGTTTGCCAGGAGCAGATTTCCACCCACGGTGGGCATGCAGGCAGGCTGGCTCAGTCGGCTGCTAGGTTGGCATTCACTGGATGACTTGGGTAGACAGGAGGGAAGGCACACAGCCATTCATGGCCACATAATGCACATGGAGAGCAGGAGAGCTGTGGTGGCTAAAAGCAATTCTACACTGAATGCCTTTTTTTTTCTCTTGATGTGTGCTGCTAGATGAGAATAAGAGCTGAAATCTAGAAGTTCTTTCCAGAAACACAAAACGTTTTAAAGATTCTACATGTGGTTGATTGAACTTCTTTTTTTTTTTGGCTTTAGTCTACATTCTGGCTTACACAAGTTTTAGCGTTAATTGAAACAATGAGGTGCTTCAAATGAACTAATGCTCTAATATTAAATGTCATACACTAAACAGACAGTTGGGGGCGCAACTGGTTCGAGGTGTCGGCTGCACACGTCAACTTACGATTCTATTTTTTAAAACTACATTTAAAAACTTTTTTGTTTAGCCTACATAAATAATGTTTATAAATCGATACAAACATTGCAGCTTTCATTTGAATCACTGATCAACTATTTAAGATTAACGAGACAAAAAAGAATGTAGATTAAAATATGTAATACGGAGGCTGCTATAAAGTAAATATTCAATAATAATATTTCCAAGCCACAAGATGGATAAACGATTAGATCTCAGTAGTTAAAAATTATTTATTTTTTTGCGTTTATTCTGGGTTGTTGGGACGCACACGCCTCCCACCTGCTCTCTCTCTTTCTCTCTGTATTCCTCTACCTATCTCTCTCTTTAAACACTTTTCTCTCAGCTTCCCAAGATGGCGGCAGCCTCGTCCATCCAGCCGCCGAGCGTTCACTCTTCTCTCACCCGGAATAGAGCGCGCTTTCCGGACATGGACAGCCCCGAAACCAGGCAGCCGGAGGATGAGGAGGCGGCGGCGGGAGCGGGAGCGGGAGCGCAGCCCTCCGAGCCGGGCGTCAGCCTCCGCGACCTGCCGGACCTGCAGCCGGAGGAGATCGGGAGGAGGCTGGCCAAAACTCGCCGGGAGCTGAGCAACAGGAGGAAAATCCTCATTAAAAACCTGCCGCCCGACACCTCCAACCAGGTACGCCAGCAGGAAACCGGCGCAAAAAAAAAAAAAGTAACAATGTGCAGACAGTTTGCTTTGAGTTTTTGCATTGCTGGGAGACCTCTGGCAGTACTGCACGACTCTGGGGTTCAGGTTGAATGTTGGTGCTTAAACAGCAAAATGTAAAATGTTGTTAGTTTATAAGAAAGTGGTTTATAAACCCCCAGCGGTGATGGCGACCACACGGGGTTTTCCCCTAAGATAAAAAAAAAAAACCCCAACAACTTTTGAAGTAACTTTAGGAATATTTCCTTTTAGGAATACCTTTTAAAAATAATAAGTCACTCCCAACTGTGATAAAAGCTCAGCGAATGTTTAACATTTTTTTTCCAGCACACAAACAGTACATGCATCTTCAAATGTATTTTAAAATCTGTAAAAATGAATAGACTGATTAAAAATCCAGCTGAATATTAAACTGTAGAGTTAAAGTTTGTGAAAAATTAAGTAAGAAAAAGGGTCCGTTTCCGATACAAATTTGCCTTCAATAAAGGGAGGGGAACTCTATCATGAACCTGCACTGACATTAGTAATACATGTTGACTATCCATCCATCCATCCGTTCATTCATTCATTCATTCATCCATCCATCCATCCATCCATTGATCCGAGACCACAGGCTCAGGAGGAAAAACCCAGACATCCATCCACCCATCAACTCTCTCCTGCTTGCTCTGGCCAGGAGGGGTGAATACAAATAGATTTCAATAAATCAAAATATCATAACTAGTTAATTCATTTTATTTAATGAGTTGGCTAAAACTGGTGAGTAGATTTATTTTACGTATTTCAAGCATTCATTTATTTTAATGTTGATTATTATGGCTTACAATTAACGAAAAACCTCAAACTCAGTTTTTTCGGATTATTAAAATGTAACTTAAGACTGATAGGAAAGAGGGAGTTTTAACAGGGAAATGTTACTTTACACGTTCCAGCCCACACGATTATGGAGAAGACAGTTGTCCAGCTGTTGATAGTTACCCTCCACAAGGAAGGATAAGCCATAAAAATGCATTGTTGCTGAAACTGGCTGTTCACAGAGGGCTACATCCGAACATATTAATGGCAAATTGGGTGAAAGGAAAAATTATGGTGGAAAATGTTGCACAAACACAGGAAGTATCTGACGCCTTGAGATGCAAAGCCCATTCAAGACTTTCTTGGAGTTTCACAAGGCATGGTCTGTGCGCAGTCATTGCTTCAAGAGTGACACAAATGGCACAGTGTACAATCATTGGATTCCTTGTGTTACGCTACCTCTGAACCAAAGAGAACATCTGTAGTCCCAGAGTCTGGAGGAAGAGGAGAGGCCTAGGCTCAGCTCAGCTGTTTGGATTTGTTCTTCCGCTTCCGATCTAAACCTCTTGAGCATAAGTGAGAGTTAAAATGTAGACAGAATAGTGCTGTTCTTTTTGACTATTGTACAAGTGGCTCACTTGGCCGTGTCAAGGTATTCTGAGCTTTAAAAAAAGTTAGAAACTGTTTCAGATCAGATAAAAACAATACCTTCCTCATTTAGAGTAACTTTAATGAGATACTGGAGAAAGTGTTGGAGGGAGCTGAGTTGTTTCCAGCGGCATGAAGCATAAAGTTAACATTGAGAAGCTCCTCCCCCACCTGTTGCTACAGACTTCATGTTTGGTTTCCATTTTTTTCTTTTACTGTATTTATGTTCATGTCCACCATGTAGTACAACAACAAACAGGTGACATCTCTAACAGATTTCATCTATCTAATTCTGTTAATATATCCACCCCAAGCATTTCTAACAAATACCAAGTGAAGAATGGAAATGTGAGCAGAAATGGCAGGTGGAATCAATGTTTAAAACAATTTCCTTTTTAGATTCCTTTACTTGAGGCCAAAACCGATCCACTTTATCTTTTGTTTATTTTACATGCACAGATTTCACTGTTCGTGTGTTTCTTTTTAAAGACCACGGAGTGACTTCACTGTTTATAACTTCATGGCCTTTCTGATTTCCCCGGCTGGGCGTCATTCATCACTTGTGTCAGCATGCAGGCCTCCAGGAGGCAGCGTGTCGAGCCTGCGCCGATGGCGTGTGTTACTTCAGGCTTGTAGCGCCAAACATTCTTCCAGAGGCTCGCTGCCAAGGAGAGCCAGCGCTCTGTCGGAGTGCCGTTGCGTGTGCGCAAGTGCGAGGAGAGAGGGAGTGTGAAAGAGCGCGACTGCATGGTGTGCGTGAGAAATGACAAGAAGAAGGGTGGAAAAAAGGGATAAAAGGCGCTTGGATTTTGGTGAAGCAGTAGATGTGGAAATCATTTTCTTTGTGTTTTCTACATTGTTCCTGTGTCAGACTGAGTTTTGAGTAAGGCAGAGCAGCGTGGAGCCGTTCCGACTTGCTGAGGTTTATCTGCGTGAGTTTCAGCTGGTTTTGAGTCTGTGCAGCTGACATGGGCTTCAGTTTTACAGAGGGTTTTGTCAAATGGAAATTCTCTGATGGAAAAAAAAAAATCTAATGAACACCACATATCAAACACAAGGTTTACAGAGATTCTAAAAAGTTGTTTACAAAAACGGCTAAAAATGTGTCGTCATGCCATTCATATGGTTTAAATGAGAGAAAGTGCTGAACTGACCAGAGTTTTCTCAAACTGTATGAAGCATAGAGTAGTCCCACCCCCGACTGTTGCTGCACACTGCTGGTCACCAGGCTGAAAGAAGTGTATTACAGCCACACGATATACAAACTTGACTGTTTGGACGTACTTTAGGTTGCACAATATTTGGGGAACATGCATATTGCGATAACATTGCTGAATGCTGAGATAAGGATATGACATTGATAAATAAGCTCATTTTAATTATTTTTATGTCTTTCTGCTTTGGGTTCATAGCAAACATAAACCCTAGATAACGA
Source organism: Valencia hispanica (assembly GCA_963556495.2). NCBI lineage: Eukaryota > Metazoa > Chordata > Actinopteri > Cyprinodontiformes > Valenciidae > Valencia > Valencia hispanica. The sequence continues at coordinate 47,838,362 of OY747705.1, read as the reverse complement.
GTAGTCTATTCAACTCCTAGAAGAAACATCATTATTTCATGTCAACAACAAGGTTTTATTGAAAATGTTGCTTCTGGTTTGCATAGGCTGTTTTACCAAAGAAAAACTTGTTTCATGATGACTTACCACTCTACCTCTTTTATACTTTGGAAAACTTATGTTAAATTAAAAAAATAAGTATTGCCAAATACAGTGAGGAACCAAAGTATTTGAACACCCTGCGGTTTTGCAAGTTCGGCCACTTAGAAATTATGGAGGGGACTGAAATTCATATTGTAGGTGCATTACCACTGTGAGAGACAGCATTTCTTTTATTCAGGAAATCATATTGTTTGATCTTTAAAGAATTTATTTGTATTTTATTGCTGCACATAAGTATTTGAACACCTGAGAAAATCAGTGTTAATATTTGGTACAGCAGCCTTTGTTTGCAATTACAGAGTCAAACGCTTCCTGTAGTTCATGACCAGGTTTGCACACACTGCGACGGGGAGTTTGGACCACACTTCCACACAGATCTGTCAGGTTTTGGGGCTGTCGCTGAGCAACAGGGAGTTTCAGCTCCCTCCAAAGACTTTGTATTGGATTTAGGTCTGGAGACTGGCTAGGCCACTCCAGAACCTTGATATGTTTCTTACGGAGCCACTCCTTGGTCATCCTAGCTGTGTGCTTCGGGTCATTGTCATTTTGGAAGACGCAACCACGACTCAACTTCAATGCTCTGAATGAGGGAAGGAGGTTCTTGCTCAAAATCTCAGAATACATGGCCCCATTCATCCTCTCTCTAATACAGTGCAGTCGTCCTGTCCCCTTCACAGAAAAGCACCCCCTGTTGAGACCGACCGGGGCTGCTGCACCGCGGATGTGTATGCGAGGAGTTATGACACTTACCACAACTTGATGTCAACGTTTTATTATGAACACACCGATCTCACTTAACTGCAACCACAACAAAAATAAAGGCACATCTTCTCAGCTTAAACAGCATACAACAAAAATATATCTAAGAAAAGGTAAATACATCTTTTCATTTACAATAAACAACTATTTACATATAAACATAATTGTTTCATATTGGCATTAGCATTCTCAGTGACATAATTTACTCTCGGCATGTTGACATTTTATTTTCCTGGGTGTCTGGAAAAAAGCTCCAAGGCCCTACTGAATTAAAATTCCCCCAAAGGTGGCCCATTAATGCTAAGATGCAGACATGCAGCCAGGTAGGGTTGCCAACTCCGAGCAAAAAAAAATTAGGAACCACCCACCACCCTCTGCCTCATGATGCTTAATCGACCCAATCGACTTTAATTTAATGCACGTGTAAAACAAATGCACAGAAATGAATTATTTTTCTATAATAATTAAATAGATTCAACATCTTTCTTTGACAGAATTGCAGACTGCACAGATGGTACCTTCCCGAAGGAAAAAGTACTATAGCTTACTAGGACATATACTGTATTAGACTTAATATTTACTATATACGATAAAGAATTTATGACCAATATATCCAATTGGTTGTAAGATTCAGATCATTATTTATTTAAAGCTAGACATTTTAAATGAGAATAAGAAAGAAAAGTATGTATGTATTCCCCCCTTTTCCTGTTAATGCCCTACCTGGCCCCCAGGCAAAACTTTGCTAGAGCCGCCCCTGCACATTTACCAGCTGTCAGCTACATAAAATGATCCTGCTGTGATTTGTCTCTCAGAAACAGTTTATAACTTCCCTTCAACTCATTCATGTCACCTAAAAGGTAAACCTGTTTCTTCATCACCTGTTTAGCTCTGATGATTCAGTAAGAACATCTCCTGGATTCATCTTCATGTTTCCATCTCACCACATATCCAAACCGATATCATGACCAGCAGCTTTTACGGCTATGGCTCCAGCAAACATCAGCTGATACTAGAAAGTCATATTAAATCAGTTCTAACAGGTTATTAAACGTGCTGCTGCTGTTTAGCGCAACATCTGCTGGTTTCCTCTTTCTAGGGCATAGTTCGCGATAAACAAACAGAGACGGGACTGCGACAGAAAAGCCGATCAGCTGATCATTGATCAGTTTCATGATTGAAGGAGCAACAGGAGAGGGAGAGGAGAGAATGAGAAGAAGACGAGGCAGCTGCGCAGCGAAAAGACACAGAATAACTCCAGCTTTGTATCTTTTTTTCATTCTAGCTGAAATACGGGACAAATCACGTTCCTTCTCACCTTAATACGGAACATGTGATATTTACTCTGAATACGGGACGATTCCATTTTTTACGGGACGGTTAGCAACCCTAGGGGATCCCCCTGCAGGCTGCTTCTCAAGTCAGTCTTCACCTACACTGGAGCTCTCTTCCTCAGATGCCTATCGTTTTTTGAAAAATACTTGAGCAGGCTCATCTGAAATTGTAACCAGTGACACAATACAATGATAAAATGTGGCGCGAAAAGCGTTCGTTACTGTGGCAACATTGTTTAAGGTAGTGTCAACTTCACTAGTCTACTTTAGTGCTACGGCCTTACTAGTCAATGGCTACGGCCAATTACTTAAAAATACAATCGTGAGCCCTGCTTATCAATATCTTTAACAAAATGCCTGTTTAACTTGTAAAATCAAAAAGCAATTTAACCACAGCTACCTTCTCTCTTGTCCTTTTACGCTTGTAGGATGCGCTCGACCTTCACTTAACGAGATCGAACGAGAATCAGTTATGCCCCCTCCTCTCGCCTCTCGGCACGCTTTGATCACGTGCAGATCTCTGACAGTAGAGAACCGCTGCTTCCTCATGAGGCGGCAGCGAAGGTTCAATCAAGAAATAATCACCTCGTCCCCGTAAAATTATTTCTTTTAAGGATTTTGTTGCCGTGGTGCTGAAAATGTAGCTGTGGCGCGGCGCCACAGCTAAGACTATGTCGGGGAAACACTGGGTGTTCTTGGGATGCAACTCATCCTTTTTTTCCTCCAAAAACGGCGAATGAAGTTTAGACCAAAAAGTTCTATTTTGGTCTCATCTGACCACATGACTTTCTCCCATGCTTCTTCTGGATCATCCAGATGGTCATTGGCAAACTTCAGACGAGCCTGGACATGTGATGGCTTGAGCAGGGGAACCTTCTTTGCAATGCATGATTTTAATCATGCCGGCGTAGTGTTCTACCGACGGTAACCTTTGAAACTGTGGTCCCAGCTCTCTTCATGTCATTGACCAGCTCCTCTCATGCAGTTCTGGGCTGTTTCCTCACCTTTCTTATCAGTGATATCCCACCAGGTGAGATCTTGCTTGGAGCCCCAGTCCGAGAGAGACTTGACAGTCCTCTTTAGCCTCTTCCATTTTCTAACAATTGCTCCAACAATTGATCTATTTTCACCAAGCTGCTTGGCAGTTGCCCCGTAGCCCTTTCCAGCCTTGTGGAGGTCTACAAATTTGTCTCTGCTGTCTTTTAACATCTCTTTGGTCTTGCCCGCGGTAGTAGTTGGAGTCGGTCTGACTGTGGGGTGGAGGGTGTCTTTAACGAGCTCAGACAGGTGCTGCTAATTTAGATTAATAAGTGGAGTAGAGGTAGACTTTTTAAAGGCCGAGTAACAGGTCTTTGAGAGCCAGAATTCTTGCTGATTGCCGGGTGTTCAAATACTTATGTGCAGCAATAAAATACAAATAAATTCTTTAAAAATCAGACAATATGATTTCCTGAATAAAAGAAATGCTGGTTCTTACAGTGAAAATGCACCTTCAATATGAATTTCAGTCCCCTCCATAATTTCTAAGTGGACAAACTTGCAAAATCGCAGGGTGTTCAAATACTTATGTTCCTCACTGTACATTACAGGCATAGAGAGTCTGAATGCACGACACTTAGTTAGCTAACACTCATTTCAGTCCAGGCAGTTTGCTATATGCAGATTAAGTGCGTTTCCACTGTCGGAACTTAAGGGTAACTTGACCAGACCTTCCCGGTATGCACGTGTCTCCACTTCACTAGGCCGGGCCGACAGGGACGTTTTTGGGGCAATTTCAGGAACCAACGGAGTACCTGTATGGAGTAAATACTTGGAATGGCCCAATTGAGTTGCTGGGTGGGAGCTGTGGTTAAGTCGTGCTGATTGGTTGTAATTCAGAGGGAAATGAGCAGACGTCGCTAAACAACCGGCTTTGTAAAAATAAAAACAGTTGCTGGTGAAGCAGTTTATAACAGGCAGCAACAAACCCTGCTTCTTCCCATGTTGATCTCTTGTTATTTCTGCTGCTGTGGGCCTTTTTTGGCTCTGATCTGTGACGATACTGGCTGCTGAAACAATTGTAATAAGCGGATGTCTTAAGCACTTGTAAACTACTACTAAAGTGTATTTTATACTTTTGATTAAGTCTATGTATTAAAAAATAACTATACTTTTATGTTACATTATTCAGTGGGAATAGTTGTCTTATTCCTGTTGTAAATAAAAGCAATTTAGATCACATTAAACATGTTTAAAATCCTTCTTTAATAGACTTATGCAGTGCTTCCATCCAACTCCATCTCCCCCTATAGCCATACACCAGTGAGGCCTCTAGTGCAGATTAAATAAGTGTGAGTGCATGGTACAGTACAGTATGTCAAATATATGGCCTATTGACAGTCTTCATTTCAGGGAGAGGTGGGGGATGGGGAAGAAGGACGACCAGTACAGAAAGGATGGAAGTGCTGGGTTTGGAGTGAAAACGAAATAACTTTGTGGGAGCTTTGAGTGGGGAGGATGCAATTCGGATCTTTTTCTTAGTTTAACAGTTTTCCAATGTTTTATTAAAGCTGCAGTAGGTAACTTTAATAAAAGTAACTTTTTGTGATATTTCCTAAAGCTGTCCATATGTCCTGAAAGTAGGAAATGAGATTTGTAATCTGTTTAAAAAAAGCAGCTCAATTGGTCACGCCTACAGCCCCTACTGCGATTTGCAAGAATCCACCGCGCCCGGTAGAAAACACCCAATCAGAGCCAGAGCAGGGTCTGATGGAGTGTCTGAAATCTATCACTCCTCACACACACACACCGCGACCCGCCCCTCGCTCCGCTACGCAACCGGCTGCAACAGCCACCTAAAGAGAAACTGCCCGTACCGCGGCTGCCAACAACAGCATATACGGCTAAGATAACAAAAAGAAGATGACCGAGGAGGACAAAAAAGCTAAGAAGAAAGACGTGGACAGAGTACGAGATAAAACAAGGCTAAATATTGGCTTGAGTGCATCGGAGAGGGAGGGGAAGTGATGTGAAGCTTGTTTGGGTTTAAATTTTCAAGCAAAGTCTGCTCTCCTCTCTGAGTTATCTACTGCAGCTTTAAAGCAATCTGAGCAGAGCTAAAATGTATCTCTGGTTGTCATAAGCTTATCCCCCATAAGTGCATCCATTTTTACAATGGAATACAGTTGGTAAGATAGTTTAATTTACTCTCATTAATTTAGATAATTCTTGGCCACAAATGTTGCAAAATGAAAATGCATGAAATTTACATATTTAGCATTAGCCTATTCTACAGGAGAGTTTACTGGTATCTGGTTATTTCAATTGGCAATCATAGATGAAATATAAGGCAAGGCAATTTTATTTGTATGGCAGACTTTCAACAACAGGGCAATTCAAGGTGCTTTACATGATTTGGTGATAAAGAAAAACATAGAACAATTGGAAATCAAAAGCAGCAATTTAGCATGAAACACACATAAATATTGATACTGCATGTACATAATGGACATTGTTATCACATTGAATAAATAAAATATGTATCTTTAAAATGTGGTCATCTAACGTATTTGTCTATGTAGAAAGTGCAAGGTTAAATTGAAATGCAGTTCCAGTGAGATCCTCTCTTGGTCATGAATGCCAAAGGTTTTGCCCTTTTTTAAGTTTAGAATGAATATACAACTTACAACCTAGTGGTTTTTAAAAACATGAAATGAGTGCACAAGCTTGAATTGTTTGACTTTCTGTAATAGAAGCTCAAATTTACATTGTCAGATTTAAATATGTATAAACAGCTCCTAATATAAATGTCCCCTAGCAAGTTGGAGAGAATACATTACCAGTAATTTTTTGTTTCCATCAAGTAGCATGTGGCTTAAATCTGGCCGGATATTTGACCACTCGTCCTAACGGGGATGATGGAGTTCCTTAAAGTGTTTGGCTTGCTGACTTTTAAATATTGTCCATTAATTTCCAACAGCTTTGAATGAGGGCAGTGCTTTTGTGGAAGACCATTTCAGAAACTTCATGTTATCTTATAAAATAAAAAAACAAGCTTGAATAAAGAAAAGCTTAATTTTTCTCTGTAGAAATGGTATTGTCCTGAAATCAAAACACAAAATCCTCAATAACGATATATTCCAATATATTGCTTCTTCCTTAAGGAGGATAAAGAAGCATGTTGACTAGGCTTAAACGGTCATTTGTCATATATATTTATTTAAAGATATTGGTGATAAGTCACCTGTTGGCATGTTAAGGCAAGGCAATTTTATTTGTATAGCACACTTTCAACAACAAGGTAATTCAAGGTGCTTTACATGATTAAGTGGTAAAATAAAAATAGCAGTAAAACACAGACAAAGCATTTAAAGTAAAAACAGCAATAAAGCAAGAAGCACACACAGATTCAAAGCATTAAAAAGTATATAATGTAAGAATACACAAAACATGATACAACAAAGCATTACTCAAAGGCAACTCTAAACAGATATGTTTTTAGTTGTGATTTTAAAGAACTCAGTGTTACATCAGCTTTGCTTTGTTAAAAGAGCTTCTTATTTGGCAGTGAACTATTTTACCTTCTACCATGACTTTAAATCAAAATCCACTTAACAAGGAAACATGATTTAGTCTCATCCACTTGTAGAAACTGAAAAACTTTGTTGTACTGATCTTAACTCAGTTTGTGCTAACTAAACTACTAGAAGCTGAATGTTTCTCTAATGGCCTTCATCTTTTTTCTAATTCAGTTCTATATTTATTTATTTTTCTTTTTGGTCTATCGAATACAGGACTGAAAGCAGAGGTTTCCTGGTCTAATTATTGAACTTTTAATTATTAATGCCATATGCACAGCTCTCTCTGGCTTGCACAGTGGGGTTACAGTGTGATATGTCCTTTCTTCTGTGATCGTTGCTGGAGAAAGAATCAGATCAGTTGTCAGACTAATTGTTTGGTAGTTTTTGTTCTCAAATAATCAAATTGTTTGTTGTTGTTTGAGACCTTGTTCAGGTTGATTGACTGAATCCTACCGTGTGAGGATTTGGACTGGAAAACGTATCTGCAAAAATAAGTCATAACTCATGTTGGAGACAAATACAAATCCCTCAGACCACAAAGATGTGATCAGATCACCATAATTTCTGCCAAACACACATACATGAATGAAATCAATTAACACAGTACAATGGTGAACTTAGAGGTCAAGCACCAAAGCATCAGACCAATGTTCAATGTTATAAGACTAGATGTGCAGGATTTTAAGCACATATAAAGCGTTTTTTAATTTTTAGAAAAAGCACCAGTTGCAGGCTAGGTTTACAGTAAACACGGTAGAATGTGAGCGGTAACTTTGTCCAAAGATCATTATTTAAAGTGTTTTGTGTTTATAAAAGCACAGTGTGTAGGAAGGAGTGATGCGTTGAGGAACTTCGGCTGTGTACAAATTCAGGGGCTGCATCCTTTGAAGGCCAAATTTTAAGGACAGTTGTGTCAGAGCGCCGCAACGAAGGCTGTCCAAATTGGAAGACTCCTTCAAAGGTAACCCACAAATCCGTCCTTTTTCTCCAATTTTAAGGATTGGTCCGGTTTATCCTTCACTGTGCTCCATATCCCAAGGTGCAATGCGGGCCGACTGGGAGATTTTTGTTCCAGCAACAATGGCAGACGAAGTAGGAGGGGAGTACACTTTTAAATGTAAGTATATTCAAATCTGGCGGTTCAAAAATTAAACGCTTAAAGCAATTGTGATGTTTGGCTTTTGTTGTCAGTAGGGATGGGCATAATTAATCGACGATCGATTAATTGATCATTAAGAATTTAATCGATGACTCTTTTTTTTTTTTACCGATCAATTAACGCATGTTCTGTTGCGTAGTGAGTTTTGAATGAATGTAATTAATGTTGCTATGTTTCAGTAATTAAACACTTCACCACAGGAGGGCGATGACTGAAAATAAAACCCACAGGCCGACTCAGTTTCTTGCAAGTTTCAGTGTATTTCAAAAGTAGCATTGTCATGAAGAGGTCGCAGCAAAGTGTGGCGTGGGACCACTTTGACTAAAAGAATAAACAAACAAAAAAGTCTCGGTTCACTTTCAACACTGTGTATAATTACTTGAACGCACTTCCAACCCTGGTTAGAAGCGGAGCATCCTACTCTTGATCTCAACCTAGCATCAAGTCGGTGTTAGCACGGAGGAGCCGAGATGCACCACGATTGCACCCCTACAGACTGGTGGAAAATGAATTAAACTAGATTCCAGAGGCTTGCCAAGTTAGCACGGAGGTATGTTTATCACAGCGACGTCTGTCCCCTCACAGCAGGTGATCTCGGCGCTGCAGGTCAGAGGCGACAGCAGGCTGGTGACCGTCAGTCTGGTCAACAGACTGCTTTCGCTTCTGACCCCAGCACATGGTAACATGCTCATCTTTCTCAACACAAATCAGTAGTTTTTTACTCTGTTAATGAGCCTAATTTATTGTTAGGTACGCTGATCTCGCTCATCCTCTTTCTCGACTCTTTTTGCCAAATGTAACACAAAAATATCAGACCTATAAGTATTATATTTTTTTTATAAAGTTATTGTTTAACATGACTTTTTGTTTTTTACTTTTTTGGAGAAGAAAAAAAATATGAGCGTCAGTTGTTGTAATCACTACCGTCTTTTAGCTGTCGGCTCCGCTGCTTATAGTGCATATTTTCTTTGTGCTACTACCGTGAATTAACTGCCACAAGAGGTGTCCCTGAAGCTCTCAATGAGGAAACTATTTTTCTATTCTCACTGCATTTTAATATAGCCTATGAACAATGAATTTTAATATAAAAATATCAATGATTAATCGAAAATCGATTCACTCCCCCGATGATCGATGAAGACAGTTTAATCGAATGCCCATCCCTAGTTGTCAGCATAGACAAGTATGTTAATATTATTTTGTTAACCATGGACCAAAAAATAATGACAGAAAAGTACTTTATGTACATGTGTAATCAGTGCAATAAATACATAATTTATGATAGATCACGTTAATAAATATACATTTCCTAAAGGTTTTTGTGTTGCTCTTTTTGTAAACTGACTTGATTTCTGGTTTGGGACATGAAGAAGCAAAGGGAGGCTGAGGAGAGGAGGGCAGGGACCGGATGGATAGACTGTTTTCTGTTATGGTTGTTTTGAATGAATTGATTAAAACAAATGGTTAATATTATTAAGTCATTTTATTAACATTTGCATTATTATTTACAGTTTTTTAAAGATAAGAAGATATACTTTGAACAATTTAAAATGACTATCAGTGGTGGAGCCAGAAAATTCACTGGGGTGGCCAGGGTGAGACCACTACTCACATGGGGGTGGCCATAAGTAGATACATGCATACATACTGTACATACAAACGCCCATCACATTGTTCTTGGTGTAGGGAAACAACAAATCGAGGGTTTGCCTGTAGCCTACACTGAGTCCGTTACTATCAATGGCAATAACCTTATTGTTGATATACCATTTTTACATATATGGTAGATAGACAAAATGTCTAGATGACTGTTCTTTATTATGATAGCTACTGTACTTTATATTTTTATTAATTGTTTTAGTCTGACATAACCAGAGGTGGAAGTAATTAAAAATACTCAGATTACTGTAATGAAGTAGTTATTTGGGGTACTTGTACTTTTATATGTAGATTTTGAAGTCTGTACTTTAACTTGTACAGAGAAATGTGCAGCGCCTTGGTCAGCTCTCATGCTGTCATAAAGTGCGCTTCATAGATAAACTTGGTATGGTATGGTATGTACTTAAGTATTCATTAATCCATCTAATCTACTAAATTACTTTTAAAATCATAGTTGAGTACGATAAATAAGAAGGCCCAAGAGTCTTAAGGCCCAACAAAATTAACTTAAAGCTGTTCTTGTACCATTTTGAGTAGAGACATGGCTGGGGTCTCTTTGGAAAGCAAGCACTCTAAAATTTATCCCAGAACTGTGTTAATATCTCTGAGTGCTATTGTTACCAAGCTGGCTCAATCAACAGCTGCCACATCACTAAGACGTGTTCAGGAAACAGTTTGTCACATCAGAGAGCACCGCTGATTTCTCTAAACCAGCATATATATAGTATACATTAAGTGTGTACATTTGATCACCAGTCATTTAGTTGCCGAAATTATCCATGAAACTAGCTGAAATTAACGTAATTCTGTAGATTAAATAAAATTACCTAAATTAGCTACTTAAAATAATTAAAAATTACCTGGGTATGACTACCGCTCAGCCGGAGGTATAAAACATGCCGCCAATGGTAAAACTACTGTAGGTCCTCTAAAATAAAATAAAAAAAAGTCATTGAAAAAACTCGGGAAGATTTCTAGCTCTATTTTTCCCAGATTGTGTTTAGCCTCATCATGGTTGCTAGGCGACAGGGCATTTCCTTAGGTAGGGGCGATAATTCATCTGAAGGCTAGACCTAAATACAGTTTTATCAATCAAATCAGTGTTTATTTGAATAGTCTTAAATCGCATCATTGTGAAAAGATGTTCAGTATAATTTATTTTGAAGAAGTACTTGTCGAATGCAGAGACAGATATTTATTATTTAACAGTTTATTCAAGATAGTTTTAGCCACAACCAACCCTTTAAGGACATTCATGATCTTGATGTGGCCCAAAATGGAAATGAGTCTGACAACCCTGCTTTAGAGCATGAAAACCATGAAGTCGTAAAAAAAAAAATCACAGTCAGATTGCTCACCTTTTTATTATTTATTATAAATTTCAATAATTCAATAATAAATTTAGGTTTGGCGATAAGACTCTGATCTTATCTTATGCCACTGCCATGCTGCTGCCCCCCCCGCCAGCAGTGCAATGCAGCAAATGAAATTCAGTGTACAGCTGGAGGATATTATTAGGGTACGCTTGATATATAATCTGAAGAGTGAAAAAAAAAAATCACATGTGAAGCAGCAGCACATTTAGGATTCATTCAATGGACAAGATGGCACCATTACTCAATGATATTAAATCTAGTGTTTGTGTAGTTTGCCTCTACCACTAGTAAATATGCAGGATTCCCATTTGTTTTTTTCCTGCTTTGCATAAAAATATTCTTAATAAAATTCCAGCCAACAGCGTAAAGATTTCATTTTCCTATCCACGAGACTACATATAAATGAGTAGTAGTTTTTTATGTCAAGATGAGATGGTGGTTGGATCCAAGCTTGAACTTTTAAAGGGTATTTGTGCACATGTTGATGTGTTCCACTTGAACACCGTGAGTGTGTTCAGTTGTTTTTGCATACTGCTATGCCTAACTGCATTTAAATTGGATGAAGCATCATGTGCCAACGCTGTTTTCTTTGCAACTTCCTCCTCCCTATTCTCCTCCTCTTCACTTTACATGCTGTGGTCCATCTGTGTCATGAGCAGATGTTCAGGCAACATGCAGCTGCTGACAGTAGGCAGCCTCCGTCCCCCTTTCTCACCCTTGAGTTTGTGCGCTCACTTTCATTGTACCTGTTTAATGGGGTGTATTTGCGCTGAGGTTTTGTGTCTTTTGGGTGGCATTCATTTAAAAATACACTTGTTATGGTGTATTCTGAGTCAAAGTGTTAGCTTGAAATTGGATTACTGGATGTGAACATTTGAAAACTAAGTGTGCGACCTTTAAACAGACCAGTAAAAAATGGCTAGATGTAACAATTTTGCAGTATTTCAAAGCATTCTTATAACTTATATAGTTCTTGTAAACAGTAACCTGTTTAGAGACAAAAAACAATACTTAAACATAAAGCATATCTGTTGGAGGAACTGACAAAGGTAATAAAATCTATTCACTCTATCTCACTTCTGTATATAAACATGCATCTCATCTTGTCCTGATCATAAAATGTCAGAATTGTCAGGCTACATGTCCGAATTGATACTTACTCTACCAGCAGCAGCCCTGCAGTGACAAACATTCGGCCCCTGCCCTCCTTAAAGCTGCTGTCCGGCGCATCACCTGTGGTCTCACAGCGGGTAAAAGAGGAAAACAACAAGCGTTATTGAGCATCACCAGATTGTATTTTGTTATGGACATTTCAAATGTGAGCGACTTCTCCATGACTGACACTCTCTTCCAATATGGTGACTGTAAACAGGGACGGCATTGTATCTTCACAGGTTTGTGCGATGTGCATGTAAGTTGATTAACAGGAAAAGCTAAATCTATCAGTTTAAATGTTAGCTTTACGGATAGCCCAGTGACGATGCTCTGTCTAAGCTGCCAATTTCCAAACCACTCAACGCTTCGTTCTAATGAACGCAGGAAAACTTAATCAGCTGATCGCTCAGTCGGCTAAATACTGAAGTAACAAAACAAACCAGTGCAAGCAATCCTGCTGCTGTAGTTGATCACTGAAGAAAATACTAAGCAAGCTTGCCATACAGTGAGGAACATAAGTATTTCAACACCCTGCGATTTGGCAAGTTCTCCCAATTCGAATTATGGAGGGGTCTGAAATTCACATTGTAGGTACATTTCCACTGTGAAACAGCATTTATAAAAAAATATTAGCAAATCACATTGTCTGACTTTTAAAGGAGTCATAACTAGGCATGGTCCGGTTTACCGGTTTCAAGGTATCCGTCATACGGTCCCGGCGGTATAAGCATTTTTTTTTTTTTCATGTGCGTCTCGTCAGAGAGAAAGTAAACATCCCTCATGAAGCTGCAGCGTAAAGCGCCCTGCACAACCTCCCCTCCCCGCACCGCACCGCACCGCACACCTGCGTTTGTTTACTTGTGAGTGACAAGCGGCCAGCGCTGCAAGCTGTGTGATGACTGAACTTTTTCCACCGTCTCTAAGCGGATGTTCGGGAATACTTTGGCTACCGTAAAAAGCCAGACAGTCACGGGTTGGAAGAAGAAGGTCGCCCGACGTGCAAAACGTGCTTGAGAACAGTGGCAGCCCGAGGAGGCAAAACATCACATTTGCGCATGTTCGGGAGCACCACCCATCGTTGTATGCTAAAGTCAAGGTAAAGTTAATGCTGTCTTGAAATGAACGAGCGTATTAGCGTCTGACATTAGTGAAAAGAGCTTGTTACCTTGGCAGATATGGTAACTACCTTATCTTTTCATCATCTCTATCCTTAGTAACTTTTTTTTTAAACTGAGGCATATAATGGTATCTAGCATGCTAATGATGATTTGTCTTAGCATGCTAGTTAGTTACCATATCTGCCTCACTAAAAAGTGTTTTTTCCTCTAAAAATAAATAAATACAGACATTCAAAATACACATTTTAGAGCTGTAATCATAATACTGTGAAACCGTGATATTTTTGCCTATGGATATCATACCATCAGAATCTCATACCGGCACGTGGGGTGGTTGACAAAACCCAATGGTAAACAAACGTTTCAATTTTAAATATCGGCTTCCCGGCCAGTGTATAATCGTTAGGCAATCATAATATACATTTTTTCTCGTGGAAAAGTGAAAATTACAGGTCATGACTCCTTTTAAAAGAATTTAAATGTATTTTTTTGCTGCACATAAGTATTTGAACACCTGAGAACATCTGTGTTATTATTTGGTACATAAGTCTTTGTTTGCAATTACAGAGGTCAAACATTTCCTGTAGTTCTTTACCAGGTTTGCACACACGGCAACAGGGATTTTGGCCCACTCCTCCACACAGATCTTCTCTAGATCTGTCAGGTTTTGAGGCTGTTGCTGAGCAACAGGGAGTTTCAATTTCCTCCAACGATTTTCTATTGGATTTAGGTCTGGAGACTAGCTAGGCCACTCCAGAACCTTGATATGCTTCTTACGGAGCCACTCCTTTGTTATCCTGGCTGTGTGCTTCGGGTCATTGTCATGTTCAAAGACCCAGCCACGACCCAACTTCAATGCTCTGACTGAGGGAAGGAGGTTGTTGCTCAAAATCTCACAACAAATGGCCCCTTAATACAGTGCAGTCGTCCTGTCCCCTTTGCAGAAAAGCCCCCCCAAAGCATGATGTTTCCACCCCCATGCTTCACAGTAGGCATGGAGTTGTTGGGATACAACTCATCCCTCTTTTTCCTCAAAACACGGCGAGTGAAGTTTAGACCAAAAAGTTCTATTTCGGTCCCATCTGACCACATGACATTCGCCCATGCCTCCTCTGGATCATCCAGATGGTCATTGGCAAACTTCAGACGGGCCTGGGCATGTGATGACTTGAGCAGGGGAACCTTCCTTGCAATGCATGATTTTAAACCATGACGGTGTTGTGTTCTACTGACAGTAACCTTTGAAACTGTGGTCCCAGCTCTCTTCATGTCATTGACCAGCTCCTCCCGTTTAATTCTGGGCTGATTCCTCACTGTTACGACCCCATGGCTCAGCTAGGGAAGAGGGGGAGCAACACAATAAAGATAAATCCCGAACCAAAGGGGCTTGCGAGTCCCAACAGCTTTTAATGAGCCATCAGCAGTGGTGAACATGGGAGGACAGTCATTTAAACAAGAGGAAACAAAAAATACAAATAACTATAGGCAACGAGATGCTCGTATAAACATCAAAAGCATCCCAAACTGAAAAAACTGCGTGAGAGCAAACAACACGACAACTCAAAGAAACAACTGAGCCAGTGGCCCAACCGAGGCTCACAACAACAAAGACACAAATTTACAGATGCCAATACAGAGAAGGGGGAATCACACAACAATGGCCACAGCCGCATCCCCCCTTTGCAGGGTTATGACAGCTCCTTTATATGACCGCAGCTTCACCGCCATCGGTCTGCGTGGATGTCATCACTAGTGTCAGGTGCTGGAGGCAGGTCCAGGTTTACCTCAACTCCCAGCTGAGGCATCTGCATACACCATTCATTCATGCACCCAAGCACTCACACTCTCATAGACACACATATACACAGAGGCGTCCACACACACACACACGACACAGGAAGAGTGCCAGACACACACTAGTGCCACAACAGTCACCTTTCTTATTATCAGTGATTCCGTACGAGGTGAGATCTTGCATGGAGTCCGAAGGAGACTGAGAGTCATCTTTAGCCTCTTTCATTTTTCAACAATTGCTCCAACAGTTGATCTATTTTCATCAAGCAGCTTGGCAGTTGCCCCGTAGACCTTTCCAGCCTTGTGGAGGTCTACAATTTTGTCTCCAGTGTCTTTTGACAGCTCTTTGGTCTTGCCCATGGTAGTAGTTGGAGTCTGACTGACAGTGGGGTGGACAGGTGTCTTTGACAAGCTCAGACAGGTGCTACTAATTTAGATTAATAAGTGGACTTTTTAAAGGCACAGTAACAGGTATTTGACAGCCAGAATTCTTGCTGATTGCCAGGTGTTAAAATCCTTATGAGCAGCAATAACATTCAAATAAATTCTTTAAAAATCAGACAATGTGATTTCCTGATCATAATAAAAAATGCTGTCTCTCACAGTGGAATAGCCCCTCCAATGTGAATTTCAGACCCTCCATAATTTCTAAGTGGGAGAACTTGCAAAATCGCGGAGTGTTCATATACTTATGTTCCTCACTGTAAGGCAGAAACTGTACATAATCACTGCTCAATACATTTACATACACCATATCCCTGTTTACACTGTTAAAAATGTTTTGTATGCACCAGATCATGTTTGTTTTGAAACACAATTTTAGTATAGAATGATCCTTTATTTTGTCCGACAGTAGTAAAATTTTAAAATTGACAAATGGAAGCACACAGTAGCACACTAAAGATGAGCAGTTATGATAAAATAATTGCGAGACTCAATCAAAGATAAGACTAAAAGGATATTAACACTTATACTAAGTGTTATCCTGTCTGTTTTGGCATGCAGGGAAGGAACACTTTAAAATTATACGTATTTATAAACATAGACTGAATTCTTCCCTCCTTAAAATGTAAAGAAATGGTCTTATTCTCATTAATCACATTTTTGGCTCTTAACTAGAAAGAACCCTGTACCTTCAAGAAATGTTGCCACAGTATTAAAGAATGGTATCGAGTATTGAGTAATTTTCTTAGTATCGGCATCAAGTTTGAAATTTCCATATTGTGACAATAGGTGTCCTCACACACTGTTGTGTGCAGCATGTTTTCCAGTTGCGCTGCTACAGGCAGACATCTTGCAGCAGATAATCAAGACAGCAAAATGGATGGTCAGGTTACCGCATCCACACAGCTCGTCTAGAGAGCTGGGCAAATGGCATCATAAGTGGCTCAACTTACTCTCTGCAATCACTTTTTTCACTCTTCCATAGAAGATAGAAGACAGTTTCTTCAGTACAGTGACTTCTGAACCTCCAAAACGTTGACACTTTGAACTTTTACATTTTTTTACTTAAAATAATGTTATTTAATATCTTATTTGTGACTAATTGTATTTTATTTTTATTTATTTCTGGAACTATTATTATATTTTGAGTTATAAAGTTATGTCTGCATTGTTTTTCTCCCTTGCAATGACAATCAATATTCTATTCTATTCTATTTTGTCTTGCAAGGTCTAGGATGGGATTTTCCTATAGTTTAATTCTCAACTCAGCTTTATTTATATAGTGCATTTCACAACTTACATTCATAGGCGTCATTTCAGCTGGGTACGCTGGGGATGTCCCCAGCAATATTTATGATTGTGAATATTTATGATTATGATGATTTATTATAAACCTGATGCTGAATTTCCTACCAGCGCTGATCTAACATCCACTTGTGCTCCCAGCACAATTTCCTAATAATCAGTATCTGAACTATTATTTAAATTGCTCCATTCCACTTTATAATACAGTCATGGTTTCTTTCTGCGCAGATGTTGCAGCATTGTTCGCAGTGGATGCGTCAAGGTTTTAAAAGGCTCATAGTCCGGTGCAAACAGGTTCACGGCAGAGTGCTGCAATGTTGCGGGTACCCGTTTCTGGATGGAAAAATACATCAATTAAATTTCATGGGTCAGGCGGAAGTTTCTTTACTGTTGGTGAAAAAATATTGATGTAATATTTTTGTTTGTTTAAGACTCCCAAAGAGAATTGTGTTGAGAGAGCATGCCAGAATATTTCTCCAACTTTGCGCTGACAGCAAAATGTTTTCGCTATCTAGGCATCCTGCGCTGGCAGAGAGAGAGTTTTCTGCCGCTGAATTTGCGATTCAGGAACAGAGAACACAGGTAAAGCCAGGGACTGTGGACGGTATTTTCTTTCTGCACAGCAATCTTTGCAACAAATAGATTTTAGCTATGCAATATTTCAAAGAATTAAAAGGGACATCATTCTTTGTAATATAATTGGACTGAGTATTGAGTAAAATGAAGTAAAAATGAAATAATATTGAATATGTTTTAGATTATTTTAATCAAAGTAAAAAACAAACAGTCAAAGACGGAAAATAACCCGATCCCAGATTTAATGTAAAGTAACCTACAGTAGAATTAATATTTTGTGTTGTATTGGTTTGGAATGTTGCAAAGCGGAAATGTATGTGATGCAGAGATCACTGTGCAGAAACAAAATATCGTCCACAGTCCCTGGGTTTAATGGTGTTCTCTGTTCCTGATTCGCAAATCCAGCCGCAGAAAAGTCTCTCTAGCAGCGCTGGATGCATAGATAGCAAGAATATTTCACTATCAGCGCAACATTGGGAAATATTCTCTCATGCTCTTTCAACCAACACAATATATCAACATGATCCTCTTTGGGAGTCTTAAGCAAAAAATTTAAACAATTATATTTTCTCACTCGCAACCCACCCACATTAAAGAAACTTCCTCTTGGACCCATGAAATTTATGTATTTTTTCACCTGTTAAACAACTTTAGGCGGGTCACCCGCGGGTAGCCGCCCTATTGCAGCTGTAAGTTAAAGTTGAAGTTTCTCGGCACAGAACGGCAAGGGTTGCAAAGGGAATGCATTTTATTGTTGCACATAGGGCGAGTAGCCTATATAGCCAACATTGTTTTTTGTGCTACGACTTTGATTCTTGGAAGCCTACAGCATAATGATAGTTTTCAGTGCCATTTGAAAAACTAAACACATAAGCTTATGGCTTTCAACTTTTATTGCTTGAATAAAGATACAATTTTCAACCCCTGTTTTTACACTGCAGTCCATATTGTAATGAAACGTGAAATGGATAAATACTTATAGACTATATAAATAATTAATAATAATTGTCCCCAGCAATCTTCAAACCACACTCAAGTTTATGGTTATTGTCCCCAGCAATTTTAAAAACAAACTGACGCCCCTGCTTTCATTGACTAAAGTGTTGTACAGAAACATCATATAAACAACTCAAAAAAAGTAAAAACCAAAACCACAAGCAAAGAATCAGTACAATCAAATAACAGGATAGAAAATACTGATAGTTAAAGAGCTACTTAACCTTAGTTAAAAGCCAACGAGTACAAGTGAGTTTTTAAAAGAATTTTAAATTTAGCCCCACTGTCTAAAATAGAGGGGAAGATGGTTCCACAGTTTTGGAGCCACAACGGCAAAAACTCATTCAATATATAGGATAATTAGGATAATAATATTCAATTCAATTTCATACACAAAAGAACATTAGAATTCTTACTGGGGGGGGGTTAAGCTGTGTTCGACAAGCATAACTTTATATAAGAAAACAAATTATATCACATACATTAACATTAGATTATTAATTAAGCAGCAAGGCAGAACAGAACCAGGGCTGTATCTAGACACCAGGACTAAACCACAATTCAACCAAACCCAAAACTGATCCGGGATTAAAACAGGACTTTAAAAGTTCTAAATCAGGACTACTTCATGACTGAACCAAGACAGAACCAGAATCAAAACTAGATGATAGTAGCACTGAAAATCAAAACCTCTTTATTGTGGCAGCATGAGACTGTATCTTCGAGGCTTGAGTTTTGCGAACCTATCAATGACATTTTCAGGGTCAATATTATTCAAGTATTCTTTTTCAGGTGTGTTTTGGTGTTCTCTGTCTTTCCTGATTTCCCCTGACCTATCTGAATGATCAGAAAGAGAGTCATTACTATTTAATGATACCTCTATATTCATCTCTCTGAGTTACTAGTTTGTACTATATAATTTTTTTATTCTGCCAGAGAACTACACTATTAATATATTTAGCCTAGCTATGCAAAAAAGCCTGCATGACCTATTAAATATGGAATTTGAAAATTACAAACCTAATAAGATACACTTGTGAACATTTTCTAGCAGGTTTTGCAAATCAACTGTCTGTGACTAACAGGTCTTTCTCACCTGCATCTTGTTCCATCTCTGTTCTGTCCTCATTCTCCTCTCCCTCTCCAAGCCAAACATCAAGAACATCAAATATACAGTTGAAACCAGATATTTACATTGCCGGGACCAATATTTTTTTGTTCTTTTTTTTGTTCTTCGAATGGACTGAACTGTTAAACCTTCCCTGCCGCAGAAGGACTGCAACGTTTCCAGGTTCACATGGAAAATGAATCAACTTCTAGATCCAAAGACTGAACATTGGTTCAATGCTTCAGAACTAAGGGGGGGATGTTGTGATTCCATTTCTCATAAGATGAACGGAACAGACTTTTGGATGGCTTGGAGCTATTTCAAAGATGGACTGAGCAGACCACATTTCCCAGCAATCCTAGCAGTGACCCCCAACTCACTCCTATTGGTCCGTGACCACCCATGGTGACATCGGTGATGACATCACGGCCAAAGGGGCTATAAGAGTAGTCGCGCCCATTTTCACATTGTTGGTTAAAGTGTTTTTAAGCGCTGTACTTGTTTGCTCATTTTTGCGTCGCCGCATGCATAAGTTTGAGCTGTAATTGCTGTGTTTGAAACTGTTTGTTTTATCCTGAGCGGATCACGTCTTTCTTTCTTTTTCCTTCCTCTCTTTCTCTCTCTCTCGCTCCCTGATCACAGTCGGCAGTGTCGGGCTCGGTCCGGCCTGCGTTAGCTGGTCTTAGCTGAAAAGTTAACTCCATTGTCTTTCGTCTGTTAGCTAAAGCAGAGACCTTCCACATGGACGCTCCAGCCCATGTGCTCTGTCCATTTTAGCCAAAGCTAGTTTATGGCCCTTTGTCTCGTTACACTACATGTGCCTTCCCTCCATCTTGGCACAGAGCTGAGATTTATGACTTTTTGTCCCACAGGCCATCTGTGACTTGGGCCCCTGGAGTGAGGGCCACCCCCTCCTTTTCTGGCCCAAACCTCAGCTGTCTCATTGATTTCATTTCATGTTAATTGTGTTTAACGTTCACCTATTATTGTTGTCTAAGATCTGTAGTAGTTTTGCATGCTTTAGAATAGATGGGATTTTCTATTTTCTAAATAAAGTCCCCTTAACTTAAAAAAAAGAAAAAAAAGGAATTCTTACTGAGTCCTCAACTACAGACACGATAAATACATAAATAGATAAGGCAGTATCTATAAAAGACAGCATGTAG
Organism: Valencia hispanica; assembly: GCA_963556495.2. Lineage (NCBI taxonomy): Eukaryota > Metazoa > Chordata > Actinopteri > Cyprinodontiformes > Valenciidae > Valencia > Valencia hispanica. The sequence goes on along the minus strand of OY747705.1, from coordinate 47,817,713 downwards.
ATGGTAAACTAGAATAACTATTGAACAAAGGTTGCAAGAGGAGCGCACAGAGATGTTAGCCATGTAGGGCGCCATCTTGTTTTTTGTGTGTTTATGAAAAAAGCATTTTTATCTTCCTATCAAATTGCAATGATTGTCACATATCTTGAGTCTCTTTTTTTCTTTCTTTCATTACATGGTAGCTAGTGATGCGCCGGGTCATAACCTCGATATGCTCTAGTTTGTTCTATGAAAATCTCACATTGTTTCCTTTTTTAATAATTATTAAAACGTAAAAACTTTTCATTTGTGGTGTTTAAACACACAACTCAACAGCATGTGTTTTGCTTTTTTTAGTTAATTAAAAATCAGATAAATGCAAGGTATACATTATTTCATAAATGGGAATGATCTCATATCTCATAAGAATTTCTTGTACGCTTTCGGCATTTTAAATGTATTTTTTAATTTATTTTATCAAGCAACAAAACAATGAGCACGGTTTACAGTGCAGTTTTGACTATCCAGATAATTCACCAAATGTTTGTATTTTGGCATTCACTCATCTCAATTGCTAACCTCATTATGGAAGCCATTTGGTTAACCTAGAAATCCAACTCTTTGTGAGCAGCTTTTTGTAACCTGATAACACAATGGGCTCTCATATTTTTCACATCACATGATCCCCCTGAGATTCAAAACTTATTTGTTAAATGGCGGAGGTGGGAATTCTGCTGACAGGATAAAAGGTTTGGAAGTAACCTCGAAAGAAAAGAATCGACTGGATAAGTGCAGTTGGAGTGAAGAGGAGACTAATTGGATAAAAGGCTAAAGGAAAATAATGAGTGTGTGGGTGTGTGTGATGTTGACGAAAGGTGGCTTTGCTTTTGGTTGAACCTACGGGGATCTCAGAGGAGTCTTTTATCTTTCAGAAGGAAATTCTCTTTTCTCTTATTGCTCTTTTTTTCTCTCTGTTGTGATCAATCTCTGTTATGTACTACTTGCCTACTGTTCTTATCAGCTTCCATCACCATGTGTACATGGAAGCGTGTCATGGGGCCAGTGAAGGGGTTGTTGCCACTGGTTTGGATCCCTCAAGTTCCTCTTCACTACAAATCTCCACCCTTGATATTCATACATTAGCAGCGCAGGCTTGCATCAGAGGGTACTAATGATGGTACTACAAGCTGGCACAGTCATTTTGATCTGTGTTTGACCTTCCTGTGGAGGAGGAGCCCTACAGCCATCCCAACCCCGTGATTACATGACACATGGTAGAATTGACTCTGGAAATGGCAGTCGGATGTAATAGTTGTGTCAGATTGAAAAGACTCTGCTGGGTCCATTTGACTCAACTGCTGACGATCAGTTTCAGTGGGAGAAAACCTGGAGAAGTTTAGAGCAGTTATATCAGAAAAATAAACCAGTTAAGGGTCCATGTCTAATCCAGACAGTCCACAAAAATGACAACAAAGTGTAAATATATACACAGCAGCTCACTGTTGTAAGCCAGAATTACCATCTTGAAGCCATCAAGTCTTCTTAACTGTTTATGTTCCTAAATCTCTTTCAAGAATGTTGGTTTGTTCTCTGGAAACAATGGAATCTGTCATTCTAAAGGGAAAAGACTTCACTATTATACTGAAGCATTTTCAGGTTTCTCTTTAAAGAACCACAGTAGTAGTAAGTGACAAAGCAATTGGTATAAAAAAAAGGATTACTACTTTAAAGTAAGACAATATTATGAAAAAGTTGACTTTCTTTAGCATTATGCACAGTCAACACAACTACCATGGCTATCTTACTAAAATTGCTGCTGCTGCTTATTCTCTAAAGACTGTTGATCCTTGCCCTAATTCTGAAATTTCCACAAACTGCCAACTTTTGAATATCCAGTGTGCTCCATGATACACAGATACATTTCTAAATTGGTTTTTAAATGTTAAAAGCTCAAAAAGATAAAACAGAGCAACTTTGCTGTACTCCATTCAGACTTCTCACTATCTGCTAAATGTCTCACTCTCGTAGCCTAAATGAACTACCAATATGTCTTGATGCATTATATATTTTACTTCTAAAAAGTTTCTTATATTTTTAACACCTCACTTATTCTGAAACTGGCCATCTCTGACTCTTCTTTCCTCAGTAACCCCTTCTACACTGAAAAGTGTTGTAACAATGGCTCATTAGCCTCTGATGAGGTTCCTGTCTACTTTAACAATGCTGTCATCCACCCTCTTCTGAAAAAAACCCAACTTAGATCCCACTGTTCCCAGTAGCTATAGACCAATCTCTAAGCTTCCATTTGCCGCCAAGGTAGTGGCGAATCAGTTGACTGCTGTCCTTGAAAAGCATTTTTGTATTGATGATTTCAGGTTTCTGTGGTTTCCACTCAACTGAGACAGCCTTGCTTAGAGGATCTAATGACATTTTGATACAGACTGATAGGGGGAACACCTCAGTTTTACTTATGCTGGATCTTTTGCTACCTTTGACACAGTTGATCATCGTGTCCTGCTTGATAGGCTAAATTGCTGGGTTGGTATATCAGGTTCTGCCTTGGACTGGTTTTCTTCTTATCTGTCTGATTGGTTGTTCTTTGTAGCTCATACTAAGTTCAGATCTACTTCAAATCCAGTCCGTTACGGTGTGCCTCGGGGTTCAGTGCTGGGAACGCTTCTGTTTTCCCTGTATTTACTTCCTCTAGGGTACATCATGTCAAGATTTGAGGAGATGTCATATCAGCTTTATGCTGATGATATTCAGTTGTACATCTCATTTAACCCATCTTTACAGAAATGCCTAGACTCTATAAAACAGTGGATGGCTGATTACTTGCAGTTAAATGATCAAAAAGTTGAAGTTGTTGTTTTTGCCCCCAACAAATATGTGACAGGGATAAAAGAGCTGCTTTGACCTGTTGGCACTTTAGCCAAGACTTCTGTTGGAAATATTGGCATAAACATTGATTCTGGCTTCAGATGCACATGTAAGCTCTTTAATTCGTTCTTGTTTTTTTCATTTGCACAACTTTGCTCGATTAAGATCGATTGTCTCGCACTCTGAGCTTCAAATGATTATACATGCCTTTGTTTAATCAAGATTGGATTACTGCAATGGTATTTTTATAGTTCTTAGCAAGGTCTCTCATGAATGACTGGAGGTGGTTCAGAATGCTGCAGCCAGGCTCTCGACCAAGTCCTCCAGGTTTTCACCGGCAACACTTGTCCTGACGAAACTACACTGGCTTCCGCTTTATTTTAGAGTGCAAATTAAAATCATTCTAATGACATGGAAAGCTCTTCATGGACAAGCATTGAATTATCAGAGGGCTTTTACATCTATGTGTCCCTAGCAGGTCCCTGAGGTCCTTTGGTCAGGGTCTGCTAGCAGTTCCTCCAGGAGGACAAAAAACAAAGGGGGAGAGAGCCTTTTGCAATGTGGCTACAAGACTAAGGAATTCCCTACCTATGTACTTGAGATTGGTAGACTCTATGGTCTCTTTCAAAGGCCAGTTAAAGACCTTTCTTTTTAGAACTGCCTTTTCTTAGCTGTTGTAGTTATCTTTTTGCATAATCTATCCTGCCCTGTCTTCTTGTCTAGTGTATTTGTTTTTATGAAGCACCTTGTGATTCTTATAACTTGAAAGGTTCTCTATAAATAAAATGTTACTTACATGCTTACATTAACCTTGGGTATGTTATGTTCACTGATTGAAAAATTGTTGAATCTTTGAGTTTCTGAACAACCAGAATCTGATTAAGCTGTAAAACTGGCTTAGTATGCCTACCAGACAATCTCTTATTGTCTCTCTACATTTAATCAAAAATTGTCTTATCAAAATCCAAATTGGGCCTTTTAATTTCGGATGTTTTTTTTTTTTTAAACTAAGTAATTAAATGTTTATCAAAACCAGTGTTGACTATATTTAATGGTGCCATTCACAATTCTAATAATCCAAATGTAGCTAAAACAAAATAAAAAAAAAAGAAAATATGCCATTCTTTGTACATCAGGAAAAACTTGTGATGATCTCTAAACTTGCACATTTCTACAGTCAGAGTAATGAATAAAAAGCTTAAAACAACTGGAACTGTCACCAAGAAGCCTGGATTAGAACCACCACAGAGTATGCAGGCGGATAAAAAATAATGAAAAAGCACACAGTTGAAGAATTGTAGTGAAAAGTTGCAACCTGGATTCACAGTGTCTCCATAATAACCATTACAGTGGACCCCTGTCAAAAAACACGCATAACTGCCTATTTTAATAGTTCAAACACCAAATATATCTAAATACGCATTAATAGGCGCACTGGAAAACATTTTACTACTATCACAGACTAGGGCTGGACAATAATTCAATGAAAATATCTATCATCGATAGACGTGTGGTGCAATAGAAGAAAAAAAAGGGTTGATAAAAATTTTGATTAAAAACAATTTACCTTCCTTTTCCAATATATCCTATCAGGTTGCTCAATACTACAGTCATTACTTACTCCAAACCAATCACAAACGCAGATCCAGGCAGCTTCATCTCCGAGCCTTCGCTCATCTCAAACCACAAAAAAGAGCAAATGACTTCAACTGCGAAAGATGTCGCAGCAAAGAGCGGCAGAGGAAATTGTTCCAAAAAAGGTTTCAGTAGCTCATCAGCAGGTAAAGGTTGTTGTGTATGTTTATTGTGCATCATGTGTAATCTGTGTTTCATACTAATTTGCTACTTTTACTTTTGATATTCCAATGTTATATTCTATGTTTGTTTTGTTTTTTAATCACCAAACAATGTAAAGCACCTTGAATTACCCTGTTGTAGAGAGTATGCTATACAAATAAAATTGCCTTGCCTTGCTTAAATGTTGCGTCCAGTTTTAAACTGATCCTCAACACACATCAACACAAAACATAAAAATAATGAACAAAATAAAATACAGGAAATGCAACGGTAAGCTAAGTCGTCTTAAACAGGATCCCCCGGCTGACTGCGAACCGGTGTTACCCAGAGATAATAGTGTCAAGCAGCATCTTTCCTAGGTATTTCAGGTTCCCAAACTACTTTTCTTTAAAATGTTATTTATAGGACAAGATCTGCAAATAGGCACATTTTTAGCGAAGGATTAAGGGTTATGGTTCACAGAAAAACTATGAAAATTGATCTGTAAATAGTCGGGGGTTGGTTGTACACCATCTAAAAAAAAATTTTCTGATTGGGGGGCACAAGGGCCCTGGCTCAGTAAATTTGAACTCTAAACTGTAAAGTTCGCAAAATGGCTTACTCTAATTGAAACCGTTTTTTGGTCCAGTAACAAACACAAAGTGCATATGACTCCAAATAAAATATGCACGTGGCAATACTATTAAGTATGGTGGATGATCCGTGATGCCATAGGCCTGTCTCCTTTACAATAGCCTTAAGAAACTTGTTAGAGTGCACGTTGTCTAGGCATGGGAATATATTTTAATGTCATGATTTAAATACTATTCAATAGGGATGTGTATTGACAACAATTTGATGATACGATATGTATCACAATACAGGGAGGACGATACGATATGTTGCGATATATTGTGAAACTATGAGTAAGACTATATACTGTGATTTTTAAAACTTAATTTAACTGTAGAGCATTGTAAACACTCCAACTTGTTTCATTCATAACACATCCAGTTTTATTACTATATGTAGTTGATCCACTGGAACAAAGAATGTGAAAACAGCCACCAACTAGCGGTCATATGTTAATCATCATTAATGGTTCCATTCAAATTCAAAAAAAAATAATAAAATGCTAAGTGCTTTTAAAAAAACGATACAATATTGTGACATAGAATATGGCAATATATTGCCGTTATCAATATTTTCTTACATTCCTAGTAGTAAGCGATGGGGCCAGCCTAATCTGCAGGGTTAATTGGTTCCAGAGTTTAGGTGCACAGACTGAGAAGACATGCTCACCACGAGATTTGCAGTGGAGTCTTGGAATCTGAAGCAAATGATGATCAGCTGATCTGAAGGACCTACAAAGTTTGTAGGGATGGAGGTTAGCTGGGGGCCAGACCATGGAGAGAGTTTAAAAACAAACAGGATTTTAAAATCTATGCGAAACTAATGTAAATTTGCCACGATTGGGGAGATGTGGTGTTGTAAATGACCTGCATTTGTAAAGCGCTTTTTCAGTGAGAGGACCACAAAGCGCTTTACACTATATTCAATCATTCGCCCATTCACACGCTGATCACCAGCAGGCATGGCAGGTGAAGTGGACACAACAACTGAGAAGAAACCAGACTTGGCATTCTGGAATAAAAGCTGCTAAAATTCACAATATCAATGCATCCTGCATGCTTTGTACTCGTGGGAAAAATTATGGACATAATTTTCACAAATTAATTACAACCAATGACACTAGAAATTGCTTAAGGTGAATATTCAAAATTTAACTTATTTCATGTCAAGATTTCCAATGTAGATAATATTGGTGTGGGTTACTTTAAGATGGAACACATTTTTTCTGTCAAAAGGATGATATAAAAAGTTCTAAATACCAGCCAGGCTTGACCCCAAAACCTTCAGATGTCTGAAAATTTTGATGTATGCTCTGAATGCAGAGCATACATAAAAATCTAAATAACTTTAGTAGAAGAAACGTTGCATTTTGGACTGGCCTAGCCAGATTTCAGGATTACACTAAAGAAAAAATGAAATCAAATGCTGCTTAAACAAAGTATTAGCTTAAATGTGTAAAAGCTTAAGTAAAAAAAAAGTTGCAATCATTTCTTTCTTTTTTTTCCCAACCTCTAACACATTCAGGGGGAGCGGGGTCACAGTGGTTGACAGCAGAATCCGTCCCGTCTCAGGGTAAACCACCTGCTCCCCTCTGCTCACTGGTTCTGCCCTCGCCCAGATCAAACCAACCTGATTTTTTAGAGGAAAAACATTAAAGACAACAGAACACAGGAAAAAGAAGCAGTTAAATTTCTCTTAAATGTTCATACTGACACAGCAGGGAAAAATGATACAGAATACAGTACTATCAATGTTTTCTGGCAATGCTTTTTAATATTTGCATATTGGTAGAAACAAAATAATCTGAGCTTTATTGCTTGTGGTCCCCTAACTCCACATGTTCATCAACTTGTTTGGAACATCACTTACTTAGAGATAAAGATGATCAATAACAGCTGGAACACTGGCCTTGCACAAAAAGGAATCTGATGCATTTATTTGGCAATGCAATAAAATACTTTCCTATTGGTGTTCTGTAATCTTAATGTTAATAATTCAATGATGACTTTTAGACTATTTTCCATACAGTGGCTGATTTCCGATTCTTTTGAAAGCTCGTTAAATCCCATGCCAAAATCATAAGCTGCAATCTTCTTTCAGAAGGCCTAATAAAGGCCACCAACCTAGCAAACCTCTTTGAAAGTTATACCGGTGCTATAATTATGTAAAGATGATTCATCACACTTGTGCGTAGGTTTAACTGTTTTAGTTGGTAAAAATTTTTTCATTATTAAATTACATTTTCTTTACTTTGATTTGTTTGTATTTGTTTTAGTTTTGTTTGGTTGTATTACTTGAATGTTTCAGAATTGCAAAAAAATTGATAAATATTCACATGTCTAAAAATGTTAGAAAAACCTCCAGGCTGTTGTAGGGTCTTCAAATGTATATAAATTTAGTTATTAATTAATAAAAAGGCTGTTGAAACCAGATCTTTACTTACACCTTAAAAAGACAAAATGTAAACACTTCTGTTTTTGGTCAGAATCACCAAAGTTACAGTATCTTGTTTCACTAAATTTACTATTTACTAAATGCCAGAATAGTGAGTAGGACAATATTTTTAGATTTTCTTTCTACTGAAAAATAAATAAATGGGGGGGGGGTCCAAACTTTTGCTCCACGCTTGATAGACTTGGAGCAGATTAATACTTTAAGTCACAGCTAATTGGGAGGATTGATCCTTACAGAGTAGATAAGCAACCCAACTTTTTTTATTATGCCACTTACATAATTTGGATGAGAAAACAAGAAATTTAGCCGTCTCTTGCAAAAGCAGGCACGGCACCAGGTGTAATGTTTGTTTAAGGAGGACCCAAATGCTAGTGATGTTACTTGCGACACCCGAGATTCAAAGCTTGTATCACAAAAACGAAGCACTGCAATGTAATGCACTGTCGGAGCTTGATTCGTTTGCTGTTGGTCACGTGACCAATGACGTTCGTAGCTCCGTTTCACCCACCCACCCACATGACCGCTTCAGACGTTGTTTCAAATCTTTAAAGTGGCCCAAACAGGGACGCGCTGTTTTGGGTTGTTGTGGTGAGTTACGGTGAGAACAGAGATTGATTGTTTCGGATTCTTCCAGTATTCCCAGACAAAACACTCAGTTGCAAAAAATGGAACCTGTTGCAAAGAGAGGTTGTTCTGAAATGTGTGAATTTTTCAGTTTAATCACTCCAAATAAGGTTTGCAAATTTAAATGGTCTAGTGAGCTTATAGTAGTGTACTACTTACCAAGTACTACTAGCTTCATACTGTAGGGCTGGAGCTTTTAGACAACTTGTCATTCCTTGTAATTTAAAGAAATTCTAGTTTGGTATGATATTTTTTCTTTTATTATTAATTCATATAATTATAGGTATTGAGGAGCTTTTCAGTTTGGTTGTGCATATTCTATTTGCAAAAAAATAGTGGACTTTGGTATGTCCTATCCTTTTATGTATTTTTTTATCTTCATTTTTATTACCCTATTTTTATAAAAGGATACATAAATAGAGCTATAAGTATTAGGAAGGGGGAAGTGATACATAATTAGATACTCCTGCCTAATAATGCAATAGAAATGTGAAAGACAATATTTCAATATGTAGACAATGTGAATAGGTGTAAATTAAATATATTTTCTCAATTATCCCATGGAAAGTCACTGTTTGAATAATATGTTATATTTTCTAGGTGCAATGTGTTATTTGTAACCAACAACTGGCGTACAATAACAACACCTCATCAATGTTGAGGCACTATCGTGCCAAGCATGACACTTCTGCTGTAATGTTACAATGCAAAATATTTTTATTATATGGTCCTGGGGAGACTTAAATGCTTTATTTGTCCATAAAGTTAAATCCACCGTTCATGTTCAACAGAGTGGAATTGGCTGGAAACAATACAACGCAATGCAATAGAAACATTTACCAGCAGATGTCCTCACAGAGTTCTGAAGCATCAAACCATAAATCTTTTTTCAATACTATTGTATTGAAAAGCTTTGGTGGTTCAAAAGGCTTCACGTCCCCATCACTACCAAATGCAGAAGGATTAAGGAGGTAGATTTTAATGAAAACAAGGAACAGCCGCACTTACAAAAATTGCGGGGTAACCAGGGAACATGGAGACCTGGGGCCTGTACCATGAAGGTGGCTCAACAAACTCGGGGTTACAGGATTGGTTTTGAATCGACAAAACCAAACCGATGCAATCAGGCTTAATTGGTACCATGACGCAGGTTATCAACTTTCTCTGTCAACTCAGGCTTTGATCCTTAAACTATGATTAATCCACAGGCGCGTGCACATAAAAGAGTGACGACAACACTGAACAACCAATCGCGTTCGATATGGATAGAGCGAGAGCTATCTACTTTTCAACGGAGGAGCAAGAGATTATTCTCCAGAAATATGAAGAATTTAGAAATATTTTTCAAGCACGCAGTAACACTGTATCTGCTGCCAAAGCAAGAGAACAATCGTGGAGGAAGATTGCTGATTGTGTTAATGCGTGGGTTAAACAATTAATGTACATTTAAGTAGGCTAAGCATATTAAAATATATTAAATGCTAAAATGAAAATGTATTCGTGTTGATATATATATATATATATATATATATATATATATATATATATATATATATATATATATATATATATATATATATATATATATATATATATATATATATATATATATATATATATATATATATATATATATATATATTATGTGTGTAGATGTATGTGAAAGTATAGGCTATTACATCCTACGAAAGATTGATATTCATTAATTTTTAGATGCAACCCCAACTCCAAACGGTCTTGGCAGCAGATCAAGACAAAATATAAAAATATAATTCAAAGTGGTGAGTATTTACCATATCTTTTATTATTTTCTTAGAACATTTAATCACAAACACTTGTTTGCAGCAAACAGAAATAAATGTGAAATTAGGAAAACTGGGGGAGGGCCACCTCCTCAAGATTACACTGTGGCAGAGGAGTTGGCTCTGAGCAACAACAAGGGGCGGCCGATTATGGATGGGATTGCATGTGCTGTACAGTCAGGGCATGGCTTCGATGAGTCACATTTGTTATGTCCGGCTCAAGAAGCTCACAGAGATAAGACATTCCTTCCGCGGAAAATCTGTATCTTTCATACAAGTACGCATCAGGAAAGTCAAATGGATTTTGCCTGTCCCTAAAAACTCGTTCTCTACGAAGTGTTCGTCTTACAATTTGCGCGGAGATGTCCACAGGATTAGGGAGAAAAGGTGAAGCCATTGCAACAGAGAACAGACGCTGGGAATTAGTTACGTCACATATATATGTTTCTTTGCTCACAGCTGATTGGTCAAACTTCAGTCTGAGATCGCGAATCCAGAACATAACCTGCCCCGGAGCAGGTTAGCCGTGCAGCGTAAGATACCATGGCAACGAACACCGATCAAAGCCGAGCCACTTTCATGGTACCCAAAACCCAGGGTTGGTGGAAACTAAGCTGAAACATAGCTGGCTAGCCACCTAATCCGGCTTCATGGTACAGGCCCCAGGAAACGCAGGAAGACAGACCAGGGATGAATGTCAGGCGACAGGGAAGGCAGGAACCAGGCAGGGAAGAAATGACGACGAACCAGCAAGTAGTGACTGAATGAGAGCTGAATATTTACTGAGGAGGAAGTGACAGAGAAGACCAATGACCAATTAGTGGAAGCAGATGCAGGTGAGGGCAATGAGTGAAACTGGGTAAAGAGCAGAGTGGCAAAGAGACAACAGGAAAGGGAAGAAATGGCAAGGGAGACAGAAAACTCTTAAGGACCTAGAAACTAAAGATAATGTGTAGGGAGGAATCTAAGGGGAAGTTAAGGAAGCACGATAACAGAAGGAAGGAATAAATAAGGAAACTATATAAAGAGAAATACAAATAAGGTGGACACAGAAGCAAAAGGGTGAAAAACATCAAAGAGCAAGAAGAAATATGGAAACAAGGATGTGCCAGAAAGAACTAATAAAGACAAGGAATAACCTAACACGATAAAAAAACTAAATAAGGAAAACTAACAAAAACAAAAACACCTAATAACTATGACACCAGGCTTTTAGTTTTGGATGGACCATAGAGGTCCGGACTTCACGTGACTCTCAGAACCTAGACATTGCAGGACTCTGGCTGAAACCTGTTTGCAGTGGACTACGAGTGTTTTAAAACCTTGGCATATCTACAGCAAAGAACGCTGCAGCATCTTTGCAGAAAGAAAACATGAATGTATAAGAAAGTGGAATGGAGTGATTTTAAATAATAGTCCATTCAGATACGTATGTGGAAATTGTTCTGGGAGCACAAGTGGATGTTAGAGCTGGTAAGAAATTCTGCATCAGATGTTGGGGACAAAACCGTCAATCTTACATTTTGCTGGGGTCCCCCGAGTACCGGGCTAAAATGAAAGGCATCATTGTGAAACAGAGAGTTGTCAATTTGCATCACTTAATGATACAAGAGTAGATATCAAACAAATGATATTAAAACTGAATTACAGCTGAATCACTCCCAGACTAAATGAAACCGCTTCATTTTTGCCTGATCACTAGCGCGTTTCATGCCAATGATCCATCTTTTCCTGCGTTCTGGATCCTTGGGAATCCTATGGAACGCTCTTCCCTTATCTCGTCCCGTCTGTTATGGCATCCTGGGGCACAATTGGGATCCACCATATTTACCGTTTCTAAGTTTGGGTTACCTGCAATTTACAACAACTGCTGGAGACTGCCTGCAACAATGGTGCCCATTCGATTTGAACTGTTGCATGCTGGGAGAAGTGACATCAACTCCTGGAACTCTATAGTAATTTAGGATGGACCTTAATTAGACAAGTTGATATCAATATAAATCAATACAATCAGGTACAGAAACAATACCCAGCCCATACCCAAACAATACAATATGTTTAACGTTTTTGCCTTCTTGAGAACATTGTTGCTAAACTATTGCTAGAGAAACTATTAAACTTGATTGACAGCACTGAAGAAAGATTTAGTCACAATATGATCAGGTAAACTGGAGCTCTGCAGACGGATGCAGTGGCAGGCTCAGCAGTGCAGCGGCTACATTCACACTGAGTGTGTGTTGAGTGTGTGTTCAAACATATATTTGGAGTAAGACTGAATGTATATAACTTTAAAGAGCACAAACCTAAAAAGCTTCTGTGATGCGATATGCAGCGTTCTCTTTTCAGGTGCAGAATTTGCAGGAATACCAGAGGAGGAAATCATATTTTTGTGCATTTTTACAGCTGTAAAGAATTGCAGTAAATATGAAGACATATACAACGCTTTGTTCTTTTGTGGCGGTTTTAACAAACCGATGATAAATCCTAGTTACAGACTGAGACTGACACAATAATGAGCCAGTTTCTGAAAGGAATAAAGATCAGGAAAACTTCAGATGATGACTTAAAGGACACAGCAGCATCGAGATGCGAGTTGTCCTTAAAACTAACTGCATTGATTCCAGATTATTATATAATCTCCTTTTCGTTAAAGAAAATTACAACAGAACACAACAGACTTTCAAAATTAACTAAGCACATTATTTTCAATTCAGTTTATTTATATAGCACCGATTCACAACAGATGTCATCTCAAGGCACTTTACAAGAAAAGTAATTTCAATACAAACATTCCAATCAGTTTAAAAGTTTTTTATTTAAGGAATCCCAGCAGATTGCATCGAGTCATTGACTGGCAGATGTTCATGCAGACTCCAACCAGAGCAATCCCTCAGCAATCCCTCATACTGAGCAAGCATGTAGTGACAGTGGAGAGGATAAACTCCCCAGACCATCTGCCACGACCGTCTGGGGGTTTGAGAAGACAGACACACAGAAAGAACAGAAGAACTGATATAAGAGTACTTTGTATATTAAAGAAAGTAAAAAGTTGATAAGAGGACACGTGGGATGTTCAGTTACTGGGAGCATCATCCCAGTCGATGCCCCCCGTCCGACAGGGCATTACAGCTAAACAGGATACCAGACCAGGTGTAGCTTCTATGGAGAGAAAAACACTGAGAGAAGACAACGTTGACAGTCGAAATAACAGCAAATAATGCAACTGGAGAGTAGTAGAAAAGTAGAGTGAAGAAAAGTGGTCAGTCTTTCCTCCAACAGTTTAAGCCTATAGTAGTATAACTACAGAGATAGCTCAGGATGACATAAGCCACTCTAACTATAAGCTTTATCAAAAAAGGAAGCCTGGTCTTAAAAGTAGACGGGTTGTCTGCCTCATGGACTAAAACTCAGAGCTAGTTCCACAGGAGAGGAGCCTGATAACTAAATGATCTGCCTCCCATTCTACTTTTAGAAACCAACAGTAAACTGCAGTCTCAGAGCAAAGTGCTCTGTTAGGAACATATGGAACAATCAGATCTCTGATCTATGTTGGAGCTTGATTATTAAGGCCAATATGTGTTAGAATAAGGATCTTAAATTCTATTCTGGATTTAACAGGGAGCCAATGAAGGGAAGCTAAAATAGGAGAAATGTGATCTCCTTTTTTAATATTCATCAGAACTCCTGCTGCCGCATTTTGGCTCAACTAAAGCCTTTTAATTACATTTTGTTTCTTTTTTTAAGCTTTTAGTCCAAAGATGACAACTTCTGTCTTGTCAGAATTTAAGAGAAAAAAGTTTAGCCTCATACAGGTTTTTATGTCTTCCATACATGCCTGTAATCTAACTGACTGGATACATCAGAATTTATGGATACATATAGTTGTGTATCATCGGCATAACTGTGGAAATTTATCCCATGCTGTCTAATGATTTTACCGATTGGAAGCATATATATAGTAAAAAGTATTGCTCCAAGCACAGAACCCTGTGGTAATGTGAATATCATTAGTACCCTTCACCAGTGCTGTTTCGGTGCTCTGATGAGCTCTAAAACCTGACTGAAATTCTTTAAACAGGTCGTTGCTGTTTAGATGCTCACATACTTGATTACCAACTATTTTCTCAAGGATTTGGATAAGAAAGGTAGGTTAGAGATCTGTTTATGCGCACAGCAAACGAGCTGTCAATTGATATGCAGGAACAGCTTATTGAGCTGAAGAGTGACAGTAGATTGAAGGAACTCTTTAGCTTCTGCCCTCTTTCGTCATTCTTGGCAGCATTGATGGAGTAATACCCTCAAATCTGTGATGTCGCCTTGAAGATTCTTCATCCTTTCACGTCGACATATCGAATGCATTTGTGGCAGTATCTGGTGACTTTGATCATGCCTCGCTCTTGTCTACACTTCCAACATTTCAACAGTTTGTCAACTGCTCTAAAAGAAAAAAAACAGGACCTTGGATTTGTTTTATGCAAAGGTAAAGGCTGCATACATGTCCAAACCAAGACCTCCTCTGGGACAATCAGATCAAAATCTTGTTTTTCTCTTTTCAGAATATAAGCTACTTGTTCAGAGGCAACTTGTTACAAAGAAAACTGTGAAAAATGGTCACAGGAAGCTGAAGAAGCCCTGCAGGGTTGCTTTCCAACCACAGACTGGATGACTCTTTGCCAAGCACATGGAGAGGACATAAATGCCATGACTGAGTGTGTGACTGACTAAATAAACTTTTGTGGGGACAACATCATCCCCACCAGAACAGTGAGATGCTTCCCTAATAACAAACCCTGGATCACCAGTGACCAGAAGGAGCTGCTAAACAAGAAAAAAAGAGCCTTCAGGGAAGGAGAAAGGGGATTACTGAGGAGTATACAGAAGCAACTTAAGGTCAAGATCAGAAACAGCAAAGACGCATACAAGAAGAAGCTGGAGAACAAACTACAGAGGAACAATATCAGAGATGTTTGGTCAGGAATGAAAAAGATCACAGACTTTAAGGACAGGAAGGATTGGATAGATGAAAGTCTGGACAGAGCCAATGAACTGAACACATTCTTCAACAGGTTCAGTTCAGGAACTAGCTCAGCATCCTCCTCTCCTGTTCCCAGCCAAACAAACTTTCCTGTTACACCTCGGCTGTTTTATCCTTTACCTCAGCCATGGACTCTTCTGATTCCACAAGTTTGACTTCAACCAAGTCAGGAAATGCTGCTACCCCCTTTGCCTCCCACTTGTATGTCTCCAAAAGTCAGGTGAAGAGGCAGCTGGAAAAACTGAACCAAAAAATGGTTGCAAGTCCTCGTCCTTGCCCAGTATCTCTAGGAATGTGAAAATTTAAATACTGACATAATCCTCCTGCCGCAACCAAGTTTCTGTGAGGCAAAACAAATTGTTTTGATTATCACAAATCAAGTCCTCTTCTAACAAAGTCTTTGAGGAGAGAGATCTTATGTTCAATAAACCACATTTAATAGTTTTATTTTTCTGTTTAGTCAAAGTCGTGTTTATCTTCAAGATAGATTCTAAAATAAATTATCTTTTGTTCTAAAATAAATTAAAAAATATTTGCCTTGTTGTTTAATAAAGGCAGCTTGGGGTATCAAATGTTCTATACCAAAAAGTCTGTGCCGTCTCAGATTGCTTTCCTATGCAGATTTGTATTTTTGTAATCGACTGCGGAGTACAGTTCAGTCTGAGCAAAGCTGCAATAAAACGTCATAGGAGCCATAGCCTACTTAGACACACCCCCTTAAATTTTCAACCCACTTCAAAGTCGCAATATATAAATGTTGGTGGAGGTAATGGACCACATTGTTGTGTGTCAACCGCAGAATAAAACTAGCCCGAGCAACTGCTAACGTCCTTTTTGGACAAGAGGAAAACAACATAAAAAAATGTCGGAGGACAAATGTAACGTTCCAGGATGTACACAGAGTTTCTAGTAGGGCTGGACAATACAGAATAAGAGCATATCGATAAAAGGAAAAGTCTTATTGATCGATATCGATAATTATGACTGACTATCAAAAAAAGTAGAAAATGGATATTTAAGTGCAGCCCTTGTCATTATATGCTATTCTTTAATAAACTAATTTTAATAAAGGACACACAAAAACTCAATTTAATTCAACCCTTTATTCAAACACTATTTTTTACCATAATTGAAAGAAACAAAAACAAAGTTGAGAGACCTCAGTGACATCAGTAAATACTTACTAAGAAAAGACTGTTATCAACTATTATGTTATCGATTAAATAATATTTTACTTATGTTATTATTTTAAATTATTTAAATCTTGATGCTTTTTTTAAAATTTCTTTTAAAAGTTTTATTACATTAATGACTCAGACCTTTGGTTTAGAATGTGTGCAAAAACCGGGCTAATAAAGCTGTATCAAATTCAGTGCACCTGCTGAGGCTAATGCTAACTAGGTACTCACCGATGTCTGATAGACAGTACTCAAAACACAGGAACCTAAACCAGTGATCATAGCATGTGCGTCCTGTGTCAGTTCAAAATAACTTTAAGTAATGGCTGTCGTAATAAGCTGCATCATAGCGATAGGCTATGATGAAAAAGGAAGCTAAACTTTTTTAATGCAACTTTTTATAACCCCTTTTTTGTCTATCGCACCACTTTTTTACCGATCGATATATATCGTTATTGAATTATCGTCCAGCCCTAGTTTCTAACTAGAGGGAGCGTCATAGAGCTATCGCAGTAAGCCAGCAAATCAGCATGCAGCTAATTTAATATTGCATAGACAGCGGGAAAACGAGTCTTTCCATTGTTGCGCTTTATTGTGGGGTTACATTTGGCCATTTATCAGGGCTCCTGGACTATTTTCAGGCCCATATGTTTTATATGCTATATAGAGGCTCAAAGAACATTTTCTAATTGTCTAAAAACTTTCTTGAACCACTTAAACATAGATCTCAGATTTTGGTCACTGGTTGATTAATTGGTCCCATCTCAACCAGACTGGCCTTTTCTCCTGGACTGTTGTAGCTGAGTTTTATTATGGTTTGGAGTCTCTGCTGTTGCTGCACAGCTTTAGTGCATCATGTGTGTTTACTCAACTGTAATTTAACACAGCATCTGCTGATGGGGAGAGGGTGAAGTGTAACATACAAAGTAAGATATCACTCACTCTTTTATATCAAAATAAAGGAAGAGGAATGTGATTTGGATGCATTTTGAGCAATGATTACTGTCATGGAAAAACACAATTTTGCCCAGCAGAAAAAGGAAAAGTGAAAAATTTGTTTAAAAGATTTTATAAAGGCAGAATTTTAGGAAAAACATGAGTACAGAGTGGTAGGACTCCAAACAACTCCTGTCCAGCCTTCCTATCTGTGTGCTTGGAGTGTTAGGGTGCCGTATAATGTTCAAGGTGTGAGGGCATGAAAACGATGTGTGAGAGATGGAAAGAAGCTTAAAGAAGAAAGGACATCTGCACGCTCGTGTTTGTGCTTGTCTGCTTGCAATGTGTGAATATGCACTTTTTCCACAAAGCTCTCCTGGCAGCCATTTAATGGGCCAGTGATCCGTGCTGTGCATGGTTCGAGCCACCTGTCACAAACACAGACCGAGACAGAGCTTGCTTCTTCCCAAATATGGGATGGAATATAAAAGGTTTATAAGATCCCTTAGCGACAGTTTGGTGTAGTTATGCTTTGGAGGTTTGAATGTAAAACATTTCACACTGTCTGACCGTTAAGAATTTTCTGATTACAGTTGATAACAGACCCACATGTGTTTAAATACTGAATAGAGGCCATTTTTGACTGAGAAGATAATTGTCCGTACTCAAATCTTAAAGATCTCTGTGGTAATCTGATGGAATATTGTTGAGATGATTGAGTAGGTTGGCTTTAATGTGCACGCTCTCTTACTTACTTACTTTCCCTCTAACATACAGACTCCATCAGTAGGTCAAGGACGCAGTTGGTACCGGTAAGGAGGCCATGTAGGGTGTTTGTCCTCTATTGCACCCCTTTCCCTCCTGCAGATATTGAGCTGGAACTATAGCACACTGTTACTTTGTAGCGGTGAGCCATCTCATTTTCAACAGCTAAACAAAAAGGAGAATTTGTTTGTGTTTAATAAATGAAAGATGTCACAGTAAGCATGTTTTTCATCACAGGTTCTTCATATCGGTGTGAGGAGGAAAATCCCACTTGTTTATTCGCCTCATTTTTAACTTCTCTGTCACCTTTCCCAGTCTCTGTAAAAAGTTTGATCTGTGTAGAGACTTACTGAATTGTACGCGAGATAGCATGCATCTAATCTAACAAAAGTATAAAGTAAATTTGCTTAAATGTAAAGAACAGATTGTAGATGATGCCTCTCTAAGGTTTACATACACACTGGTGCTTCTCATGAATAGTATTCAAAATAATTAATCTCCTTAAATTAAATGGTTTTCTGAGCTTCAAAACTATCACCTGTTTGAAAGGGAAACTTTTTTTAGGGAGCCTTAATTGCACACTTAATAGGCGTCTTCAAAAGGCAAGGCAAGGCAATTTTATTTGTATAGCACACTTTCAACAGCAGGGTAATTCAAGGTGCTTTAGATGATTTGGTGATTTAAAAAAACAAAACAAACAGACAAGGAATATAACATTGGAAATTAAAAGTAAAAGATACACACTTTGCACATGATACACAACAAGCAAGAGAAAGATCAATAAAGCAAGAGAGCATGAACACATTTCATACATATGTCATCAATCATTTACTCAAAGGCAATTCTAAACAGATGGGTTTTTAGTCTCGATTTAAAGCAGTTCAGAGTTTCAGCAGCTCTACACTCGTCAGGAAGTCTGTTCCAGATAAGGGGAGCATAGAAACTGAAAGCTGCTTCTCCATGTTTAGTTCTGAGTCTAGGGATGTTTAGTAGGCTAGAGTTGGATGACCTGAGTGGTCTTGGTGGTTGGTACAGTGACAACAGGTCTTCAACATATTTTGGTGCTAAGCCATCTAATAATTTATAAACTAGTAGAAGTATTTTGAAGTCTATTCTCTGAGCTACAGGGAGCCAGTGTAAGGACATTAGAACTGGGGTGATGTGCTCTACTTTCCTCGTTCTAGTGAGGACGTGAGCAGCAGCGTTCTGGATCAGCTGCAGCTGTTTGATTGACTTTTTAGGCAGACCTGTGAAGATGCTGTTGCAGTAATCAATCCGACTAAAGATAAATGCATGGATGAGTTTTTCTAGGTCCTGTTGCAACATCAGTCGTTTAATCCTAGAGATGTTCTTCAGGTGATAGAAGGCTGACCTTGTTATTGCCTTTATGTGACCCTGGAGGTTCAGGTCTGAGTCCATTACTACAACTAGATTTCGGGCCTGATCAGTAGTTTCTAGCTGTATTAATTGAAGCTGTGTGCTGACTCTTGATTGTTTCTCTTTAGGTCCAAAAATAATTACTTCAGTTTTGTTTCTGTTCAGCTGGAGAAAGTTATGGCACATCCATCCATTTATTTGGTCGATGCATTTATTTAGGGTTTAAATGGGTTCAAAGTCACCTGGTGACATTATAATGTAAACCTGAGCATCATCCGCATAGTTATGGTAGCTAATGTTATTGGTTGCTATAATCTGGCCTAGTGGGAGCATGTAGATATTAAATAGGAGAGGCCCTAAGATGGAGCCCTGGGACACCCCACATGTGATTTCTGTTCGTTCTGATGAAAAGGTTCCTATTGAAATAAAGAAGTCTCTGTTCTTTAGGTAGGACTCAAGCCAGCCAAGTACTGTACCAGAGAGTCCAACCCAGCTCTCCAGTCGTTCCAATAAAATATCATGATCAACAGTGTCAAATGCTGTACTGAGGTCCAACAGAACCAGCACTGTGGTTCTACCACAGTCTGTATTTATGCGGATGTCATTGAATACTTTGATGAGGGCAGTCTCAGTGCTGTGGTGAACACGGAAACCAGACTGAAAAACATCAAAACAGTTTGTCATTGTTATGAAGCTATTTAACTGCTGAAACACCGCTTTTTCAATAATCTTACTGATGAATGGGAGATTAGAGATTGGCCTGTAGTTCTGCATTAACAAAAGACACACATGGCTGCATTTTAGGGTAATATTGCCGCCACGGTCTGTCCTTTGAATGTTCTGTGGCAGCATGGTGAGGCGCGAATACTGCGCCATTTGTGTTTGCAAGCCTGATAGTAATATTATCGCAATATTTCTGCAACGCTGGATTTAGTAATGAAGATTCAATTCAATTCAAAAATACTTTATTGATCCCAGAGGGAAATTAAGTGTTTGTATAGCTCATATAATTAATTCATATAATTACGCCTTGGTGCAACAGATGGTGATGTCATGGTGATGTGTGGAATGTGCGCTGAACCCCTGCTGGCAATAGTATTTAAAGTGCAAGTAAACATGGGGAGATCCATCCATCCATCCATCCATCCATCCATCCATCCATCCATCCATCCATCCATCCATCCATCCATCCATCCATCCATCCATCCATCCATCCATCCATCCATCCATCCATCCATCCATCCATCCATCCATCCATCCATCCATCCATCCATCCATCTTCTGTATATCCGGGGATGACTGTGGCTCAGGAGTTAGGAGTTTGTCTTGTAACCGGAGGGTTGCCGGTTCGAGCTCCAGCTCCATCTGTCTTAGTCGTTGTGTTCTTGGGCAAGACACTTCACCCTTCTGCCTAGTGGTGGTCAGAGAAGGCACTCTACCGTTTTCCAGCTCAAGACCATCGTCTTAGAATTGGAGTTGCTGATTCTCATCCCAGCTGCTTCACACACTGATATGAACCATGTTCTGATGAAGCCAGCAGGTCACTGCAAAAAGCTGTGACCCAGTCCTGAGGCCACCAAAATGGATCTCCTCAACACCTTGTTTGTGCCTAGAAATCCTGTCCATAAAAGTTATGAACAGGATCAGTGACAAAAGGCAACCTTGGTGGAGTCCAACTCTCACCGGAAACGAGCCCGACTTACTGCGGTTGCACAGGGACCAAACAGCCCGTATCAAAGGCCTGGTACCCCATACTCCCAAAGTACCTCCCACAGGACTCCCCGAGGGACACGATCGAACGCTTCTCCAAGTCCACAAAACATTTACCCTCCAGGACCCTGCTGAGGATGTAGAACTGGTCCAGTGTTCCACGGCCAGGACGAACACCTCATTGTTCCTTCTGGATCCGAGCTCCGACTATCCGCCGGACCCTCATCTCCAGAACACCTGAATAGACCTTACCAGGGAGGCTCAGAAGTGTGGTCCCCCTGTAGTTGGAACACACCGCAGTCCCCCTTTTTATATAGGGGGACAACCACCCCGCTCTGCCAATCCACATGAACTATTCCAGATGTCCACGCGAGATTACAGAGCCGCATTAGCCAACACAGCCCCACAACATCCGAAGCCCTGAAGAACTCCAGGCGAACCTTATCCACCCCCAGTGCCTTGCCACTGAGGAGCTTCTTAACCACCTCGGCGACCTCAGCACCAGAGATCGGAGAGTCCAACCCAAAGTCCCCAGACCCTGCTTACAGATTCCAGAAGGTGTGCTGGTGGGATTGCGGAGCTTTTCGAAGTACTCCGCCTAATGACCCACAACATCCCCAGTCGAGGTGATCTCGTTGGTCACATGGACACAAAAACTATAAAAAGGCAGAGCAAAGTGAGAGTCTATCTATTAAATGAAAACTTAAGACTGGAGTTGCCCTTTTTGGAGGTCTTTGTAAGACTGCTGCTTATTATTTTTATTATTACATTAAAAATGAAATACATATTTTTTCAGAATGTAATTTTTAAATTGACTTTTTAGATTTTAGATGGCTGTGGGCTGAAAGGATCTTGTAGAACTCTGTATTACTGCATTTTCATGAAGCTTCTGACTGAAGAGGCTGTTGTATTACTTGTATTAATAGCTGTAACATTAACAGGAGTGATGGTAATTTCATTACCCTTAGCACACGTCATATGTCTGCTGTACGCTAATGTTTTATTTTATTATCAGTTCAAAAATTTTGAATGTTGAACCTCAATTCTCAGTATTTTAGATAGCACATAACACTTAGAGATAACACTTCAAGCTAGAAGCAAATGATGGTTATATTAGAGCAGCTGCTGCGATAAGATACAATTTACACGTGATCCGATTAGTCGACTAATCTGCACAATAATCAGTGATTAGTTGATTATTAACATAATCGCTTGTGGCAGACCTTCAATGTATCACAATATATAGTATTGTCTCCCCTGAATTGTGATACATATCGTATCACCAGATTCTTACTAATACACATACCTACTTACCACTTTTAAATCTTGTCTGAAAACTCATTTTTAATCTTTAGCTCTGTGATTCTCTTGCTTAGCTTGTTTTCTCTCTTCTTTGGCTTCGTTGTCTTATTGTGTTTTAAATTCTTATTATTTTAAATGTTTTATCTATTGTGTGTTTTCTTGATTTTATGCACTCTGTACAGCACTTTGGTCAGCTGCCATGCTAAATGTGCTCTATAAATAAATTTGGTATGATATTTGGTATGGTATGCATAATTGATCTGAATGTTGTTATGCCACCAGTCATAAACTCTGCCAAATTTTATACTCTACAGAAAACTGTTGATGGGCACCCCATGGTTCAGTGGTAAATTATCCACACCATATGCAGATGCTACAGTCCTTAATGCAGTTTTCTCCATGTGCGATGCTGCATGTCTTCCCCTTCTCTCTTCCCTTCTTCCTGTCCAGCTGCTGTTGAATGAAACCCACCAGTGCCACAAAAGTCATTGGGGAAAAGATGAAGCTGAAGTTGGGGTAGGGGGAGGGAACAGGTAATTTCTTGAATTGAAGTGAAGAAAACAAGAGTAGCACACTTTTTTGGGTTTGAATGTGAACAAACACCACTTGCACAGGTGCCATATGTGTCCTATTATTTTTTTGTGTTCAAAACCTTTTCAATGATTGATAGACTGCTGTGTTAGCCGCACAGCATTGTGTTGTCATTAGGAAGTAGAGCAATATTTACTTTTCCATTTAACCTTAGTTCCACTCTGATCTGCACGTATAATATTGAACTATTGGGGAATCCAGTTGAAAGAAATATGCATGGTTGAGTGCAGAATTTAACAGTGGTACTTTTAAATTAGAACAACAATTTAGATATGCCTGCTGAGGTTGAGGGTGCATTTCATCTTGTTCTGCAGCTGGTAAGCTGTGAATTACAGCTTTAGGCAGTATGCAGTGATCACCGAGTAGACCGGTAGGAAGGTCATTATCAGCTGTTTGGAGTAGTACTAGTGATTTCTTTTTTTGATTTCTTGACCCTACATGTAGTTCTGCCAGGTGCAAGATCAGGACGCTATACCATTCTTTATCAAGCGATGTGCTCCGAAGGCAGTTCACTTTCAAGCTTCACCAAAGTATGCACCCACACACGTATGCAGGGAAATGAGCTGTAGGCTGTTCACGGTGATACTGGCTGAGCATACTTAAAATGTCAGGTTTCTAAAATGTTCAAGCCTGCAGTTTGATTGTTATTGCTAAGAATGAACAGGACATATTTACAGAACTGCAAGACTCAGGGAAACAGCTTTGGTCATCTACCCTCACTGGAGGGGGAAAAAAAGTTAACTATCACGATGAGGATCCAGAGGGAATGCTCCCATTTGGACAAAGTTAGGTACACATGCAAACTTGCAATTTATGTATAGTGCACCAAGCAGCATAGCTGGTGCTGTTTCTGAGTGGTGCAGATAGTATTACAGACAGTTGCTGGAGTCTCATTGTAAATAGTCCAGTAGCTGTCTATCAGTTGCAGTCCCTGATTTCCTAGTATTCTTTAACGCTTTATGCAAAGTAGGAGTTTGTTTGGTTTTTCTTGGCTGAACATTGTTTCATTAACAAATACCTTTAAAAGGATCACAGGTAAATCTTAATAAAACTGTTTAATTTTTTTTTATCTAGATAGATGTACAAATTGAAATTTTTAAAACTGAAGAAGGGCAGAGACTGGCAACAGTCTGTTTAGACTCTGAAGCTCAGAAAAAAATCTTCTTTGTTTGGGATCTATAAATAGTCCCTAAGTATCATGCTATATGATGTAAGAACTGGACTTTCATTCCAGTTGATGTGCAGAAAATTTAAAGGGATGCACACTGAAACTGAGTAATGCACTTAATGGAGTAATTTACTCTGGTATTGGTTTCACAAGGAGCTCTGGAAATGACTGAAATAATAAAATAGTCTGAAATATTGATCCTTTCAGATCATGTCTGATGCTGTCTTTTTTTATTGGTTAATTTGCAGTAAATGTGGTGGGGATGAAAAGGTGCAGAGGGATTTTCTAGTAGGAAATGGCATCATAAACTTGTTCTGAAATTCTGCATTGATCCATGATATGTAACATCTCAGCTCTATGTACCGGAGTAGGCGTTATTGTGGTTGAACGGATGGCAAAAGAGAAGAATGTACCAAATCACCAATACTTCTTTTATTACTGCACCGGATATGTAATTTTTCCCCCTGAGAGGAGACAAATGATATCTTATCCGATTCTATTCCATTTTTAAGTGAAATAATGTGATAAGTCTTCCCACATAATCTCACCAAAACATGTCAAATCTGCTTTCAAACAATTATGACAATATAACCATGAATTGATTGTATCATTGTATCATAGAGTTCATGTCTTTTTTTCCCTACTTGAATAGAAGCAGAAAACGTCCTTTATTTTGTAGCCGTGAATAAACACATTTAATATTGAAAACATATGACATCAGAGCAGGGTCCTCTAACGGCTCATCAGTTTTTGAAATATGTTGTAAAGGCCTTTTTTTTAGGTCTTGTCTTTGCATTATTTCTACTTTTTTGTGTGTACAAATGTTTATTCATTCCCTGCATGTAGCAAAATGAACAGTAAGAAAAAGTGAAAGTACAGTGAGGCCAAGATAATTCTGAACCCCCTGGCAGATTTAGATTTAAAAATTATTTTAATAAAGTTCTTGGTGGTTTCCTGATCCTGTGTACTGGTTGGATATTTGTCTGCCTTTCTTAACCTGATTTACTAAATTAGCAGATGATTGGTCAAAACATCTTTTGTTTGAAAGATTGGCTTATCTTTTAATCAGTGAGGTCCTTCTAAGAACTTATGAGCAGTCTATGTTACCTGCAGTAACTTATTCTCATGTTGTCTTTGCCTTGATAAAACTTTGATGGGTCCTTTTTAGAACAATAAAATAAAAAAAACATTCAAAATATTTTCTTGCCTTCCTGTTGTGAGAAGTCATTCGATATTTATATTGGCAGACACAACGTGTTTGTGTGTAAGAGATTTTACAACATTGTTGCACCAAATTATTAGGGAGTAGACATTTGAAACCATCTCAACTATCTTATATAAAGGTTTGGTACAATTAACGCAGGTAGTTTTACTAAACAGCAGTACATGTATATTCTTTAGAGAATGTAGACCTTTATGGTGGATGGATTCTTTCAAAATTGGCAATAAATATAGAAATGAATAAATGGCTTGATCACATAATTAATGTGCCAAATATTGCATCCAAAAAAATAAAAAGAACTTTCCCATCTCTTTTGATTATACATAAATTATATACTTAATTTTCCATTTAATTTCCATCTTATTGTTTATCTTTTCAGTTTTATTTATTTTTCTATTTTTTCAATATTTATTTAATACATTTTTAAAATCATAAACTGATTTATTTTTCCCTGTTTTCTCTTCTCTCCTGTTTTCTTCTTTGTCCATTTATTTACAGATGTCTCTTTTTATTTTATTCTTGTTCACCTTTGTTTTTCCTTCTGAGTCTTAGTAAGAGGTAAAGTGAAAAAGGGGAAGGGTGGGGGAGGAGGGGGGGCTGGTGGGCACAAATTTAGAGTCAGCTTTTCTTCTATTACTCAACATTGTTCGACTATGCAGGCCTTGCTTCCTGCTTGTGGTCACAGAAGCCAGGAAAGCTGGTTCCCCAAATTTCCAAAGCAGAAACCAGCATGGCGTAGCTGGTGAGAGGCTGCTCAGTCCTGAACTTCCAGGATCACATAAAAGCAATCACAAGGTCAGCCTTCTATCACCTGAAGAATGGATCGGATTAAAGGACTAATTTTCCAACTTGACCTCGAAAAACTCATCCATGCGTCTATCTTTTGTCTGATTGATTACAGCAATAGTGTCCTTTATAGATCTACCTAGCGAGTCAATTAGACAGCTGCAGCTGATCCAGAACGCTGCTGCTCATGTCTTCACTAGAACCAAGAAAATAGTCCTCCAACTCTAGTCTACTAACCATCCCTAGAATCAGAACCCAACATGGAGAAGCAGCTTTCAGTTTCTATGCTCCTCTAATCTGGAACAAACTTCCAGACCACCGCAAATCTGCTGAAACACTAAGATCCTTTAAATTAAAGCTAAAAACTCATCTGCTGCCTTTGAGTAAGTGATCAATAATAGCTGGAATGTCATATGTTTAAATGTGTCATGTTTTGTGTCTCTAATGTTGTATTTTATGCTTTTCCTCTCCTAATCACCCAAAGTACCTTGAATTGTCGTATGGTTGGAAGTATGCTGTACAAATAAAGTTGCCTTATCCTTGTCTTGCCTTGCTAATAGATTGAAATAGTTGAAGTAATGTACGTTTTGCACACGTACAAATGTCAGCACACAGAGCTTGACTCTTGATGTTGACTTTAGGAGAGAAGGTGACTGAATCCAGACCCACCAACCATCATTTTTGAATCCAGCAAGTCAAGAAAGAGGTACTTAAAACTACAACAAACCAAACTGGTGGACTTCATTCAGCCTTCCTGCTTAAAAACCAGAGAGAAGTCATTGTATTTGGTCCCAAAATTGCAATGATAGAAATCTGCGCTCAACTAGACCCAGTTAAGTTAAAGATAGAGCATGCACAAAACCTTTTGGATATGACAACCAAATAAAGGCTGCCATAAAATCAGCTTACTATGGTTTTAAAATCAATGCCAGAATAAAGGGTTTCTTATCTAAACAGAAAAAGGTAAAACAAAAGAAATGGGGTTGCTTACAATTTACAGGTCTCTGTAAAAAAAAAAAAAAAAAAAATCTATCAGTCCTGACCAACAGTTGGAAAATCCTCCCTGACCTTTAGATCTTAATGGGACTTGCTATAGTTGAGAGCTGAGGGACTCTGTTCTGCCCCGTTTTGAGAAAACTGTTTAACAAAGAGACTTTAAACGTTAGGAACAGAAAAAGGACAAACTTTAATAGGTTGAAACCTTTTTAAATTGTTCTGTACTTTGTACTCGTGTTTGTGCACTGGGGTGCTATAGAGAACTGAGGAGACCATATAAAGACAGAAACAACATTCTGTTTAACGAAGACTGGGCAACATGAAGCTGGTTAGTTAATGAAAGAACAAGCTAATCCACTTGAAATAATTTTTGGTAATTCTGAACTAAAACAAGACATTTGGTGTTATTTGACTTTAGACAGTGAGACAAAAAGGCGTGTGTGTCTTTTTATTTGGGTATGTAAACTTCTGATTACAACTATAACTGAGGCAGACTTTTTGTTTCGGCCTCAAAGAGTTAAGCTTTCTTCTGTACAACCATGTTGCTCTGACAAATCAAACATTTCACATACACAATAGATATCTGAAAAAACTTTTGTTCTTGCCTCTGAACTCGTTATACTGCAAATGTACTTGATTGTAATTGAGAAGCTGTGTGCCCACATCGCTGCAAAACTAGTAAGGAAGTGAGGCCAAGAGAATTCAGCAGTGAGCAGGAGTGTAAGGATCTCTTGCTGTACTATTGCGTTGTCTCGCTTTGCGTCTTTTTTCACCTCATATCTGGTCACCAAAGAGACATGCATTTGAGCTGGAGAGCACGATCACATTTTTGGCTTTGATGCATCAGCGTTCACCTCTCATGTGGCTTGGAGTACTGCTGTCCGTGTGATGTGTTTTGTCTTCATAAATTAACTTCTTAACAAATAGCTTCTTGTTTAAAAGAAAATACTGTCATTTGATCCCCTTCAAAGAAAGATAATTATCAAAGATTTTGCATGTGTTTCTTTACCGTGATTAGCAGAACTCGTGAGCTTTATCATTTCAGTTATTTAGTCTTTTTTTTTGGTAATTATAGTGGCGTAGCCTGAGGTCAGTCCGAGGAATGGGACTAGCAATCAAGTTACGTAAAAGAACAAATTTATTAACTTCTTGCCAGTGTAAGGGAAGCTGAGAGTTGAATGTTTGAGTCTGTTCAAAGACGAACAAGCACTCATTTATTTTTGGGTTTAAGTGTCTGTGAGTTGCTGTAAATTGAATTGAATTGTAAATAGATAAAATGTTTTTTTAATAAAGGGTATAGTACAGTTGTCAAACAATCTGTTTTCAAAGTGTACTTTCATGTTCATGTTTACATTGTGGAATTCTTTTCATAGAAAAAATACAGAAATATCAGTTTACTGGTGTTAAATATTTTCCTCGATGGGAGCATAAATAAGACCTTGAACTCCATAAACTAAACCGGTCAGACTGAATGGTTCTGAACTTTTGTTGTGACCGTTTAGTCTAAGCTCATTGGCATCTTTTTATGGTTTTAAATGTAAATAAGATAAAAAGGTAAAAAGGGCTGCCATAATTTGTTGTCATCAAATGGATTAAGAAGGATTCCGAATATTGATTGAATTAAGTACTTTGGCGCCTTATTATTGCTTAAAGCTGTTGTTTTTCAACTTGCACTTATTTTTGTTGTTACAGGAAGTCCATGGAATTCTAAAAGAATATGAGCTGAAGTACTGCTTTGTGGACCGCAACAAAGGCACAGGTATGAATTACAAGTGACGAGATACAAAGACACAAACACAATTGTTTCCTAATATCTATGAGTCGGAGCGTTAACTTGTCCTCATTTCTAGGATTTGTGATTTATGACATATCTTTTGGGATCATGATTGACAACATTAATATCTTGATCTGAGCCATTTGCACATTATTATATTACAACAAAAGTTCTGCATGGGTTTTATTTTCTGAAATTGAACAGAGTTCCTGTTCATGTTTGGCAAGGTTGGAATTTACACACAGATAAACACTAAATCATTAAGGTTTATATGCAATCAGTTTGGTAAATATTATAGAATAAAAATGTACATTTTTATCTTAAATGTGCTGTGGTTGTAAAATTGTCAGTCGCTCGGATCAACTGAACTCCTCTTCCCAATATTCTTAAACTTGACTCCAAATTTAGATTTTAAAAAATCTGAAGTAAAATCATGCAGACAGTACCTTTTTGAGGGACATAACAGTTCAGCTGTGTTTTGTTGCACTGTGTTCACCTTAAGCAGTGACAGATTTTACAGCTTAAGATATGTAGACTTATGTCGTTGTGGAGGATTCAAGATTTCAATATATAAAAACAGAACTTCAGTTGAAGTGTAATATTCCCTCGTGCTGATTTGCAGCGCAACGCTAATACACAGAATGAATAAAGAGACTTGATGAGGAATTACTAAAAGGTTCTGTGAAACTGAATTTAGCCTATAGGCTAAATCTTTTTTAATGTGTTGAATGTCAAGAAAATGTATTCTCTTGCTTAAGAATTAAAAACTGTTGGTTATTATTAAGAATTTAAGCCAGTTTAAAATGAAAAAAATAAATATATATATCTCCAAATTCTCTTTACAGAACCTCTCTCTACTCTAACATAAGACCGTCAAATTGAGGAGCTTGATGCTATCTACTGCCTCATTTTTGCAACTTTTTCACAACTACATGATTTCCCTTTTAACTTTGAAATATGGGTTATTCCAATGTGATATTTTATTTTTTGGGGATTGTTAACAAGTAGAAAAAAGGCAAGTTGAAACAAAAGCTGCAAACTAAAATGAACATTTTTTAATGCTTGAATTTAGCTAATAAATACTTTCATTTAATTTTATTGAAAAAAGATAATGAGCCAAATACCGCTTATCACTTCTATTACCACTTATTTGTCAGTGCAGTGTTTATTTTAGTGACATGTTCAGTGGCTTTGTAAAATACTGGAAGAAAGTTGTATGTTTAAGAGGGGTTCAGAAGGTTAAAACAGATCATGTTTTTATAAAGCAGCTTTAATTCCCGCTAAGCATGGGTCTGTTAC
This sequence comes from Valencia hispanica, assembly GCA_963556495.2. NCBI lineage: Eukaryota > Metazoa > Chordata > Actinopteri > Cyprinodontiformes > Valenciidae > Valencia > Valencia hispanica. The sequence continues at coordinate 47,787,426 of OY747705.1, read as the reverse complement.
CGGTATTGAGGTTTATCTAGGCTTTAAAAGTTCTACATTCAGTACTACCCCCCTTTTGAACCACCGATTGCTGTGCACTGCCAGTCAGCTGGCTGAAAAAGCAGTACTCTACTTTTGTCTAACTTACTTTAAAGATAAATCTAGTTGTTTGGAAACCGTTCTGTGTTTTATACCAGCAAGGTAATTTTAGAGTCAACATTTTTTCTTTGTATTCTTAATAAGATTAAGTTACCGAAGTCTTCTTGCTTTGAGCTATTGCTCGCTTTCTTAATGAATGATGATTTATAATTCTTATGTTTTGACACTGAGGCTTGAACACAATTTTAAAATATTTTTTTCATTGACTAATAAACTATGAAACCGATTAATCTTTCGCATTTGCCTGTAGTAGCTGCTTTGGCACCTTTGCTTTTCGTGATTAATCAAATATGTGGTGAAAAGACCACGTTCTTTTTTTACTTCAATATTCTGACAGATTGAAAATTCTAGGTTGTGAAATATTGCAATCAATCTTATCATAATTCAAATTAAGGACCTGGTAAACCACGTTAACATACCTTATACTTCTATTTAAGGTAGGTATGCAAAAACACACATGAATGCAGCACTCTTCAAAAATCAAAACAAAAAACAGTAAGCCCAAGATCTAAATGTACTGCCATTTTAAATATGTCACCAAAAATGTGTATTTATAGTTGTCTACATAGTGTCACAAAAATAATAATAATCTCAGTGTGGGTGGAGTGACATAGAAGGAAGAGCTAAAGCATGAAATAAAATACAGGGTCTCTGCTAACCTCAGATACCTCCCAGTCCTTTGAACAGAAAAAATGGAAAAATGCTTTGCTAATAATAATTTTAATATATTATTATTGATAGTAATAATAAGTCTGATATATTCTAACTGCTGCACCCAACCAATCACAGCAACAACTTGGAGGTCTATGGTTCGAACAGGTTTCAGAAATCTCGTATTCCTTTAAAGGAATTCTTGAACTTTGGACAGGTTGGAGCAATGTGATTTTTTTTTTCTTTAGCATTGCCAATATTTGACTACAAATGGGAGATTTTCTTGCATATCTATCCAGATGAAGTTACAGTTAGACATGCACGAAATTGTCAAAAACAGAAAACCAGAAATCCTGAAAAGCCTGATTGATGCATCTCTAGTTACTGTTGTGTGGATGAATCTACTAAACCAGTTAAATTTTCCTCTGAATCTTATTGTAGACTCATTTAAATAGAGTTCTTGCTTAGAATTAGGTCTTGAAATGAGTTGCGAAGCTAGGTTAGGTGTCATTTTGTCCGTATTCTCTTCACTTTCTGACATTTGCTCCTGAGTGGTCTGGAAATAGAAAGAAGACACAAACACACAGATTCGACCCCCTGCCCTGAGAGTGTGTCCCTTTCCAGGGAAATCTTACTTAGTGTCTATATTTAGGCTATGCAGCCAGCCAAGCACCTGAAACTGAACACTTTTAGTAAGTGGTGGGGACTTGTAAACAGCTGAACTGTCAGAGCAGCAGCCTGTTCAAAAGGTTAATGTGGGTCTGATGGAAAAGTAGTCCTTGTTGTACCTTCAGCCTTGAACCTCCTCTAATTAGGACTCCCCTACAGGACTGTAGCAATGTTGGACATCAAGAACATCATAGCCTGCTTAAAACAAAGTCGAATTTGTGTCAAACTCGACATAAGCAGAGGCAGCATTTTCCTATTGTTTTCTCCCTTTTGTTGTCATTTTGAGTCTGCCTCCTTTCGTTGTCTGACTGTCTCATAAATCAACACATACACCCCGCTCATTTTTTTCTCCCTTTATTGCTTTGTTCTTCACTGGAGAAACACTCGCTTTAATTTCAAGGGCTTGCTTCAGTAAGTTGACAGCATAATGTGGTGACTTCTTGTTGTCAGGATCTTGACTTATCTGAATGAAGATTGAGAATGTTTGGGGAGGCATAAAGATGCACCTTCAAAGAGTTGGGAGAAAAACATGTTGCTTTGAAATGATTTTCTTCCCCAGGTAATATTGACATGACTGTTATTAAGATACAACACTGCTACAAGAGTGAGGCTGGTGGGACGCTTTTTCTGCTCCAGGGCACAAACATTAATAGTCTCATATTTCTGCTTTAAGCCAGTTCCTGTGCAACAACATCCATTTCAAACTGCATGTGTAGAATCTTTTAGTAACTTTAGGTTCCTTGTCGTGATTTTCTGTTTTTTTTAAATAATAGATTGGCAGACCGTTTATAACTTTGTTTTTTTACAAAACTGTAGTTTTAATCAAAGTGGGCGACTGGCTGAAGGGCCCATTGAAGCTGCAGCAGCAAGAATGTCCTGAAACACAAACTTTAAAACTAAGTTCTTGACCTATGATTTACAGGAAGAACCAAAAGGCAGCAAACCTGCAAGTATCATGAAAAGGTGGAACTAAACACACTGAGTAAACAGGGAGCGCATGTCCATAAGTAAATGAAACCAGATCTGTCAAGAAGAAGAAAAAAAGATTTGCAGAAATGGACAAAATATAAAGACCTAAACTGTATACCCTTCTGAATAATCATTGTATAGATCCTTATTTATATTACAGTAATCAAACCCTTCTTACAATTGCCGACCAACCTTTACCATGTGTTCACTAATATTTTTATTATTTATCATTAGGGATGAGCTCCAAGTCTCTTTACCATCACCTTAATCTTCTGCACCCTCCAAAGATTATTGTCAGATTTAAGTCAGATCTCTAATTTAGCCACAGCAAAACATCTATATTACCTCTAGTCAGATGAAACATGGGGAAAATTTAGATAACTTTAAACATAAATCTTCCTATAATTAAATCTTGTTTTTGCTTAGCTGTAAGAAGTTAAAATCTCACTTCGAATTAAATATTTTATTTAGATTTCTTAAGTAAAGCTACTTCCCACTGATTGTGGGATAGTTTAGAGCAGGGGTCGCGTTAACCGAAAATGTTAAGCATCTGCTTGGCTTTTTAGAACAATGACAGAAAAATCTGAAGGTCGTGCATCATTTTGACTGATTAGTATTCATACCACCTGACCACTTGGTGCACATGCGCAGACATTTTCAACTTTACGCACAGAATACAGGTAAATGAATCAGTCAAAAAAAATAAAGCATCTCGCTAACTGGGAGCTAACAGCATGTTGAAGAGTTGCTTGATTTGCCCATCTTTGATCAGTTTTCAAGAAGATTGGCGGATTCAGATTTCTTTCTGATTGATTGGAGCATCTATAGTTGAAGTGGGTTTAGCTTAGACAGAAACAGTTGACTAGACGTGTTTTTGCTGCTAAGTTGTTCTTGGCCAATAAGTGGAATTCGGCAGGATGGAACAGGGAGGATCACCAGGTATAGTTTATCATTGGCCGATTTAGGTGTCCGTCTGTGTGTGTGTGTGTGTTGGGAGATCCTCGACCCTCTCACTTGGAGGTTTAAAGCCCTGATTTTATGCCACTGGAGGGTTTCACTGTGCAAGTCTGTGTGTGTGTGCGTGTGTGTGTGGTTGTTGACAGATTTTTTTCCCCCCTTGACTCTGTAACCCCCTCACCCCCCACCCCCAGCTTGTCACCCTAACCACAAACCTTCCTCCAACAAACCCAGTGCCAGTTGGTTTACATGTGATATATGTTGATTTCTGCTGGTGTGCTGTAAACGTGTGTGCTGGAGTACCGTATACATACCGCATGAGTCATCAGATTTTGATCTGAGGGTCTTAAAGGGAGGGAGCCATAGTTTGCGCCTGTTTTTCTGTGTTTGTGACGGACTTGCCAACCTCTGGATCAGCTTTCAAGGCAGCTGTATAACATCAACCCAACTGAGTGTTTATAGTCTGACTCACGCTCTCTTTCCTTCATCCCCTCTGCCTTTTCAGCTTTTCTTTTTTTTGTGTCTCTCCAACCTCAGTCTTGAGAAATATTGTCTGTCTTTTGGTAATAATTTGTGCAATGTACTGTACAGGAAACAGCTGAAATGTCATGTTAGAATTCAGATCGAGACCCTCTGCATTGCTAATCACACATCACGAATGTTTACTTTTATTGATGCTGATAAAAATATACCACTTATGTTGTTCTCTAACTTACTGCACAGTGATAGTTTAGATCAGGGTGATGACAGTAACTCACTCAAATAGAAAAATGTGTTTTTGTTTAAATTAAAATATAGTCTCTGGCTTTTTTGTATTGGTTCTGACTTTTTTCCCTGGTTCTGGCATTGAGCCTCTTTTACATCTTTCCAAAACTTACAGAACCTGTTTAGGTTTAAGATGACCAAAATTATTGCTATTTGCTAAATACTAGAATACATCGATTTTTAGGAGGTTTTCCTTTACTTTCATGAATAAAATCTGACCTTGATATGATTATGAAACATATTTTGGACATGTGTTGGTTTTATTTGTGGTTTCACATCAAAAATGTGTTTGGATACTTAAATTAATGGAAACTAAATGGATTTAAGTAGAAAGTAGCCATGGAAGGAATAAAGAAAAAAATATGCTGCAAAAATAATTGTTTAGAAATCGAATTGTAGCACCCAAATCGTAATCGAATCACGAGGCACCCAAGATGGCACACTCCTAATGCAAAACATTAAAAGATAAAAAATTGGAACAAAAAGCATAGTTTGTCCTTGTTAAAAATATGCTGCTCTATCTGTTCTGTAACCTGGAAGATATTATTTGTGGATTTACATTGACACACAGAGGAAAAGATCTATAAAATTATTTTTTATGTACTGTAAAAGAAATCCAATCCAACAAATCAGAACATATTCTTATGGTCCCAGGTAAAGTGCTTAGACTCTAAACAGAATTGCCCAAAGGAGACATTAGACGGTTGAGGCTTTACAGAAATCAAACAACCAAATCAGTCAAGATGATAGCAATCTATACTGAGATAAACCTGTGACAAAGACTGTAAGAGATTTTCTTTGCCACCCTCACAATTTGATACAACATTTAGTTGGTTTAATTCATATAATGCCATTTGATCAGTTGCTTTTATTGTAAAGGTTTTTGCTTTTTAGAGTTTAAAAGATATTCAAACACCGCAAGTATTTCAGTCCCTTATTCTAAATATCAAGAAGAAATTTGACAGGCTTTGGTGAACCAGGACTTTCCCAAAGTGCAACAGCAGGTGGTGGGATATAGGGAGGGGTTTTTATTGAGGGAGCATACTGTAATCAATCTGGGCTCATGTTGCCGAGCTCTCGGCAGAGAATTATCCATGAATGAGCACTAGCAGGGCTGAGTAATTTGTCATCTATCTTACAGGACCCGGCTGGCTGGGATGTAATGCCTTCTGCTGTAGCAAAGGAGGTGTTCAACAAGTCAGACGGTTCATTTAGCCCCTAGGTTAAACTGGAGATCCGTTAAATTTTTCATGATGTGCGTACAAGTCGCTGTGCCCAACTAAAAGTCTTTCATTGGATTTGTTTCCCCACTCACTGCTAAGTAATTGTGTTCAACAAAGAATATTTGGAGCTCAAATGTAAATTTCATATCCTCACTGTCAAAATAAGCAGTTTTTTCTTTGTTTGGCACACCTCCGAATCTAAAATATGAAACTGAGCTGTAAATGAATATTATATTTATTTCTGATGTTATCGTTAGCCTTTGGGCTATAATAAAACCCAATTGAATTATCATTAATCATATAAAAAGTTAAAGAGTTTTTGTAAAGTTTGTTTTCCTAATAGAAGATATTGGTTTTGGTTAAAAGATAATTTCACAGTCCTAGTCTTAATTAGTCTTTTCATCAGTCAGAGTCCATTAGTTTTCACAACGAGCAGTATTAATGAGCTAAAATAAAATAGCTCTTGTTTGACAGATTTCAGGCAGCAATGCCATCCGTTTGCTCGAGGTTTCTTCTTCAGGTCAGCTGCAGTCGTTTTTCACTCTTATATTCAAACACTAGTTGTGGTATTTAAGGACCTCCATATGGGTCTGATGCAGCTGTCTACCAGGTATAGATCAAAAATTGCACCATTTCCCCCAGAGAGCCAGAAAGGGGTCACAGTTTTTTTGTGTGTTCAGAAATTTCTGTAATTGGTGTGAAATTCAAAGATATTCCCCCAGCAGAGAGGTTCACATTCAGAGGCACGGAAACGCAGCAGAGCATGCGAAGCGCACAGCTATCATTCACTACCTCGGTCGTCTCCTGGGAGAACGAGTCTCTGTTTTTAAAATGTGTGCAAAGAGAAGTCAATGAAAAGTCCTTAGAAAGAAACTGAAGAGGTCTTGTTTTTTCATTTTCACTTTATTGTGGCACAAATTGTCTCTCATCCAAAGCACTTTGCAAGCAGAAAAAATATATATATATGCAAACCCCTTCTTATGAGTTTACATCCCTTAAAATAAAAACATTTTTATAACGAAGCTGCATGATCTCACATTGATAACTGTAGAAAATCCAGCCTTTAATCTGAGTAAATTGTCGGTTAAAATTGCATGCTAATTATTTTCACCCATAACAATTACTACAAGAAAATAGCTACTTACTTAACCATGTCAACATCTAGAGTCAATGCTATGAATAAACAGCTTAAAACCACTGAAACACAGCAGCACAAGAGCCATGTTTCACTTCCCACAATGCTAAGTGAGCGTGATGGTAAAGAAAGTAAAGTAATCTTTAAAGTTCAGTTATTTAATTTCTCTTTGGCATTAATAATTTTTTTAAAGAGATCTGCAGCAAAGAGTGGCATTTGGGGGTCACAAAGTATCCAAGCAAAGCAATGCACACCATCTACATGGCAGACAGTTGTCTTAGAGGCATGACATAAAATGCCTTTTCTGTCCTACCATCAGAAACATAACGTTTACTAAAGGTCACAGCGACCTTAACTGGAAATGTGTTCTTTGCTCTGGTGTGACTAAAATTGATTAAAATTTACCATGTTGTGGCATCAAACATAGAATTGAGGATAAAACAAAGGGTGACTATGTGGAAAGGTGTCACCTTGTCCCAATTGTTCGGTCTGGTGGAGGATCTGTGATGCTGTGGGCCCTTGGAACCGTGGCGAGCATTATGAATTATCTGTAAAACCTGGAGCTTACGGATAAAATAAACTAAATCTGACAGCAAAAATACTGATAAGTGGTCAACGTTAGGTCTTTCAGCAGGTTAATGGAACAAAAGTTAGACAAATAAATTGTAAATCAGGGACAAAATTAACTTTAATTGCCTTTTCAGTCCCCAGACTTAAAGCTCAAGCTGATGGTACCATTTTACAACAACCCATCTTTTACAGTGACAGGATCTTCTATGTGGTTTGCTCAGATGACGCAAGACAGCGTTCATTGAATATCGCACTGTCTGATGGTGGGTGGAAAGTTTTGTCCATTCTTGTTCAGAAATGCATTTCACAAAGAGATTTTATGCAGGAAATGCATCTTGACGGTCTGCAGCAACAGATTCTGATAAACTAGTGAACCTCTCCCTGTCTGATTATCTGAGCTGCTTTTCGCTCTGCTGGATCCTCTCCAGCCTCGGCTCTGATTGAAACCCACTGCTCCGAGGCGCTTCGGTATGCATGGTCTGCACCTCATGACCATATCCGTCCACAGAGCTGTTCTCCTCTGTTCGACTTATTAGGTCATACTGATGAGTGTTTATTTTAGAGCACATTGTGTTAAAGGGACTCCTTGGATTCCCTGACTGATTGTTTCTGTCCCTGTTTTTTCAGTAAGGACCGTTCCTGTGGCTCTCTGCTCAACCTTCATTTCTCCACTTGGTTTAGCTTCAGGAAAAGCTCTTTTAATCCACTCACCTTCTTTACTGTTTTCCTCTTTACCCCGTCTTACTGCCCTGGCCTCTTTGTGTCAGATTTTTGCAGTTGTTGCTGCTGCTTCCTCCCATTACTGCACAAGAAGTACTTGTAATTCTGAAACTTGAACATCCAAAATGATTGGTTTCTGTCTGATTTGCCATCATTGCTGTTGGCATAATCACACCACAGCTTAATTTGTGTTTGATTCAAGTGTTGAGTTGTAAAATGTCTCTGTTCGCCTGCTGCCTCAAGCTTATGATAAAGGATGATTGTGAAATTGCTTGATCAACTGTGCACCTATTTTATTGAGATGCTTTAGATAGTACCATCACCGTTTATAGAAGAGGGAAGCCTTGAAGGGAGCCTAATGTGTTTCTTGCTTGCTTGATCTTCTCTCATTTTTACGGACCCTAGTGGAGATTTTTTTTAATCAACTCTCAAACATTGACATTTTCAGGTTTAACAGTGAAAAAAAAGTTATGGCAAACTTGTACAGGAAAAAAAGCTGAATAGAAAGTTTGAGGCTTGTTTTGGTTGAGTATCTGGTTTCAGCTGCTAAGACAATGCCAGTCTGCTTGTCAGAAAGCCAGACATGCATCTCGACGGGCACAAATTTCCATATGAACCCACAAACGGGGAGAGGAAGGTGCCTGCCACCCTGTCTGGAATCCATCTATCTATCCATTCACTTTGAACATCTCACTCGCTTCCACACAATGCTACTCGTCCAGAGGTATGTGGAGTAATTTGGCCATGCTACGGAACAAGGGATCTGGGCATACAATGGTGAGGGTTATCCTGGGAATCCCTGCTTTTCAATGCAGGCCTTTGTGCTTGTTGTTTTTCTGTGCAGTAATGAAGACAGCACATGCTGGCAGAGAGCTCACTGGCCCCTTTGCTTTGTGTTTTTGTGATGATGTGGATGTAATGCTGAAGAAAAAAGGTACAGGTCAAAGCTTTATTTGTAACACTTAAAACTTTTTTGTCTGTTTTCTCTCTGTTTCTTTTACATCAATAATTAACTTTTTTGCCCAGTCTCTTCACTGCTCCTTTTCACGAGCCATAACCATCTTTTGGGTAATCAGTCTCTTATGACGCAGTGGTTTGGTAGGGTCCACTTAGCTAAACATGAATGATGTGAAGGTTGACAGACAGGGACTAGTGATTTTTTTTTTTACCAGCGATATGTAGGCATTTATGGAGAACCACAGAGAGATCAGCAAATTTTTAGCTTGCTTGACCCTGACCAGGCACAATTATAATTAATGAACACCTAAAAATCTAAGCACAACCATGGAGCAGTAACACCACCACTCTTCAGTGAGGAGGTTAGTAATAAGGGAAGACAAGTCAACATTAGTGAATTTCATAATGTGTTAGCCTGACCTGGGATGTTGCGATTGCAGCAATCCTTGCAAATTCTGCACGTCTTGCAATTTTATCCAATCATCGCAACTTTGGTGTACTTGTATACTTGTACAGTGTACTTATCACAAAATTTCTTTGGGAATTTCAGAATTTAACTTTTTAAATGGATTTTTAAATTGATTGATTTGGTGAAAAATCAAAAATTATCCCAATTAAAAATATTGCAACTTTTGTTGCAATCAGACATTTTAAGTCGCAACAATCACAAAAAAGTGCCGGAAAATCCTGAAGGGACTGGTTACAGTTACAGGGAAGGTGATGGCAACTGGCCGCAGCAGTTGTTGGGCTGGAAGTGTTGCACGCCCTGGACAGGTCACCAGTCCTTCACAGTAGTTTCTATGACATGTTGACACATGTCTGCGGTTTGTTCAGGCTGCGGGATGGTAAGAGAGAGCAAGACCAGAAATAGATCTTTGGAAATCTGAAGGGTGTACAGCAAAGTTACCCTTTTTTTTCTATCCTTTTTAGTTTTCAGCCTCTTTAACACAGGGGTTTTAGAAGTGTTGGGAAATTTGCCACAGACTTTTAGCAGTGGGATCTCAAGGAATTTATACACAGAACTCGGGTTCTGTGCTGCAGCCAGTTTATGAAGGTCAATAGGAAAAATAATGCATATACATTATGGATGGATGGATGGCGTTATCTCGGGATGTAAGAAAATATCGATACACCGATTAATCGCGATATTTTATATCCCAATATTGTATCGATATTCAAAAAAAATCTTTTTTTTTTTTTTAGGAGTTTAATGGAACCATTAATGATGACAGTAATTTTTGTAGTAAAATTAAAATCATGACTGGTAGTTTGTGGCTGTTGCCACCTTCTTTGTTCCAGTGGATCAACTAGATCTAGTAATAAAACTGGATGTGTTAAAGTATGAAACAGGTTGGGGCGTTTAGAATGCTGTGACAGTTTTCCTACTGTTAAATTGAGTTTTAAAAATCACAATCTTACTCATAGTATTGCAATATATTGCAATATATCGTGTCGTTTCCCTTGTAACGCTATACATTTCGTATCGCCAGATTTTTGCCAATACACATCCCTAGCGTTATCTGGGAAGCATCTAAATACTGGGTTTCCCTTTTGGAATGTAATTACCTCAGTATAAAAACTTTTCTAGCATATTGAGATGCAGCTGTATAGATTGTTCTAAAGCAGTGTGATTAAGTCATATCACTTTCAAACTCACTCAAAAATTTGTAATTTGTAACTTTGGGGAATTGTTTATATTTGGCAGTTGATTCAAACTGTAGGAGGTGTAAAAACGTTTGATGGAAGTGTCGTGCTAAATTGATTCATTCTTCACTCTTCTTCACAGATATCTGCAAAATAAAGATGTATTCAGATGCCCAACTTGAAAAAATGTTTTGAAATATTAAGATCTTCGGTTATATAAGCCTTGTGACAACAGCCATCATGTAACTCCTTCATGATTTAGATAAAAAGCATTTTAATGCCTCCAGTGATGTAACTGCCACTGTTTGACTGCGCGTTCAGAGCAATTATTCAGATTAAGGCAATAGAAGTTTCACTTAATGGTATGGGTCTAGACTAGAGCTTGACATGCGCCTTTGTGGAATTCTAGCATTTGGTTGTGATGTCGTTAAAGATCTGGAGAGAAAGGAAAAGTTATGTCAGATTAGTACCACTGAGATTTTAACGAAGGTTGTTTAAACTCTGTGGTCTTCATCCTAATCATTAGGCTGCTAGGATATCCTGTCTGTTTTTTGTCAGTGTGTGTTTTTGGGGTTCTCACAGGACTGAACAGCAGCTGCTGTAGTAACAGAATCAACACAGCTCTTTTTTTTCCCTTTTTTTTGTTATTCACCTTTTTGTTCTCCATCTTCCTGTCTTGAGCTACAGCAACCGGGTCCATCTAATTGCTTCCCTGGACAGCAGCTTGTCACTGCTCTCCCTTTTTCATCGCCTCCATCTTCTTCTTCTCCTCTGTCTGTCATCATCTGTCCATCTGTCCACTTGTGAATCACTAAATGCAAATCAGCACAAGCCATGAAAATGCGATGTGGCTGTTATCTTTGATGGTACAAACACTCCAAAACACACACTGCACATTTTATCTCTTTGTCTGCACACATTTTTTTCTGTTGGTTATTGAAATGTTGTTTGATACTTTCAAAACAGGACAAGCCTGCTCTGGTTAGCAAATGGAATCACTACTGCTGTGGACACTCTATTAACCTCCATGTTTCAGAGCAAGAGAATTAAAAAAATGATAATAAGCTTCATTCCCTTCTGCGTTAAAAACTAAACGAGCAATCTACATCATCCTTCAAAACACCACAATCAGATGGGAGTAAATGGTAATTATTTTGAACATAAACCATCAGACTGCACAATAGGCAACAGGTCGGCCCAGCTGTCATTAATTATGTGCCATCCACTCTCTCTTTCAGAAGAGTACACTTTCTTGATTTCAGAGTCTGTCACTTGATCTTCAACTCAACACTGTGGAGATGAAGTTTCTCTTTGGCTCTGAAGGACTATCATTATTTATTTTTAAAGATTGAGGGTCTAACTATGCTTAACAGTGTGCTGGGGAGTGGAGGGGGATCATACTGTTAAAACCCCATCAGCTTTAAAAAAAAAAAAAGACAAAGCTGAAATACAAACATCTCTCATTGATTTCTGTACATTTACAGGAGAATGGTACACTTTGGAAGAGATGTGCCCAACCCTTCAACCTTTTTCCCTGTGGGGGTCCAAGGTTGATCACGGTAGGAGGACTCCAAGGGCTCATGCTGCAGCAGTGAGACAGCCGATTAATCTCCCTGTCGGAAAAAATTAACACAATCTTAATGGAGGTTCTACTGAGTGTAGGATTAAAGTTACATTTTCAGTTTCTGCTTTTTAAAAATAACATGGCCAAATGCTAACCTGTTTTGAAAGTAAAGATGATCTCATTTCAAACTTAAAACGACTGCTCTTGAGTTCTTGAGAATGTACTCTTCTATATTTTATTTGAATGTTCTATGCTTTTTTTAAACTAATAAATCATACAATTCAGTTATCTGAAATACAGTGTTCAGGGTGTTCCTGTGTTTACATTTTTCATTACAATATGGAGTGCATCTTTCTTTCTGTCACTATAATCATGTGAGCGTACGCATCAAGAATAGGGTAAAAAAAAAGTCTCAAAAATTCATTGATGATTTCTGCAGAGCTAGCTTATCTGCAGCACACACCAGTGCACATTAAAAACACAGTTACATGCACACATGACCTCACATTTGTGGTGAAAAATTTTATTATAAATCGCATGCTTAAGCTACCGACCACACCCACAACAGGACAAAACACATAGTGTTGAGGCCTGATAGTTAAGGTGAGTGTTATCAGGGTTTCCAGCCCTGCTGTTTATGGAGCACGCAAATGCACACTGAAAATAAGGAGTCGACCACAACCCAGCTCACAGACACACAAACACAGTTTCAGGCTCCATCAGAAGAGGAAGTACATCTCATTATGCCTCGTTGCACTATTATCGAGATGAAGTTTTGAAGATTCGCTATTTCCTGTTTGTTCCAGTGTGTTCCTCAACATAAGCAAGGTATCAACCATCATACAGTTCTTTTCATTGTAAATAATTACATTTTGACAGTCAAAACTACATCTGGTCATTAGCATTGGGATTAATTTGCTGTATTTATAGGTTTATTTTATAGGTTATACAGCTCCAGAGATTTGTCAGAAGTTTTATTTGGAGAAGGAATTCAGTTATTTTTGGTTGTATGCATTCAAAACATCAATAAAAGCCGATAAGAGATAATATATGCATTTCCTCTGTTGATATTCAGGGTAATTTTACTTGACCATGCATAGCCCCTTTTCCACTACGGTCTGCTTGGCCTGGCTTTGTGCGGCTCAGCCCGCCGCAGCACAGCCTGATTGTGTTTCCATTGACATCTCAGGTACGCAGACATGGGCGGGGCTCAGCGTAGTAAAGTTGCGTGAAAGGTCTGTGATGTCTGATTCTTCTGGGCGGACATCTTGAAAGATATTGCTACGAAGTAAAAAGTAACATGGCATCATTGTCGACTGCTAATTTGGGGTTGGTATTAGTGACATCACTTCACACGCACACCGCCAGGCCAATCAGTGACTACCACTATGTAGGTAGGCTTGAGTGACATCACTTTACCCGCCCAATCAGTCCATAGTTGGGTGTGTAGGGTCACCTCAGCACCCTTCAGACTGAGCCAGAGGTAGTCTGAAATAAGGCGTTGGCTCCGCACAGACAACGCCAGTGGAAATGCGTTAAATGGGGGCTGAGCAGACCCTAATGGAAAAGGGGCACACGTGTCTCCACCTTACCAGGCCGGCCAAAATGGGGCCCCTTTCATGGCCCTTTTAGGAACCAACCGAATACCAATCTTGGGGTATGTACTCAAAAATGGCCCGGTAGAGTCGCTGGGTGGGAGATGTGATTAACTCATGCTGATTGGGAAATTATATCAGAGCAGATTCGGCCTCCAGAACAACATCAAGTTGTTAGACTTTCCATTCAGTCCACAGCAGGTGAACTGTTCGTATTTTAAGTGCGATGGTTAAATTTTATTTTCTAAATATAATTACTGGGGCCACAGTCAGTGATTTTTGTGACTGCGGGGAAAAAGTTGAATGTAATCATCTGGTCGATGTGATGGCAAGATGTGGATTCTCTGTTCATCTTATTCGGGTTGAATATTAATTCAAATGAATAAAAATAAATACCATTGACTGTTATTATCGTCTAAAAATTAACGGGTAAAAATAGATTGACAAGATTTTTTTTTCACTCCATATGTCAAAATGACAGACAACAAAAAAGACACTGAGCCTTAATCAGCTTACAGTATTTTTGCTATTTTTATTATTTATTCCTGTATCATTTCATTTTGTATATTGATGCTCAGAATGCAGGGTTTAAATCAATAAGATGTATTGATGTGTATGTATGAGATAGGGATGGGCATTCGATTAAACTGTCTTCATCGATCATCGGGAGAATTAACGATCGATTTTCGATTATCATTGATACTTTTATATTAAAATTCAGTGTTCATAGGCTATTTTAAAATGCAGTGAGAATAGAAAAATAGGGTTTTTCATCATTGAGATCTCTTGACACCTCTTGTGGCAGTTAAACGCAATTAATTTACGGTAGTTGCACAAAGAAAATAAGCAGCGGCGCCGACAGCTTAAAGACGGTACACAACTGACGCTCATATTTTTTTTCTATTCCAAAACAGTAAAAAAAAAAAAAAAAAGTCATGTTAAACAATAACTTAATAAGAAAAAATATAATTCTTATAGGTCTGATAGTTTTGTGTTACATTTGGCAAAAAGAGTCGATAAAAAGGATGAGAGACATCAGCGTACCTAACAATGAATTAGGCTCATTAACAGAGTAAAAAAGACAAAAACTAAAGAAACCGTAACTTATATACAACTTTAGCTCAGTCTACTGATTTTTGTTGAGAAAGATGAGCTTGTTAACATGCTCTGGGGTTTGAAGCGAAAGAAGACCTGCAGCGCCGAGATCACCTGCTGTGAGGGGACAGAAGTCACTGTGATTCACATACCTCCGTGCTAACTTGGCAAGCCTCTGGAATCTTGTTTAATTCATTTTCCACCAGTCTGTAGGGGTGCTATCCAGGCGTCAATTAATTCTGCCCATCCCTAGTATGAGAGTTGGACTCCGCCAAGGTTGCCCTTTGTCACCGATCCTGTTCATAACTTTCACGGACAGGATTTCTAGGCGCAGCCAAGGTGTTGAGGGGATCCGTTTCGGTGGCCTCAGGATCGGGTCTCTGCCTTTTGCAGATGACGTGGTCCTTTTGGCTTCATCGGAACGTGATCTACAGCTTTCGCTGGAGCGGTTCGCAGCCGAGTGTGAAGCGGCTGGGATGAGAATCAGCACCTCCAAATCTGAGGCCATGGTATTGAGCCGGTAAAGGGTGGGGTGCCTTCTCCGGGTCGGGGATGAGGTCCTTCCCAAAGTGGAGAAGTTTAAGTATCTGGGGGTCTTGTTCACGAATGAGGGAAAATGAAGCGGTAGATCGATAGACGGATTGGTAGGGCATCTGCAGTTATGCGGGCGCTGTACCGGTCTGTCGTGGTGAAGAGAGTTAAAAAACTCGATTTACCGGTCGATCTACGTTCCTACCCTCATCTATGGTCACGAACTCTGGGTGGTGACCGAAAGAACGAGATTACGGATACAAGCGACTGAAATTAGTTTCCTCCGTAGGGTGTCTGGGCTCTCCCTTAGAGATAGGGTGAGAAGCTCAGTCATCCAGAGGGAGCTCAGAGTTGAGCCGCTGCTCCTCCACATCGAGAGGAGTCAGTTGAGGTGGCTTGGGCATCTGGTCAGGATGTTTAGAGTTTAGTTTGGGTTTATTTTTCAGTTTCTTTTGAGTGGAAGCAAAAGCTGAAGTAAGGCAGTAAGCAGCTCCAAAATACCGTCAATATGAAGTTTTGAATTTGCACCTCTTAAGTTCATGAATTTCTTTTCATTTTATAATGTTTACACACTTAAAAGAAACCCATCTTTTCTTTTATTGGCACCCTTCATTTTAGAAAAATGTTTACTGTAAGCATTTATGCACTTTGGTTTAAAAAAAAATCACAAATGAAAACAATGCAACTTTTCTCAAAAGTTGACGCAAAATCTGTCATTTTAGGCTGCAATAATAACAAAAAAGTGCCGCAAAATCCTGGAGGGACTGATTTTCCTGTCACGCTTCTGCTGGTACACCTGAATTTCCCCAATGAGGAACAATAAAGGATATTTCTAGTCTATATTATGCCTAAGTAGCCTGAATAGAACATGGTTTCATTTCTCCACAGGGAAGCTCCTGCTCTTATTGCTTTTTCATCACAGCAGCCATACACCAGGAAAAACAATAGATGGTTTAGTCAGAGGCAAAGGTTTAACATGAAGTGACCTCACGTCAATCTGCAGACGATCATTCTACACTTGGGCAATAAATATGTTATAAACACTGAGGTATTGTTCAATCCAACAGCATTATGATGCATTGTTTAACAAATTAAGAAAGGAACAAATGAGTTTTTGAACTGATTGCGTTTGCAGTGGGGGAGTTGATATCTTCCTTATGTGAGAATCGTTCACTTTTATGGTTTTCCTTTATCCCCATTATATGACTGTATGCATCAGAAGAGCTAGTTTGGATCATAGTTTGCAGTGAGATTTAATTATGTTGACATATATAACACTACTCTAAAGTACAGCTTGGCAGACTAAACAATATTCTTTCATCCGGACCAAAGACTTTAGGCATGAGTAAAATATATGGTCTTTGTTCAAATCTAGGGAGACCAATCGTCCTGTTTTCCCCGGACATGTCCACTTTTCACGTGCTGTCCAGGGCGTCCAGGGGGATTTCATAGATTGATGAAAATGTCTGGGTTTTCATAGTTTTTAAGGGGACTAATAAGCATACTTAGATTGACTGGTGCGATGCATGCAATACGACACGTTTTCTCTCATCTTTCGTCCTCACCGAACTGCTGCTTTGTGGATGGTTCTGAACTGTTTCATAGACTTAACAGACAGCGGGCTGTGATCCGCTGCACCACTTTGCCCTTCACCGTGCTGCGCGCACGGCGTTGCGACTGTTTACAAGATATTAAAGCGCAAGTGTAGCTTTACAGACAAACAGAGCTGGCATAGCTGGCATATGTGTTTCTGTGGGTGACAAAAGTGGTAAAGATCCAGTAGGTCCACATGGAAATGAAATCTATTATAATTATTCATCTATAAACTAACTGAGGAGGATGAAGATAAAATCTAAAAAATGGAACAGGCATTAGTGTGTTTTTGAGACTGCTGCCTTTTACTTTTATTACTACATTGAAAAGAAAATACCTGTTTTCTCAGAATGTTATTTCAGATTTTTGTTAGATTTTCGTCCAGTATGACTTAAAAAGCGAACTATTATTGTTTCTGGTGAATTTTCTAATCCAGAAGATTAATTATTTCTATTATTAATTAATTTCTAGACATTTTAAAACCTCAAAAGTCTCTTGGACTCTGTAAAACAACCGTCTAAAATCTGTCGCAGATTAGCTCAGTGCAATGGCTGGAAGTTTCCCTAATTGGACATTCAGCTGTGAGCACCGTGTGTTTGATCCTCTTTCCTATAGATTCTATCATCCCATCTTCCGAGCTGACAATAATTTTAATGACGACCTGCTTTGATGTTTATCATAATACTGATGTGTGATCTAAAAATAGTCAGAGTGATTGATTCTGGAAGCTTGAGCTGTCCCTGCAGGTTGACCTTAAGATGCTAGTTGCAACTTTTGCCAAGAGCTCCCCTGCTGGATGAGCTTCTTACCAGCCTTAATAGAGCTGACATTCTAGACTGATTCTTGATACCCGAGAAGATTCCTAAAGAGATGGCCTTTGCTATTGCCCTCAGCACCTGGTGATGCCAACGGCAATAACTGCCCTCTGCCAAGGTATCTTGGCAGCCTCTCAAAATGTTTTCCAGGATCTTCATTGAGAGTGCTGAGCTCTCTGCTTTGACCCAAGAAAAGGATTAGTTGTGCTGGTTCTAGGCTATAAACAACCAGAGAAAAACCTTAAAATTTCCCCTGCATCAAAACAAGCTTATTCTACAAAGACATTGTGACTTACAATTTTGAAACCCTGGTTTACCATCAATGCAGAAACCAGCCTTGTGCCTCATTACAGGCTTTGGAGGAGTTTCCATTTACATCTTTGTTTTGCACTCATGACTTGGATGTCAGCTTTATTATTCATATTGATGCTTTAATTGGCTTGGCTGCTGAAGGAGGAGCAGCCTCTCCCGACCTCTCCTGATCTGTAGCCTTATTCTTTTTTCTTAATTTCTTTTCTTAGCTTTTTTTTTCTTAGTTACTTTATACACCCAGCCTCTAGAGCCACTGTCTTAGACAGAATCTCTTTTTTGGATTATTTTCTTAAGGACTGTGGATTACCAAAATGGTGTTTGGCTCAGCTGAGGACTTTGAGAAACTGCTCCAGAGAATTGAAACAATGGAGACGAAGTTACACCATCTTCAGATTAATTTTGATCTAAACACTGGATATGGAAATGAGACAATTTTACCGATGACTACACGCAGGGAGGAAGAACCTGGCAGCCTGGTGTTATCTCGGTCCAACAGTCTCGCACAGAAACCACAGAACAACGCTACTCCTCCAGCCAAAAGGCGTTTAACGGGTAGAACACCCCATTCCCAATTTGACGAAGACTGGCCGGCTTTAAAGCACCCTGAATCTACACCTGCTTTCTCTGCTCCGAGAAAGAAAAAAAAAACTGCAACCCAAAACAAGAGATATCACTGTCCCTGGAATACCGCTGAGAAACAGATTTGCAGCCCTCAGTTCTCTGAAAGATGACACAGCCCCTGGGACCAGTTAAGGTCACCGGGAGAAATCCATCCACATGAAGCGTACACATCAGAATGTAAGAACCCCCCCCCCCCGTGTAAAAGTTATCATCATACATAACAGATCAATTAATGGCAACAAATATTTTTGTAGTCAGATCACTAGCGTTATCAGCTGCCCGAAGAATACAGTGAGAGAAATATCAGAAAAAAGAGCTGGGTCGGACTCTCTGCTACAGTACTTGGCTGGTTCAAGTCTTAGCTAATGAACATAGACTTCTTTGTTTCAATGGGAAACTTTTCATCAGAACGAACACAAATCACATGTGGGGTGCACCAGGGCTCCATTCTCGGGCCCCTCTTATTTAGTATCTACATGCTCCCACTAGCCTGGATTACAACAACCAATAAGATTAGCTACCATAACTATGCAGATGATACTCAGCCCTGTATTACGATGTCACCAGGTGACTTTGAACCCATCCAAGCCCTAAGTAAATGCATTGACCAAATCAATGGATGGATGTGCCATAACTTTCTCCTGCTGAACAGAAACAAAACAAAGGTAATTGGTTTTGGACCTAAAGAGGAATGATCAATAGTCAGCACACAGCTTCATATTTTTTAAAGGTTTTGTGGCCATAGTGGCCTTTATTTGATTGTTCATAGCACAGAAAGGGGGATAGAAGTGGGGGAAGACAAGTGGCAGAGGTCCATTAGGATGGAACTCGAACTCAGGAAGACCACATCGAGGACTGAGGCCTCTGTTAATGGGGCGCCCGCACTAACCACTACGCAACATAAGGCCTCACAATTTTTATTTTTTTCAAATAAAAAATGAATCTTAATTTGCACTTAATTTAACTATAGTTGGACTATATGGATCAAATGAAACTTGTTCACTGTTCTCTAAAGTACAGGGAGAATCCTGTCTTTGTCATATCAATAAATTGAACTGATTTTGAATAAATGGAAAGGTACTACTACTTAAATGATTAGATTAAAAAAATATAAAAAATTGGAAATTGACAGCAATAACAGTTGCTCTATTAATCGGTTGGATTTTATGTACATAGTCTGATTTTGTTTTTGTGGTGATTGTACTAAACTAAACAAAGATGAGAGCTAAATGAGACGCACAAATATAAAAACAATAGCAAGGCAATGAAGCAAGTGGATGAAACATTAAGAAATCTATGAATCAGAAATGGAGGGAACTAAATTAAAGAATAAAGATTAAAGGTAAAGACTGAGACCAGATGAGGAATGAATTTGTCGAAACTTTTACTGTCCAAAAGTGTTAAAACTTTCTAAATGTCAGGCAGTGGATATAGTGGCCATCTTATTCCATATCTGAAGAATCTGTGGATGCAGTGCTTTACATTATGCATATCCGTCTTATCAGGTTAAATGGAAATCTACATGCATACCACAGAATGTTTGTAAATGATGCTGAAACATGCAAGCGTTTTAGAGCAAAATGCCTCTAAGAGTAGCAGTGCAGCTGAGCGAACAATGTAGCTGTGGGTGGAAGAGTGGGCGGCTGGTTGAAAAGAGGCTGAGTGTTAGATCCACTCAGCTCTGCCTCTGATACATTTCATCCAGCCATCCTTTTGGTTTTCCACCTTCCTCACCCATCCATATATCAAATACAATCCTTCCAACCTCGTATACAATTTAAATGCTGCTTCTACCGGTGGTTCTTAAATGAGAAACCTTGGTTCAAATGAGATGGATTTTGTTGTTGCAACATTTCAAATGTGTTGTTTTTTTTAATTTTTGTTTAACCTTCAATTATTCCTAGTTAGTTCAGAATTGTTAATTGTCAAGGGTCATTTCCTATGTGGGGTGTAATACTTTCTGAAACAAGAGGTTTCTGCACAAAACATGGACTGGAAATGGCACGTGTACAACCTATACTTAGGATGCAGTAGGGATGCTTCTTAAAAGACTAAATAAAATAAGATTTAGCTCCTTTTTTGTTTTTGCTGTTTTTAGCTTAAATACATATGCAATTTTTTTTATCCTTTTGTGTTGCCAGTTGGGTCTCTGCTGCCTCTATAAACACTCTGAACATATATAAAAAACTTCAATTTTATCTTTATTTTTCAAAATCTTTGCTGTCAGAAATCCTAAGCTTCTACAAGCCGTTTGAAAAAGTGCCTTGTTGTGACGTCACAATAAGCAGAATTTGAATACAACCACCCCTCACCTGTCAAATCCTGCCCACCAATTTGAATTCCATGCAATTTTCATATGTGGCAAACCTGGAGCCTAGTAACAAGATGGGTGGGCGTGGTCTTCAACCTCTAATTTGCATAAAGGTGACAGAGCCCACTAAACAGCTCATTCTGAAAGGGACTGAAATTGTCAAGAATTTAGCTGGTGAGATTATGTGAGAATGGTTTTGGGCAAAGAACTTCATTAACATGCTTTGTACAAACCATAGACCTATTATAACTTGTTTTTATAAAGTGGCATAATATGTCTCCTTTAAATAGAGCGTAGGGAAAGATGTATCAGGTCAAAAGCTTGATGTAGAGGTCTGAGGATATGTCCATCCATCTATCCATCTGGTAAAACTAAAAATGATGTTTTTTTCCCGTGCATTTTTAAAGTAATTTCTGACAATAGACTTAAGAACACTAAAGGTCTGAAGCTTTACCTTAGTGCTGTAAGAATGGAACTGAATCGGATGGAGGACTGTGTGGGACTGACGGATAGACAAGTTGTTTGCAATGATGGAAAGGAGTGTGTGGGAGGGCAAACGTGTTTGAAGAACTACTGAAGAGAGGACACTGCTCCTCTGAAGTGTTTACTAATGTTGAACAGTAACAGGAAGAAGTAAACCCACTGAGATTAAAAAGGTGAAGTTTTTTTTTTTTTATTAGTGCCACAGAGGTGAGAGGCACGGATTTACAGAAAGGTTCTGCATGCAAATGTTTTTCATCCGTTCTTATCCCTCTGTTTAATCCTTAGTCTGTTTATGAATTGTTTGTAAGAGGAAAAAATGCTGTTTGGGTGGCGTTTTACATAGCAGCAGCTGTCCCCATAGACAGTATTGGTTGTGATCTGAGGATTTATATGCTTCGCAGTTAAGTCAAAAACATCCCCAAGGGCTTCATTGTGTGGAGGATTCAGAGGAGTGTGTGTATAAGAAACTGATCTATAGAGACCTTATCCTTTCTGACATGTCAGTCTTGGCTTCTACTCAGTAAAGCAAACTGTGTCTTCTTGAAAATAGCAAATCAACTCTAAACAGTTAGATTTATTTGTTTTAAATCCAAATGACATTATTACTTAAGCTCTTGCTTTAGCAGAAAATCGCATAAAGGTTTGTAAAATTCTACAATTAACACCAGAACTGTGACATTAAGCTTTATAAACTGATTTTTGTTGTTGTCATCAGATCTTTTAGTCAAATTACAAACTAATACAGCCCAATAAGAATAATATTGAATAATAATCATATAATATAATGCATATATAAACATAGGTGATTGTGTTCGGAGCATTTCTAAAAAAGCTTGGTTGTGTGAAATGAAAATCTAAAAAACCGGCTGATGGTGGTGATAGGCATGCTTATATCAAGATTAGAAAAATCAGTGCTAATTTTAAGTACAAGGAACAGATCCATGTAAAAGAATCATAAGTAGTTTAGTTGTGTGTGAAACAATGGCCGCTGGCTGCTCTGCTTTTCTGACTACGGCACTGGGGGCCGCCATTGCTCCGCCATTGCTCCGCCATTGCTGTAGTACCGCCATATAGCCGCTAGTCCCCCATTGGAATACATTGCACTTTAGACACGTTAAAAACAACTTTAATGCCTGGTGCCTATCTTTTTTTAAACTGTCTACAGATACATATTGCTGCTGTGATTACGCTGGGTTAAAAAAACCCAGAGGAACCAGGCTGGTTAACGTAGGATAACATTTTCTAAATCTTGCATAATTAATGAGGGCCGGATTTTGATTGACAGGTCGTTTACGTCGCTGCCTGGCCCATCGGCTAGGCTAATAGCTCGCTGCGCAGCTGCATGGTGCTAGCAGAGGCTATCTGGCTGTGGAGCTGAGCTCAACCTAACGCATTCTGTCTGAGTCTTTTCAGTTTGATATATTAGACTATTAAATAATGTGTGAGCCTAAGTAAAACATGTTTGTAATTACAAAATGTAAGTTAAATTTTTTTTCCCCTTGTCTGTTTGACCACTTTAACATTTTACTGCTGATATGCAGTGTGCGATTTGGGAAAAAAGCAGAGGGGGGGATTTTTTTTAATTATTGTTGACAGAAAAAATTAAGATAAGATCAAATATATTAAGATGATTAAAATTAAAGATAAGAATTCGCTTGACTTATCCAGTCATAGCAGGTGAGATTATTATTTCCCCGTGGCAGCATCAGCACCTTGTCCGCCCTCTCAGATCCACAACTCTCTCTGCATATCTCTGTGGTGAAAAAAAATCACCTTTGAACCCAGTCGTGGTCAGGTGCAGAAATAGTTTCCAGATGTAATAATCCCTCTATACCCTCAGTTTATTAAACCGTGCGCACGGATTTGGGGTGCTGCATGAAAGTATAGATAGCCTATTTGAGTCATTGTAGCCGGGACCATGTCCGCGGTAATATTGATCAATTACAGTTTTGTCCCCACCACTTAAAAACCTGATGTTCTTTTTGTTGTTTGTTTTTTAAACAGTGCATCCACCAGCGCAACTTTCATATATTCAGTAGGCTATCCTCTTTAATGCAAGGTGTTCTAATTATGCTGCGCTACCAGCTCCATGCTTCCCAGAGGCAAGACGGACATACACTGTGCGCTTTTTGGACCATTTCCACAAATTTTTCGATCGGTTTGTCTTCAAAGCCGTATAAAAACAAATATTGCATTTGTTGTGCATGGAGTTGAAACAAACATCTTAGTCGTATTATTTAAAAGTTAAAGGAATAATACCCTTTTTCCAGTTTAAAGCTCTGAAAAGGTCCAGCACGATGCCCAAATCAGCGCGCACATAAAACGTGCGTATGGATTTTATTAAACTGAGGGTACATATGAACCTAAAAATTATTTCTGCACCTGACCCCTGCTGGGCTCCGTGCAGAGATGAAGGGAAGATTGTTGAGTGTTTTTATCATTCTTCCTCTAATCTGCCAAACGGATTCTGCAGGATTCTGGGTTGACTGCGCAGACTCCCCTCTTGAACTCTGCTGTGGAGACGGAACGTGTAAACTGCAGCCATTATTTTATGAAAGTGTTCGCCGATGTTGTTTAATAGAAATCTTTAATTAACCTTACCTTAACCTATTATCAATTCAAAGATGCAAACTCTCTGAAGATCAGTATTATTTGTTCTGATAATGAAGCATATGTTTGCGGGAGAAACAGAAAGGCGTTGACAATCTTTAACAACTTTTAATTCAAGAATAAAAAATGAATAAAAAAATCATCAAAAAAGGTGAAAAACGTGCTCCTGACTTGACTCCAAGCCCTCCGCCCTCGGCTGTATCAGGATATTGTCGACCGTGGCTTTACATGTATTCATTTCTGGGGAGTAGAATTTAAATCATTATTAAATTACAATTATTACCGTATTCATCCATTCATAGCAGCACACACGAGGCACTTTCATCCACACGCATCCAACACACATACAGTGCACGCACTTTTCATACAGGGAATTTAATACTTGACACATTATTATACACTGTATATATGCAGTCAATGTTACACACATAGAAACATATTGCAGATTACACTAGTCTAATAAACATCCTCCACTCGGCTTTACATACATTTTGACAGCAATCTGTCTCGAGACTTTTTTATCCAATTGTCTTCGATATCACGTTGTGATAATTCAGTTTAAATTGCTGTATTTCGTTCGACTGTAATTATAGTAACACTACATTTTAATAATTATTTTAAGTTATGAGTTCTTACCTTATGAGATTGGGGAGAAAAGAGAGCCGTCGGAGGCGCACAGATGGCTGCAGTAGAATGAAGCGGGAGCGCTATATATATGAGCGGATTAGCCTTTAGCTTAGCTAGCCAGGTTTAGCATCAGAGCTAAAGGCGCGGGAGCAGAATGGGCGGGATTACGACAGAAATACACGCCCCGCGAGGGCCAAGCAGGGCCGAGTCTACAGCGAAGATCCCACCCTTATGCCCTTTTTAGGAACATGCTGCATCAGAACCGGGGAGGAGGAGTCTGTAAATCCGCCATGATATCCCCCATGAAAGTGGTTCTTTTGGTAAACGGGGAGGAGTGCGGAAACGCTGTCCATTATGTATACAGTCAATGGTGTGAAACAATAGGATTTGGAGTTAACGTTTTAAATGTAAGTATTTTCCCATTATAGTTATTGAAGAACTATGTAAATAAAAATGATAACTGTCATAAAAAAATACAACCAAATGGCTTTTCCAAAAAGCAGACCGAAGTTAGAACTGTCTGTCTCTACATCACAAATTTACCTGTGTGACTGCTGAAGGAGGAGCAGCCTCTTCCGATCTCTTTTTTTCTTTTCTTAGCTTTTTTTTTAGTTACTTTATAAAACCAGCCTCTGGAGTTACTGTATTAGACCAGATCTCTTCTTCGGATTATTTTCTGAAGGACTGTGGATTACCAAAATGGCAGTTTGCTCACCTGAGGACTTTGAGAAACTGCTCCAGAGAATTGAAGAAATCGATGACTACAGGCAGGGACTAAGAACCTGGCAGCCCAGTGTTATCTCGGCCCAACAATCTTCCACAGAAGCCACAGAACAACGCTACTCCCTCAGCCAAAAGGCGCTTAACGGGTTTGATGAAGACTGGCGGGCTTTAAAGCACACTCAATCTACACCTGCTCTTTCTGCTCTGAGAAAGATGAAACAAAAGAAACTACCACCCAAAACAAGAGATATCAGTTCTCTGAAAGACGACGCAGCCCCTGGGACCACTCAAGGTTACCTGGAGAAATTCATCCACATGAAGCGGACACATAAGAAAGCAAGAACCCCCCCAGTAAAAGTTCTCAGCATACATCACGGATCAAATAATGGTATCAAAGCTTTTTGTAGCCAGAACACTAGCGTCATCAGCTCCCCCAAGAATACAGTGAAAGAAATATCAGAAGAAAACAAAACCAGATCTTACAACAACACCTTAAACTGGAAAAGCTTGTTATCCATTCAGGTGCAACTGATGTAGCCAAGAAACAGTCAGAGATTCTGAAAAGAAACTTCTCTGATCTACAGAGACTTGATAGACTTAAGATAAACATCTTTATCAGCGGACCAGTCCCTGAAGGAAATGATGAAAGGTACAGTAGACTTCACCTGCTCCATAAATGGTTGAAGAGAGACAGTCTGTTGAAAAATTGATCCCATTTATTAACAACTTGTTAGGTAAAGAATTACCCTAGAACATAAACAGAACAGAAATGAGGATAGAGACAGCTTCTGTGTTTTACTTGCGAATGAAGATTTCACAAGGGGGGTGAAAGACATTTGAACAAGCTGAGTGTCTTCTCCCAAACATGCTCAAATCCTTGTCCCACTGAGTTCACTCTCCCCCAAAGCTTTTATTACAAAACAGGGGTTTTGTAATTAACAGGGGTCATAAACCACACCCACATTTGGCCTGTGGGTGTTGAAACGGAATAACAAAGTACATGTAAATTAGGCCTTCCAGACAACCCTCTCAATCAACTCTTAGAGAGGATTTATCACCCATATGAGGAATTATACAGTAACATACACAGTATTACTCTTATCAATGATAATACAAATTTTCTAACACAACTTTAAAATATTTGGATGTGCTAAGCATCTGTTCAAGGTAAACCAATGTTATCTCAACAGAGCTGGACTGACCCCCAATTTCCACTGCATGCGCTCCGCTCAGGCATGCACTCCGCAGCAAAAACGGTCACATTGTAGTCAATGAGAGTATTTCCAATGTTGCTGCCGAGCAGCGCCAATTAAGCTCTTCCTTTTGCCGTCTTGATATCCTACCCACAGCTTTTCTTAAGAAAGTTTTCCCTGTCATTGGGTCTAATCTGATTCAAATAGTGAACTATTCCCTCCTGTCAGGTGTCTTCCCCCAGACATTAAAAACAGCAGTTATTAAACCACTGCTAAAGAAGAAGAATCTGGACAAAATGTTAATGCAGAACTACTGGCCAATTTCTAATCTTCCATTCATCAGTAAGATTATTGAAAAACCAGTTTCAGCAGTTAAATAGATTCCTAACAATGACCAACTGCTTTGATGTTTTTCAGTCCGGTTTTCTTGCTCACCACAGCACTGAGACTGCCTAAGTTTTCAATGACATCCACATAAATGCAGAATTTGGTAGAACCACATTGCTGGTAGTTTTTGGAGTGCAGTATTTGCCACTGTTGATCATGATATATTATTGAAACGACTGGAGAGCTGGATCAGACTCTCCGGTACAGTACTTGGCTGGTTCGAGTCTTACCTAAAGAACAGGGACTTCTTTGTTTCAATTGGAAACTTTTCATCAGAACGAACAGAAATCACATGTGGGGTGCCCCAGGGCTCCATCCTTGGGTCCCTTTTTATTTAATATCTACGCGCTCCCACTAGCCCAGATTACAACAACCAATAAGATTAGCTACCATAACTATGCAGATGATACTCAGCTCTACATTACAATGTCACCAGGTGACTCTGAACCCATCCAAACTCTAAATAAATGCATCGAGCAAATCAATGGATGGATGTGCCATAACTTTCTCTAGCTGAACAGAAACAAAACAGAAGTAATTACTTTTGGACCTAAAGAGGAACGATCTAGAGTCAGCACACAACTTCAGTTAATACAGCTAGAAACTACTGATCAGGCCCGAAATCTAGGTGTAGTGATGACCTCAGACCTGAACCTCCAGGTTCACATAAAGGCAATAACAAGGTCAGCCTTCTATCACCTGAAGAACATGTCTAGGATTAAACGACTGATGTTGCAACAGGACCTCAAAAAACTCATCCATGTGTTTATCTTTAGTCGGATTGATTATTGCAATGGTGTCCTCACAGGTCTGCTTAAAAAGTTAACTAGACAGTTGCAGCTGATCCAGAACACTGCTGCCCGTGTCCTCACTAGAACCAGGAAAGTAGAGCACATCACCACAGTTCTAAAGTCCTTACACTGGCTCCCTGTAGCTCAGAGAATAGACATCAAAATACTTTTACAAGTTTATAAATCATTGAATGGCTTAGCACCAAAGTATGTTGAAGACCTATTGTTACTATAGCAATCCCCAGACCACTCAGGTCCTCTAATTCCAATCTACTCAACATCCCTAGAATCAGAACCAAACATGGAGAAGCAGCTTTCAGTTTCTATGCTCCTCTAATCTGGAACAAACTTCCAAACAACTGCAAAGCTCTTAAATCACGGCTAAAAAGTCATCTGTTTAGAACTGCCTTTGAGTAATGTTTTCATGTATTATATGTTTTGTGTGTGCTGCTTGCTTTACTGCTGTTTTTACTTTATATGCTTTGTCTGCGTTTTACTGCTATTTTTGTTTTATCCCCTAATCATGTAAAGCACCTTGAATTACCTTGTTGTTGAAAGCGTGATATACAAATAAAATTGCCTTGCCTTGCCTACCAATCCTGTAAAATCCTCCAGGCTGTAGGATGGAATCAGCTTTAATAACAAAACTGAAGAAAAATCCCAAAGCTCTCCTTTATACTTTTTTTTGTTCTATTTTTGTAGACCTCAAACTCTAGAACTGTGCCATACCAGAAGATTATTTTTAATCAACATCCAAAATATTACTAGCTTAATATTTGAGTTTTATGTGTTTACTTGTTAAATCATTCATTATACAGTAACTATAAAGGAGCTTTCAGGAGCCTTTCCCACCTGATCCATCTTTAATTATTTATAATATGATTTTACACTGAGAGAAAGCAGCTGGCATAATGCAGCTCTGTAGTGAAACTGTTGTTTCAAAACAAAGAAAAATGGCTACAGCAGTTGTATTAGGAGTTTCTGTGTTATTTCTGTAGAGTTTGGGATGAATGTTAACCTTTCTAATCTTTCTCATGCTGTATAGTTTTGCAAACAAGTTTAGTGGTCCCTACAAGCTGAATTTGCTGTAAGATTTGTAGCTTCTGGTTTAGCCGCTATTTAAATGGGTGTTTAACTGGCTGGATGACCAAACTAGGAGCTCAGTATCAGTTGCAAACTACTGTGTTGAGTTCTGTGCTGTTGGAATCATAAAAATATAGCAGCCGCACACTCAAATGCTGTGCAATATCAATTGTATATATTGATATTGCACAGTATTTGAGTGTGCGGCTGCAATATTTTTATGATTCCAATGGTGATTTAATTCAGCAGCACCTTACAATAAGATTTTGACGGATGATCGGTGGCCTTTTCCATTTTTGAGTTCTGTGCTGAAAAGAGCTTTTAACTGGCTTGAGAACAGCCATTTCTTTAGTTTAGGACGGGCATAGGTATTGGACAGTAATTGCTCTCTTACAAGGCAAGGTAGAACACCTGCTTTTAATGTTTCCACTGGTATTTTAATGATGTATCTTTGGTGTTGAGCCCCAAGTCTTTATGACTGAAAACTCCTTCTTACTTTAATCTTTAGCTCCCCCCACAGATTCTCTAGGATTGCAGTGGACGCCAGTCCCAGACTCTGGCTGGGCCACTTCAAAGTATCATTACTTCCTTTCAGAAGAAACATGTTGGTAAAATTAAAATTACTTTCAACCAAAATTTGCCAGATATATAAATAACTTTGGGCTTAACTGTACATTCAGCTTCCCATTATTTGCTGTAGTCTTATCCATGGCTCAAAAATAGCATCTTGAAGGAACAGGTGACATGCCTCCATGGAAAACCCCTTTCTAGAAGCTTCTTATACCTTTTGTTTGAATTTTTAATTAGTTACAAAAACTTCTAATGCTGAAAAGATGAAACTGAAATTTATCCCTTGAGCAAAAACTGCCACGCTAAAGTGCGTCCGCCAGACCTGTTAGTGCGTAGGTATGATGATCAGAAAAAGATGCGATTTGTAGCTTCCAACTGATTTAATCTCTGGTCAGGATTGTTCAGGCTTAAAACTGGCCAATTCCAGACACCAGCTGATTTTTTTTCTTTTTCTTTTTTTTAGGGTTGGCCTCTGTTTTTTTTTTCTAAGTTAAATTTTTTTTTTGTGTGTGTGTAAATAAATCCACTTTAAGTCCTTTGTTTATATTTTAGTTTAGTATTCAGGTGATTGTAAATGTATTTTCCATCATTATTGCTTACCTACGTTTATTCATCTCATCTCAAAGGTGCCATACAAAGACCACTCTTGTCGAAGTGGGTCTCTGCTGTTTTAAGTCAGGCGACTAAACTCTTTACCAAAGAGAATATTCGTTCCCTCTGAAGCTTTCATCTTGGCCTTGGGGGCTATGAAGAAGCAGCAGGACCTTCTTGCACCCAGCTTGAGAACCTGCCCCTCGAGTTTCAGGGTCTGCTGTGCAGCTCGTAACTCCCCTGTTTTTAATTAGCTCTTTCAACAGGAGAAAGTGGCAGCAGAATTGTAGCCTGGGAGGTAATTTCAGTTGACGTTTTCTTTTTTTCTCCTATGCCTCTGCACATTCTTCATGGGAATAATCTACATGTGAAAAAAATCGACGCATTCAGAAGCAGAGACCCATAATTAAGATGTGGCACTTCTGTAATTTCTTTTCCTTCCTCCTCCTTTTGTAGACAAAGTTCACTGGGTAGCCCACTCAGTGATTGGCGGGATATGAATTATAAAATTATTTTTTAGCTATTTGAATGTCAGAGGTTTCCTTGTCACTGCTGGAGAAAGTATCGAGCAGGATTTAAAGCCAGCCTCCGCCTGACAGACTCCGAAGTCATTAGAGGAAAAAGAAAGAGCTTTACCATAAAACCCAAAGTGTATTTTCTTAATCTCCTTGTAATGCCTGATGTCAGGTAGCATACTTAACGACTTTCTTCCACTTAGAGATCTATATATGTAAGGGTGTTTAGAAGGGGTTTGAGGAAATTGATTTGGGTGGAGGCCGTTTGAGAAGATGGATGCAGGTAAATGGATGTGGGAAGGCTTTTAGGAAAAAGTTCTGAGAACAGAAGACAGATGTGAATACATTAATCAGAGTGAAAGTAGCTAAACAAACAAGGCCTAAATGAATAAGGAAAGGAGAAAGATATATTGTAGATAATAAGTAAAAATACACAAATTTCATGGTTCAACACATTTCTGGTAGGGTTGTGGTTACTCTAAAAACAATTATTCTCTAAACTGTATTTGTAAGTGCACGTCTATAAACTTTTACCTGGTAAGTACTGTTCTTGAATTCAGATTAGAAACTTTTGTCTAGAAATGTTGCCTGTGTAAAACAAATGCTCACTAAAAACAATCTGAGATCAGTACCTAAATTTACATTAGCAGTCTTTGGTTTCAGTTGATTTTCTGCCACATGTACAGCATGTACTATTCTTGCCTTTAAAGCTGGTGAGAATGTTTTAATATGGTGCTGTTACGTTCATCATGTTTAAAACCAATTACTAAAAAACTCCTCTGACTTTATAACTTTGGTGCACTCAGAGTTGTTTTGGGGTTCCCTCATATTTTCAAGAATTTTCTGGTGGAGACACAGAGATAGGCGTCTGCAATATTGTCTCAAAGTTGTATCCTGATATTTTAAGAATATTTCCTACAATGATCTTTATAATTTTTGAAAAACAAAAAATTATAATAATGAAAATATCCCCAAAAACAAAAAAAGTTAAAACAATTTGAGGAAACTTTATGGTACACTGCTTAAAAAAACGTCCCTTATCTTACGTTACATACAAACTGGTAAGAGTTAGAGGAGTAGACACGGCATACGTTTTCTTGCTCTGTAAAAACAATCCCTCTTCAAAATGAGTTGAATCTAAACTTTTATTCATTCATGCTGTCTTTTGTGTGTGTACAATAATATATATTGTAATTTTAGTACAAATGATGGTGGTCTTTGAGACAAAAATGTGACAAATGCACTACCGATCTGATTCCTGAACAGGTTGCAGGTATTTGCATTTCACGCTGCTGTTGTAAGATGAACTTCAAAATGCAAAACTGCAAAGCAGGAGCCACAGACAAAAACATAGTGGGCTATTTATTGAACACAAAATTTAAACTCAAACTTTTGATTTGCCGATAAACAGCATGTTTCAGTTTATAGCCCTGAAAAAGCCTAAACAGAAATAGAAAAGTGAAAACACAGACAGCAGTGGGTAACCCAGTGTTTTTTTTTAACACTTTAAAAGCCTTGTTAGACATGGTCGCTGCATGTTTCCAGGCCTCCATGCTTTGGAACTGTGGTCTTTGACAGGTTTTCCTTTTTTAATCTCATTTTAATCCATTCCCGAATATTTTGAATTAAATTTAGTTCAAGAGAACATGCCACATCCATCCATCCATCCATCCATTATTTATTTATACCTGCTTGCTCTTGCAGGGTCTCCAGGTGGTCATTGGGCGAGAGGCGGGGTACAACCTAGAAGGGTTGTCAGTCCATCACCGGACAACACATCATGAATAAATCTTCAGGATTTAGCCTTATAATTAGAGCATCAAAATCAGAAGCTAAAATAGGTTTTTAATACGTTATGAGTAGAATTAGGATAAATGAATAAAAATAAAGGTGAAAATGTAATTTTAAAAAATTTGATTTACTGATCATAATTGAATACCCACAAATTTGTCTAACCTAGTCTAACCAAATCATGAATAAATTCATGTTATGTCATAAAGGCATTTTCTGTGATATTGCTTTCATGGATCTTTTCCATGATGCATATTAAAGCTACAAAATATCAGGAAACCATTTAATTACCTTACAGTTGCTCGATATTACTATGATGATGATATTTATTATGACTATCCTACATTTTTCTAACTTCTCTTTCTTTTCCATCCTTGAAATTTCTACATTTTATGTCACCGAAGAAGTCTATAATTGACAGAAAGAAAATCTATTCCAAAGAATTTTTCATCAATGCATGGTAAATTTAATTAGAGCAAAAACATGTAGAGGAAAACACCTGTCATTCACAGCCCCCCCCCCATTATTAACCATTTTTCTAATCCCCTGCTTTTGTTTGTACCGATGTATCCTAGCAACACTTAAAGACAATACTTTTGATTGTACATGACTCACAAACAATGAATTAATCTGTTGTTTAGATTAATTGGAAACAAATGGCATCTTAAGGTCTCTTTGGAACTTTGGCTGACTCTTCACAGTAACTCCTCAAAAGACACCAAAGGAAACCGTATATTGATAATGCTTCAAAATATGAAACAATTCTGTTTTTTAAGAGATTTTTGGGAAACTGCAACTAACCGTTGGATGAAGACACAAAATTAGATTTGTGTCTGGATGTTTATTATCTAGAAATGCTAAATCAAGGTAGCCCGATTCTGATGTCTAAAACTCGTTCTTTTTAATATTTTGCGTGCATGACCCTACTGCCGTATCTTTCATCATGCACAAAATAAGGAGCAATTTACTTTCTCTTTCTGTAACATCAGTGTTTGTTTTCTACCTGGAACACTGTGGATTCTGTGTCCGAGGATTCTCTCTGTGGGTCGAGCTGGTATTCAGATTCTTATTGTAGCTTTGATGTAAGATGAAAGCCATGATCACGGGCAGGTGAGTGAGCATATTGTGGATCAGATGAAAGTCCACTTCCGCTCTCTGCTCTGCGTGTTTTGCTGTAGAAGACATTTTTCTTTGATCTCCAGCATCCGAGAAGAAACGAACGTTCACAGTTTACATCATGGCAATATTCTTAAGAATTGCTTCCTACACTTGCTCCTTATTCAAGAAGCTCATTAAGAGCTTTGTGAGAATTTAGATTAGTAATCGAGTAGATCTAAAATATATTTTGTTTTTGTTTCAGGGTTTTTTGCTTTAATGTATTGAAATCTACTTTTGCAACTACAGTAATCTTCTGGAAATTTCAAACTTTAAACCTACAGACTTTCGCTATTTTTGAATTATTTCCTTCAGTAACGAGTCACTGACTTCAAAACTAATCTGAGCTCAATGAAAAGTGAGTGCTGAAGTATCTTTGTCCTTAGCATCTGCTCAATGCAATTTTTTTGTGAATAAAAACAACTTGTCAATAGATTTTGTTTCATGCCTTTCAAATATAGGCTGTTGCTTAACAGCGGCCTTATTAAAAACCACAGATTTTAATGTCATTATTATAGCACACTTGTTTGTAGGACTAACAAGATGTTTTGCTCAGCACTTTGAAACTAAAACTTTTACATTATTTATTCTGACTGAGGGTCAAAAAATGAAAATGACCGGTTATTTAGATCTAAGTTTAGAAGGCACATTGGCCACATTAGGTGTTCAAGTATACAAATTTGCATGTCTAGTTTTACACTGATTTGAGCTCAAAATTGCATTGAGTAGTGAGGCTGTTTTCTACCTCAGAGGTTGAGCCCAAACTAGAACACTTTGGCCAAGACAATTTTCAATCTATGCAAGCCAACAATATATCTGGCCCATTTGATGATCTCTAGCTGTCCTTCTTGACTACCATTTGTATATTTTAAGTTCCTAACATGCTAAAGTTCAGTGAGCTTTAGCATCACAGGGAAATTGGAATCATCAAACTGAAAGAACAGTCGGCAAAATATGGGTTAATCATAATCGCTATAATATTTTCCTGAAATTGTGCAGTCCAATTCTGTGATAAACTGCATCAATAGAAGTGTCCAGTTCCAGTCTCGCTGGTTTATAAATATAGGTGTAATCTAAGGAGACTACTTGATGCAGCACAAATGAGCTAATATGCAAACATGCATGCCTTTAAAAATCCAGGAGTACTCATCGTTTTTGCCTTTTTGCCATTTCATACCTTCATAGTTTTAAGCCTTTCATACTAAAGTATTTTTGGTAAATAACTGAAATATTTGCCATGGTTTAGCTCCAACAATCAATGGTTTTAATTGTTCAATGACATACTCTTGACTTACTGGAAAAAACATTGTACATTGTCTGTCAGTGTACTGGTACAGTATCCCTGCAAACGGAGTGTACAAAAACAGTACCTACTTTGGAGTTTTTGTCGGGGCTATGCTAAGGTGGTACTACAGAGGTAATCTTTTTGGAATCATTTGAGCATCTCTAGTTGAATCTAAAATACTCCACTGTTTAGGTGTTAAAATCTCCTCCCTAGCCTGTTTTAACACAATTCAGCACCTGGACGTGCAGAATGCTTCTATAGGTGAAAGTTTTGGTCACTTTCAGGAAATTATTTCGCAATCAACGATTAGTAGCATGGGTTGCGTTAACCAAATATTTTCTGTATTTTATTGTTTTTTTAGAAAGTTGATGGAAAAATATGAAGGCTGTCCGTCATTTTTACAGATTAGTATTCACACCTCTGAGCACTTGGTGCAAATGCGCAGATATTATCAATTTTATGCACGGAGTCCAGGTAACTAAATCAATAATGCGAAGATTTCCATGAGGGTATTTGGGCATCATCTCAGACCCAGATACCATATCTGTATGCAATGCATCAATCGCTAACCGGGAGCTTACTGCAAGATGAAAAGCTGCTGAGGCTTTGGATTATGACTGTGGCCGTTGCGGCTGATTAGACATGCTCCAAAGAGCTCAATGTGTGCCAAACACCGGCACATGCTGCTGGTTTACCTCCCGAGGGCTTCCTCCGCCCTCCGAAACAATAGTTTACGGGTCAGGAAATGGTTTGTTCAGAATTTTTTTGACTTCTGATCGCTTCAGTTGGAGAAATCTTTCCTTTCAAAAGGAAACATTTCAAAAGGGTGAAGTGGCACTTAATTCAAGTCTCCAGTGTGGCAGCGGAGCGCTGATTCAGCGTTCGGAACAACATCTAAACCCCAATGAGAAGTCATCTGACCGAGGCAAAAATCCAAAACCTCATGACGAACCTCTGCAGCAATCCCACTATCTGATTATGCACAAATGGGTGAGCATTTCAGTTCTATGCGGAGCAGGAGAAATATGTGAGACTGCGTTCAGGCCACAGCAGGTATTCGTATTTTAAGTTCAATTGTTTAATTAAAATTTCTATATGTAGTTCTCTGTAAAGCTTGTTTGGATTAAATATTATTTAAAATGAAAAAAGACTAAATACTATTGAATATGTATTAAATACTATCATATTTAAAAATTGACAGGTAAAAATAGATTATGACCGGATTTTTTTGACCCTGTTGGTCAAAAAGACTGACAAAAAACATGTCTAGCGCGACCTCTGGTTACTAGTGTTATAAAGCAGAAACCATTTGGGATGACCGCCACTAAAACATGAAGTGGTAGGCCTGGTAAAATCCCAGAGCAGGGTAAGCAGATGCTGTGACGTAGTGTGAGCAGAGGTCATCAACCTTCTGCAGAGTTGATTGCTACAGACCTACAAACTTTGTGTGTCCTTTAGATTAGCTCAAGAACATGGTGTAGAGAGCTTCATGGAATAATTTTCCATAGCAGAACATCTGCATCCGAGCTTCAAAGCGCTGAGTATCATGCCAAGCGTTGGACGCAATAGTGAAAAGCACTGTAAAGCAACAGACTTGTGTTCTCTGGTGTAATGAATCTTGCTTCTCTGTCTGGAAATTACTAGATGAGATAGGGTTTGGCTGCTGCTGAGCTTGTTGTGTAAAATTTGATTCAGATGGGATCGTAGCGTTGAGGTTTTTCAGGAGTTTGGTACAGCCTCTTAGTTCCAGCAAAGGGAAATCTTTATCTTGTTGTTGTTGTCTGTGACATGCGCCTGACCCATCCTCCACCACTTTAGTGCCTCAGCACATCTGCTTTCTTACAGAAAATATGTCACTAAGAGGAATAAGTGGGAAGTATCTCATTGTTAAATTATTCGAGATAAACCAATGGAAGGTCGTGAAAACCAATG
Source organism: Valencia hispanica (assembly GCA_963556495.2). Taxonomy (NCBI): domain Eukaryota; kingdom Metazoa; phylum Chordata; class Actinopteri; order Cyprinodontiformes; family Valenciidae; genus Valencia; species Valencia hispanica. The sequence goes on along the minus strand of OY747705.1, from coordinate 47,750,855 downwards.
CATCTAGATTTAATAGGTAAAACTAAAAAGGTGCTCCTACAATGTGTCTAGAACATGCACGTCCATATATTGATGTGGATTGGTTAATCTTAACATCCAGTAGTATATATGTTTATTTAACAAACATCTACAATATTTAAAAAATTGGCACTGCCTGAGTCAGCTGTCTAAAATGTATTGTTTCTCATGAGTACCAATTAATAATTTCACCCAAATTCAGCGTCACTAAAAATGATCATGCTAAAAACTCTTTTGTGTATTAAAAGTTAAGGAAATGATTTATATTTAGTATTCAATACTCCTTTAGTTCTAAACTCCAACTTGTCGAAGTCAATTGTGCCTCGGTAAATGGGCCCACATCTGTGCATCAGAAAAGTTCAGATTGCTTTCAGCATCACAAATGGAGCTCTGTGTAATTTCAGTCTGAAGCCTCTTCAGTTTTAACACCAACCTGGCAGTAAATAGCTTTTCTATTTTTTCACCAGTAATGGAAGATGAGTTCCTCAGTTAATCCTCCAGAGTGTCAGGCTTTTTACATTTGCTCTAAGATGTAGCTTTATTGTGGGACAGTAGAAAAGAATGGGCAATCGAAGCTTAAACTGTGTGTGAAAGTACTGCAGTTTGATGAAAATCTGGATAGAAAGGAGTAATAGCAGTTTCAAAATAAACATGAAACATCTTTTTGGTATGACTCTTTGCACAGCTCTTTCCCCAAAAGCAGCCAATATACCTGTTGTGAGTTCACTGGCAGAGCACTCAAGCCTCTTATTTTAAGAAGAGGGACTGCAGGACTTCGGGGTCAGGGTCACACAGCCGAGGTTTAAACTTTGATAAAAAACCAAACAGTGGGCTATTTTCTAATACAAGGGCATAAACATGAAAATAAAGCGCCATTTTCCAGAACCACAGTGGCATTTTAGTCGGGTCAAAAAGCTCAAAGTGTAGGGCACATATATTTTTAGTTAAAAAAAACCACCTGACATAGCAACAGTTATATTTGTAATCTCAGGCTCACGGGAGATTTTAGCAACATTAACCCGATGTTCAGTTACTCCATTAAAAATATTTTACTTTAGTGCTCTCTTTTATCCATATGTGCCTATAAAACACAAAAATCTTAGATATGTTTAGTTTGAATCAAATCTGTTTAACACCTAAAAATTCTGCCTTTCTCTGAAGAATTTCTGAGCAGTTTTACAGCAATGACTCTTAGGTTTAATCAATGGTTTAAAGAAATAGTGAAAAACCTTTAGAACATGGTTTAACCTGAATGATGCAGCAATGTTAAGGTGTTAAAAAACTGCTAAATGTTAACAATAGTAAACAGTCTCTGTATTCCTGTATTTATGACTGTCATTGGTTTGCCCTTTTAGTCGGTTGTTTTTAGATACAGTAAACTGTTTGTGTGTGTCACAGTGGATTCCCCCACATACTGGCCCCCTACTGGCTTTCTAGCTAATGTGTTGTCTTTCTCTCTGTGTATGTGTCCGTCTGTTTTTTTATGACTGTGTCTGCGCCTGTTGTTGTTTTTTGCCCAACTTTTTCTTTTTGCCACATTCTGCTGGTGATCTACCACCTTTGTTTTCCGTGTGCTTTCGGGCATGTTTTGCACGTACGTGTGTGCTTTAAATGTATGTTTGTGTTTGTCTTTGTCCCCACCCATGTTCGTGCATCTCTTTCTTTGTGTTTGCTCCTATCCTTTGTCCTGTCTTCTCCCCTTTGTTGGCGTCTCCATAATGTCCCTCCTCCAGCCTTTGTGACTTTGCTGAACGGGGACCAGGCTCAGGATGCCATCCGCTCCCTCCACCACAGCACTGTCCGAGGACGCCTGATCAACGTCACCCTGCAGCCCACAGATTCCTTGCTCTGCCTCACCAACCTGCCCCACACCTTCACGGCGCAGCAGTTCGAGGAGCTGGTGCGCTTGTATGGAAACATCGAGCGCTCCTTCCTGGTTTACAGTGAGCTAACGGGCCACTCCAAGGGGTATGGGTTTGTTGAATACATGAAGAAGGACTCTGCTTCAAGGGCCCGCTCGGAGCTGCTGGGTCGGCCTCTGGTACGTTAGACCAAAAACCAAAACAGCTAACTATCCAATTTTGGTTTTTTAGCCGTATAAGCTTATATATATATATATATATATATATATATATATATATATATATATATATATATATATATATATGATAAAAAAAATAGTTTGTAATTTCACCAGCTTATTGCAAAATAAGGATAAAGGTAACTGCTGCCTTATATAACAGTGTATGAATGTAAAACTTGCAAATTCATTGCCTGATTAACTCAAACATGAAAGTGGTCACAAAAATAAAACATATATAATCAGCTGTTCTGTTAAACCTATATTAACCATGTGGTCACTTCAGATGGGTTTTACTCTGAACTTAATTTGTGGTAATCAGTGATGCAGCAGTGAACCAAATACGGGCGCTGCCAATTGAGCTTAGTTACAATAAACTAAAACGGCACCTGTGTAAATAACAGAATTATTTATTTATGTGCTAATGGCAACATCTTGATTTTCCTGTACAAATATCAGTGCATTCAAAAGCTTTCTGACCTTTTTACTTGTGATGTTTGAGTCATTATGTCAGACTAAAGGTAGAAAAAGAGCTCACGGCCTGAAACAGTTTTATACCACTGATAAATTTAGCTCAGTTTACTTAAAATATATTTAATCCATAATCTACATTTTGAGATCATTTTAATCTGGCTGTCTGAAAATTCAAATTTGGTGTCTCTGTACTGAATGTTTCAGGGGGATCGGTCGCTGATGGTTCAGTGGATGGATGTCAACCAGCTGAGCCAGGAGGAGAACCTTCACTCTAAGTGTCTGTGTGTGGACCGGCTTCCTCTGGACCTCTGCGACTCTGAGGAACTGACCCAGCTCTTCTCTGAAACATATAAACCAGTTTTCTGCCAGGTAGGATTCAGTCACTCTTTTGCATTTTAAATGCTGCAAGCAGGAACTTTTCTCTTTAAAAGAAAGCATGTGCTTATCTTGAAAATGTCAGGTCGGTTTCAGTTTCAACTAAATCAGGATTGATGTCATGTTGCAAGTTGTATAACCTCTTAGAAAAAGATGTTTCTTAAGCCTGTTTCAAACGTCAGGCCATTGCGGCATATCAGGATAATAATGTTGCCACGGTGTGTCCTTTGAATGTGCCGTGGTAGCATGGTGAGGCGACAACATTTGAAAACAATAGCACTGACTGTTTTAAGTGGTTATGTTGTTTTCTATTCTGTCTATGTCTGCTTGTACTATTTTATTTATTTGAAAAAATCCAATCAAATCTTCACTCAGTTCTATACGTTCATCTTTTTTAAGTCATAGAACAAAACAAAATCAAATACATTTCAGGAATGGAAAGGAAGGAATTCTGGAAAAAAGGTTATTTGTTTAATGCTGATCAAAGTAAAAAACAAAAAGATAAGAAAAAAAGTCTTATGCACATTTGTACCGAACCATGATTTTTGTGTATTAATGCACCCCTAATACTTACCCAAATGAACCTGCAGCTGTGATTACCAGGAGAAGTGACTACAAATTACAGGGGCTGGATAGATAATGAAATTAAATTTCATACAGCTTAGTCCTGAGCACAACTGGTTGCCCTGGACTTCATTTAGGGGTATCACAGTAGAGTTTAAATCACACCTTCAGGTGTTAAATAATTTAGAAAAAACTTGTATCCTTTTCCTTCTGTTTCACAGTTCTCCACTACTCTGTTGTGATACATCACATGAAATCCCAATAAAATACATTGAAGTTTCTGGTGTTGCCATATTGCAAAATATGGAAAAATGTTGAGGGGCTTTTGCTATTTTTCCAAATTCTGCTCTTTTTTTGCTCTTGTGATTTGATGAGTTTAGGAAAAAACTGTATTTATTATCGCTATTGTTACAGAAACACAGCTGTTGGGTCAGTGGCTTAAAATAATGTAAACCACTAACTTTGAAATATCCCCTTATATCTCCACACACATTTTCCAATTGATCACCACCAGGTGGGTGGTGCAAATATAAGATTCAGCCTCCCCTCTGGCCTTTCCTCTGAACATATCTAAGCCTCTGTTTTTATTGTGTGGAGTGGCTGCAGCATCACCATCGCCAACCTTCAGCTTCCTCCCTCACTGTTTCCTCTTGCTTTAGTCTTTGTTTTATTTCATTTTTGCTTCATAGTTGTTTTTTTTCATTACATCCACTCCTCCCCCTCATGCCTGTTTAAAGTTCACTCAATGGATATCGGCCATCTCCTGCATTTCCAGTTTTAGCTCCACCCTTCTTCCCCTCCCTCCCACATAGAAATCAATACACCCACATCATCTTGGTCCCATGATGCTTTGTGGGTGTTTAGCTCATGTTTTGTTGTTGCAGAGCCAGCAGGGTTTGACCTAAAGTTGAGCTTTTTTTCTGCACTGTGTATTAAGTGCCTCTGAGTGAATGTTTTTTTTACTGCATTTTAACACATATATATTAGTATACCTAATGGAAAAAGCCTATGAAGGCCAAGTGGACACAGGGCAGAAGCAACACATGCAGACATTATTTTAACCAGTGTCACGTGACTGCATGAAGCACAGTTTTTCTCTTTGCAATGATTAATATTATGTTAAAATTAAAAGGTCAACATAAATGTTTACTCTGATTTAAAGTGAGAGACATATTAGGAGGCCAATCAAATAGTGACATGCGAATGAACGGACAAATAAACTTCTCATATTTAGTTTTATTTTCCCAGCTGTTGGAGGTTCTTATTCATATGTACATGGCTGTGGGAGTATGCTTAGCATAAATGCTGCTCTCAAATGCAACAAGTACTTGGTATGCATGGTCTATACTTAGGCCTTGTCCACATGTAGCCGGGTATCTCATAAAAACAACGATATTTTTCTACGATTTGGCCCATCATCCACACGAAAACGCAGGTTTACGGCATCAAAAACAATTCTTTTAAAAAACTCTGACAGAAGTGAAGATTTCCGAATTCTCCGTTTTAAGCATTCGTTTGTGGACATAAGCGGGGTATTAGGTTTCGCAACATCACTGTCCACGAGAAAAATTCTCCGACATCACATCTGCAACCTTTGTTTACACTCAGAAACAGCATGGATGCTGTGTTGGCATTATAGATTCTCCAAGATTTTTTACAAGCTCAATTACTGCTCTAGGTAGAAGTTGAAAAGGAGAAATAGGTTGGGGCAGATTCTCAGTCATACAGGATATGATAATCTTGAGAGTTTAAATGAAGGCAACTGAACCTTTCTTGTTGTCTTGAAAACATTTTGTCTCTCATCCAAGAGGCTTTTTCAGTTCTGAAAACTGGATTGGAAGTATCAGATTTCCAAGTATCAGATTTATAAGACTAAAGGTAATGTCGTTAAAGATCACTAATGAGGCAGTTGCTATTCCTTATGAGGCTATGAAGTTTACATAAGCTTCTAAGGACTAAGCAATCTTGGTAACGTAAATTTCATTAACGTGTCGAGTCAAGTGACCAAAACAGCTCATTGTTAGATAATTAGGGTTGTTAACGACCCTTGCATTACCCATATTGCTTAGAAGCTTACGTAACCTTAATAGCCTCGTAAGGAATAACTAAAGTTGTATATAAACGTATTAGTGAGCTTTAACGACAATAACTTTAGACTTATAAATCTGATACTCTCATTTCAGTTTTAAGAACTGAAGAAGACTTTTGGATGAGGGACAACGTTTTCAAAACAACAAAATAAGTTCAGTTGCCTTCATTTAAATTCTCAAGATTAGAAAGAAGAAAGTTCTTCAGAGTGAATAGGATTTGGGGAAATACTGCCCCCTACAGGTTTGGCATGTCTATAAGTGTGCTTAACAATGCACTTATGCGGTTAGGTGTGGATGTTTTTTTTTTTTCTTTTGTGAACGAGGTGGTGAGGAATTTTTGTTTTTTAAAAACCCCGGCTATGTGGGTACATGGTCTTTTTCTCATGTCTTAAGATATTGAATCCCACTTGCTAGTTCTTCTCATACCTATGTTTACAAGCTTTTCTCAACAGAAACAAATATCTACTGATTTCAAACTTTTAAAGCTGCACAGAGGTGCCCTCCTCTCTCGTTCTGTTTCAACACAACTCAGCAGCGCCTGTGAGCTGCTTGCACCTACAGCGTTGTACTTATGGCATGTTAGGACATTACGGAATCTGTGAAGAAACATCCAAAACCATCTGTAGCAGCTAACTTTCTCTCCCCAACTTGTAAATAGAGTAAATGTCGCAGCACAGATTTCATTAAAGCTTGCATATTTTTTTTGTTTTTTGTCTGATGCTATCAGAAAACCAAGATTTCATCAGGACAGAGGATTAAACTCCAAATACTTATGCTTTTGCTGCAGAATAGTAGTAGCAAAAAAGCAATAAATGTCTCCCATTTGCAACATGTGAAAGAAGATGTTGTGATCAGAGGAGACCAAAATGTAAATTTTGGCCCTACATGTAAAATGCTACGTGTGGCAAAAAAATAAGACTGCATATATCGCCTTGAATGCACCATCCTCACATTCCAGGATGGTAGAGGCAACACTATGCCCTGGGAATGGGCTTCAACAGGGACATGGAAGCTGACCAGAGTTGATGGGAAGATGAATGGATCTAAATACAGATCAAAACCTGTTTCGAAGCTGCTAAAGACTATACTGAGGTGGAGGTTCATCCTTCCAGACAGACGATGACTCTAAACATACAACTAGAACTACAGTTTAATGCTTGGGATCGGTAGTTCTCAAAGTGTGTTAAAAGTACCCCTGATAGACTTTTGGCGTGGTTGTAATTTAAAGAAATTTGGGTTAAAATATTTTATTGTGATTATGAAGCACATCTAATTATTTCTTCCCTAAAATAAAACTTGGAATTTCTCACTTTTGAGCTCAAATGGAGCACACAAGCTGCTGTCACACATACATGTCCTTATGTTGGTACTTGGAATCAATATTTACTGAGGTGCTACATGTCAAAAATATTGAGAATCACTGGTTCAGATCAAAACATAATTATGTAAGTACGGCCCAGTCAAAGTTCAGTTTAGACCTTTATCTCTCATTGGAAAATGTGGTTTACAGTAGTGGTTAGGAAACAAAATGCACAAGACAACACTCACTATAGCACCAGGAACTCAAACAATTTCATCATAAAAGTATCAATCAAATTAGAGAAAATTAGTAAGTGCCTCTTTAATGCAGCGAAGGATTTGGCTCATTAACTTACTCACAGTAAATTTGTTGCAGTTTGACCTAGGTAGCCGGTATCTCTGACCAGATGGTAGAAGAGCAAATTCCTCCCTTGAAAACTGGTTGCTGGGTAAAACAGGCCATGACTTCCTCAAGTTTTGTTTTTGCCAAATTTCTGACAATGATGGTTACTGTATTCCAATTACCTTACTAGCTGTATTAATTCCGGAAGACATGTAATTCTTGTTGTACATTGACGGGTTATTATACCAAGAGACGAGGCAGATGGTTAAGAGACCCAGTAAATAATTTGTAAAAAAAACATCAGTGTATTAACCAAGGTTAATATTCCTGTCAACCACAGTACTCTTGTATTTATAACTATCCATGCTTTCAAAATGTGCCACTTACCCGCAAAGCAGCAAACTACTGGACCATGATAAGCCTCCATGTCTGATGTCTGTTTTTATGCTTACTCCTGCAGTCATTTCAATAGAAAATCTACAGTAGAGGGGACAAGATGCATTGTTGGGGTGAATATGTTATTAATATATGCTTTTAAGAGATGATGCCCTAACTGCTTAGAGTTTAGTTGTTAAAAACTAGTGTCTATTTCACCAACCCAGTTTCAAGAGAAGCTAATAAAAATCTACGATACAGAGGCCTCACATGAGTCTTTGTGCACTCCAGATGCTAATATTAAATAAATTATTTAACAAGTGGTTTTAATGTGATTTAGTCCTCTATTGGTCTGATAAATGATCAGACCTGAATCCAGTTGATGATCTAAGGCAACAGTTTTATAGGGTTTTGCTTGATGGGTTGCCCTTTAGAAAGCT